>VBSM01003218.1:4614094-4628783 GCA_008086735.1 Cheirogaleus medius | reverse complement strand
GGCCTCCCAGAGTGCTAGGATTACAGGCGTGAGCCACCGCACCCGGCCTGACTTTTTTAATACACTATTTTGTTTAGTTTATTTCTAAGTTCTCCATCAGTATGTATTTATCATTTTTCTGTTAACATTTAAGTTTGTTTTTTCCTTGTAAAGGTAACATATAATCATAATAGAATATTTGAGAAATGCACAAAAGTAGAAAAAAGGTTAGGAAGAGGATGTCAGTTGCTATACAGTACATAAAGAGATGATATTTTTGTTATATCTCTTTAATAATAATAGTTACTTAAAAAAATTTATCGTATGCCAAGAATAATTTGCTCAATTAATCCTCACAATAAAACTATGTAAAGTATTACTCTACTAATTTTACAGATTAGCAAATTGAGGTATAGAGAGATAAACACATGGACTGCCACATTAGAAAAAACAATTTTCTTTGGGGCCACAGTGTTTTATTACAGAAATAGAATAAAAACTTCAAAAACGAAATGATCCTAATTTAATGAAAATTTTGGTTTTTTAAATTTTTTTCTGAGCGTGTTATATGCCACTTGAAAAATAGTTCTCATGGCTGCCAAAGTGAAGACACGTGTGAATTACATATGCTTCACAAGGCCCTGAGCTTGAAACTAGCATGAGTTAAATACAACTCACATGGCAGTCAATGTATTAATAAACTAGCCCAAGAGGAGAAAGATGATAAATGATTTAGCTAGAATCATGTATTACATTTTTTAAAAAAAACTTTATTAAAATATAAATTACAGCCAGGCATGGTGGCACAAGCCTGTAGTTCTAGCACTTTAGGAGGCTGAGGCAGGTGAGTTCCTCGAGCCCAGGAGTTTGAGTCCAGCCTGGGCAACATAGCAAGACCCTGTCTCTAATAAAAAAGAAGAAGAAGATATAATTTACAAACCATCATATATTACTTTCATAATGGAAAAAAAAATCACATTTGTTTAAAAATCACAGAACACTCTAATTCCCAGGAAAAATCACTGTTAACATTTTGATATACTTCCCTCCTTCTGTGAATATTATTTTCCATAACCGAGATCTCCTTTGCAAGGTCTCAGAAAAAGGGACAGGATCAGAGCCAGGCCTTGAAGACAGAAGCACGGTGGGGCCTCCTATGGCGGGGAAGGAGGAGTGGGGGATGACAGGAACCAAACTGAAGGTCGGGAGGAGCCAGGGAGCCGCTGACTGATGCTGCTCTGCTCGCAGCAGATGCGGGGGTCTGGTGAGTCTGAGAGAGGGGCTCAGACCTGGTTGGAGTAGGGTCTCTGTGTGAGTGGGAGTGTTAACTAGGTACTCAGGAAAGAATTCTGAGCATCACCAGGACCCAGATGAGACTGAAAAATCAAAATTGATTGTTTTTGGCGAAGCGCGGTTTTTCTCCAGCAACAACAATGCACCATCACCTCATCGGCCTCTTCCCCTAGGTCCTATTTTCAAACGCCTTTCTGCAACTTCTTGACCTTCTCTACTTGATACTAACATGTGGCACCTTTATTTTTACAGCAGTAAAAGCCTGATTAATGTGGATTGAGAGGGTCAACTTCTAGTAGGTAAGTGTAAAATTGTGTAACTAGGTTTCAAAAATTGATTATAGAAAAATAATTGGAGGGTCCCTTGGCCTGACAGTTTATTTTAAAATTGGGGGGTTTCAGCTGTCCATTGGCTCAATATGAAGCAATGGCATGATAAGCTGCCAAAAACGAATGTTAACTTGGTTGTCATAGATAAACATGCTTATCGGATCAAGAGAAGGAAGCAACACTATTGTACTGTGTGTTGGTGAAATAAAACTTCTGCTTTGCTTTTTTTATGTACAAACCCAAGAAGAATCTTTTTTTTTTTTGAGACAGAGTCTCACTCTGTTGCCCAGGCTAGAGTGAGTGCCGTGGCGTCAGCCTAGCTCACAGCAACCTCAAACTCCTGGGCTCAAGTGATCCTTCTTCCTCAGCCTCCTGAGTAGCTGGGACTACAGGCATGCGCCACCATGCCCGGCTAATTTTTTTTTTATATATATTTTTAGTTGGCCAATTAATTTATTTCTATTTTTAGTAGAGACGGGGTCTAGCTCTTGCTCAGGCTGGTTTTGAACTCCTGACCTTGAGCGATCCGCCCGCCTCGGCCTCCCAGAGTGCTAGGATTACAGGCGTGAGCCACCGTGCCCGGCCGTAAGAAGAATCTTGACAAAGCTCAACAGGACTTTAAGAAGTCTTAAGTCCACGTCATGTGAGGAAGGAGCGAGCGAGGAGAGGACCAAAGCCCTGTCCTCAGCCCCTGCCCTCCTCCCTTCACATGTCCTGCCTAGGGAGCCACACCAAAGCCTCACACCTGCTGCCAGCTCCCTCGGCCTTACCTCTACCAACACCTCTCGCTGGTCTTGTGCGTCCAGCTGCCCACTGGGTGTCCACCCTTGAATGCTCACAGTGCCTCAAGGTTACCACGTGTAAACCTGCTTGCATCAACTGTCTCTCAGAAGCGACATTCCTTGTTTCAGGCAGTGAAACCATCCCTTGCCCAGTCATGCAAGTCATCTAGGACACTTATTTCTCAAGCACCAGCTTGTCAGCCACCAAAGCCTGTAGAGTCTAGCTCCACAATGTGACCCTGACTCCCCTTTTCTCCATTCTCTCTGCTATTGCCCTGGGTTAAGACCTCACTGCTTCCTGCATGAGTTACTGAAGTCAGCATTCGTGACTTAGGTCTATTTTCTAACTAGTTTTTCTGACTTCAATCTATTTATTCCCTTTGCCTCTTCAAGCCATTCCCCATAATTCTGCCAATGTCCTGAAAATAAAAATCAGTTTATATCCTTCTCTCACTTAAAATCTTTCAATGGCTTCCCCAAATATTTTAGCATAAAGCTTCAACTCTGAGCTGAGCACTAATGGGCCCTTCATGATTTGCCTCCAGCTGTCGCCTCCTTCCTCTGCCACAAGCAACCAACATGCTCCACACCAGGCACTCTGAGCTGCATGACCCTGTGCCACTGTGCCCCTGTGTTCCACCCAAATGCATTCTGTCCTTCAAGCTCCACTGGAGCTGGGCGTGGTGGCTCACGCCTGTAATCCTAGCACTCTGGGAGGCCAAGGCGGGCGGATTGCTCAAGGTCAGGAGTTCGAAACCAGCCTGAGCAAGAGCGAGACCCTGTCTCTACTAAAAATAGAAAGAAATTAATTGGTTAACTAAAAATATAGAGAAAAAATTAGCCGGGTATAGTGGCACATGCCTGTAGTCCCAGCTACTCAGGAGGCTGAGGCAGGAGGATTGTTTGAGCCCAGGAATTTGAGGTTGCTGTGAGCTGGACTAATGCCACAGCACTCTAGCCCGGGCAACAGAGTGAGACTCTGTCTAGAAAAAAAAAAGCTCCACTGGAGCATCTCCTTGTCCAGGAAGTATCCCCTGATGTCCTCGTTTGGTTTGGATATTCTTCGTCTGTGCTCCACAGCACATTATGCCTGCACTTAAAACTCTAATCCTTGATTTATTTGTTTGCCTTTCTCTCCAGACTTTAATTGCTGAAGTGCATGGACCCTGGTTTATTGAACTTCGTAAATTTAAATCCAGAGCTGGATACCATGCATGGCACAGAAAAGGCCTTCAATAAATGATTTTTGTTTTGATTTTATTTACCGCTTACTGTGATCAAGCACTGCTCTAGGTGCTAGGAATACAGTAACAAGCAATTCAGACCTGGGTCCTGCTCTGAATAAATGAACAAATAAATATTGAATAAATGAACTGGGAGTATTTACTTGGAGAAGAGAGAAATCTTCTAGAGTTTTCAAGGGGCTTGTAGGTGGAAGACAAAGACAAGCAAGACAAATACATTTTTATCTTGCTCTTCAATTGTTGAGTTAAATTTACAGAGAGGCAGATTTCACTTCCCTGTAAAAGAAGATTCTTTGAATAATCAGAATTGATCAAAACTAGAACAGTCTGGCTCCTGATGCAGTGACTCCCCATCGTTGTAAATGGAAAGTGATCAGGCAAAGGCTGACATCTCCTCAGTAGTGTCACAGAAGGCACTCCTCAGTGGGTGGGAGGTTGACCCAGGTGCCCTTGAAGGCATCTCTGGACCATGAAATCATGATGTACTTCCCACTTCCGTTCTTTTCAGTGCTTCATCTTACTAACCACCTTTTGTACAGCGGAGTCTTTATCTCAGACACTATAATTTAAAAGATTTAATACATACCATTTTTTTTCTTTCCACTTTATTTTCTTTCATTCATAACCTGTCCCTATTATGTGTAAACATATCTGGAAGCTCATCCACACCGCTAACACCTGTGTGCAGCTGATCTGATTCTGTGTGCCTTGGCTCTTCACTAACAATCCAAGCACGGTCTTTATTTCAGATGATGATGATGAAAGAGCTGGAAAAACACAGCTGGATATTTCATATCCCAGTTGGATTGACAGCAGTTGGGAATCATCCTCTCGTCTTAGAGTCAATTGGATTGGAAAGCCAATGAGGAAGAAAGTAATTTAGTAGTCCATAATATCATTTTAATAGTTCCCATAGTTACCTAAAAGCAGCACAACACAGAACAGCTGCCCACTTGCTGCTTGTGTGACTACAACCTACAGGCTGAGGCTCACTTATGCCAATGCCCCAGATATCAGTGCAACCTCAAGCAGCACCAGGTGTCTTTTTGTATTTGTTAGAATTAATGAATTCTGGTACACCAAGAAAAGAACAATTGGATGGAGATACCTGGAGATACTAAGTCCTTGCATTTCCATACAAGAAAGCAAGAAATGCATAGCAGATGTGCAGGCCTTTGTCACATGTCCAGCCAATGGGCTTTAGTCCCAACGTAGAGTAATAATAATGTGTTTTCATTTATATGCAATCTTTCATTCTTCCACCACCGTTGACCAATGGCTGACGATAACCCCAGCACCTCCCTTGGACTGTTCTGTCACCTCGACTTCGGCCTCAGTCAGAACTGCCAACAAGAAAAGCTGCTCTGTGCCATGTTTTGTGGGTTTCAAGGAACAGACACTCTACCCCTACAAATGGATTGATGACATCAATTTATCTTTCACAGTTCACCATCCAGCCTTTAGCTAGGAAGCCTGATTGCAAGTTGGGTTTCAAATGGACACATGAGATGCTCTAAGGCCAGAGGGACGGATTTGGGACCCAGAACTGTTAGAGATATTTTCAGAGTTCTCAACCTTCACAGTAGCATCGTATCTGGAGATTTGTCTTTTCTACCATTAATTATAATAAGAAACTTGATAACTCCTGTTACTTAGTCTTGCAGGGATGGGCCATTACACCAGAACATTTTTAGAGGGCATATTTCCTAATGTTTTGGTGGTCTAAGAAGACAGAACTAATGCTGTCTTCTGGACCATCTATGTTTTACCAGGAAGGTCTTGTTGTTTGATTAACAGTTTAATCATGTCTAAATCTATACAATATCACACATTGATCACAGTGTGCCCCATAATTTTCCTTTTTCACCAGCAGGTCTCTTCCTCCTAAATTTCCTATTCCTTTTAGATTTTCAGCTATGCAAAGTCAACAACCTCATAGGCTCTGCTTCAGTTGTTCAGTGAGGTAGGAGGTGATCAGGAAGCTTGATTAACTTTAAACATAATGAAACCATAAACATAATAGATTTGAAGTTCATGGGAATTTCTAGGTCCTCTACTCTCACAACAGTGCTTAAAACACAGTAGCTGCTCAGTAATATTTATTGAAAGATGATTGGAGCAATCAAATTGGAAAACAATGTTGATCCCACAGTTTTATTCATGAAAAATAAAAAGGTTTTCTTAGTGGTAAAACAACGAGTTTAGCTTATACAAGGTCATAGTCTGACCTTGTAATAAAATGAATAGTGTTGATTATAATTGTTGCAGAAAACTTTAAACTATGTAAATGTTTATTTACATTTTAAAGTACATGTTAAGTACATTAACTTAAAATGTTTATGTACATTTTAAGTTAATATCAAGAGAAGTTAATTTCCATGTTCCTCTTTAAAATATATATTCAGGCCAGGCATGGTGGCTCACACCTGTAATCCTAGCACTTTGGGAGGCTGAGGTGGGAGGATCACTTGAACCCAGAAGTTTGAGGTTACAGTGAGCTATGATGATGTCACTACACTCTAGCCCTGGTGACAAGAGTAAGACCCTGTCTCAAAAAAAAAAGGAAAAAAAAAAAAAGAAAATATATATTCAGATCAAGAAATCAAGAGCATACCAACATATGTTTGTTTTTGTTTTTTTTTTGAGACAGGATATTGTTCTGCTGCTTTGGCTAGAGTGCAGTGGCGTTATCACAGCTCACTGCAACCTGGGCTCAAGAGATCCTCCCCCCTCAGCTTCCTGAGTAGCTGGGACTACAGGTGGGAGCCACCATGCCTGGCTGTTTTTTAGTTTTATTTTTTTATAGACAGAGTCTCGCTATGTTGCCCAGACTGGTCTCGAAATCCTGGCCTCGGGGATCCTCCCACCTCAGCCTACCGAGTTGCTGGGATATTTAAGTCTTTAAGCTCTGAATAAAGATAGCCAACTTTCTCACCAATTCAAGACCCACCTTCCTCCCAAAACTTCCCCCAAACATTCCAGCTCACACTAAAATGTTTTCTTCTCTGTACTCATCTCTAAAAGGAGCGATTAGTCTATGTTATTTCTAATGCCTCTTCATAACTCTAACACTGTATAGTATACTTACAGTGTGTATCACATAGATAATCTTACTGTTTTACCAAATGCATTAGAAACTCCTTGAAGCCGGAAACTGAATGTTCTATCTAAATGTATCTTTCTAGATTGAATGAAACAAACTGGAGAGACAACTAAGGCCCACCTAAGGAGTTTGAGGCCAGACGTACACAGCCCTTGGCACTTTGTCAATCAAAATAATGTGACCTTTAAACTGAGTAGGGACTGTTGGAGGGCAAAGGAATGACACAAGGAGCTAAAATAATTAAAAAGAAAGTTAGAGAAATTAAGGATTGTAGCCCCTTTGAAAAGAGATTAAGGAGAAGAACTAATTAAGATTCACCAGCTTCTGAATGGCACTGAGAATTGAGATGCTACAAAGCTATTTGACCTGGTGTCAAGAACAAGGGGAGATGCCACAATAAGATAGGCCAGAGCCGGACACCCCAGGAATTCAGAGAGGAATTTTGGTACACAGCAGCGTAAACATGAACTAAGCAACCCAGAGATAGCAAAGGAGCTGGTTCTTAGATACAGGTTTTAGAACAGAATTGAACAAGAGCTCTTTAGTGAGCAATAAAATACGGTGAGGATTTTGGTCCTGTCAAAGCCCGAGGTAGGGAGGACAACCACAGCCCCCTTTTTAGTCTCACCCACTAGGTACTAAGTTAACTAACATTTGTAAGGATTTCCTTGATGGCTGCATGTGGTGTTAGAACAGTATTTGTTAGGATGCAACCCCCAGCTGTGGTGCAAGCTGGTTTAAACCGGAGCACAGAAGCAACACCCCAGAGAGCAAGTCTCCCTCCTCAGCGCTGAACGTCTCCCAGTACCAGCCGCCTTTCTCCACCAGGGTCAGGAGGGTTTCAAGCTTGACACTTGGGTTTCATGGCAATAACAAATTACTGGTCTTAAGGGCAAAAATAAAGAGAGCTGCTCACGTAGCCTCAGTCCCAGGCAGCCCTGCAGCTGTTATTAAAGTGCCGTGGAAGGATGTTGAGGCTTGCAAGCACCACAGTTCACAGTAATGAAAGCCTCTGTTCTAAGGAGCGCTGAGAACAGCGCTGTGCACAGGTAGAAAGGGGAGCCATGGGACTTTGGGCACTTTCCAATACAGCTGGGTTTAGGAAAGGTAACTAGCTGGAGAGATGCTTATAGAAATCTCTGGAAATGGGGGGAGGCATTTACATAGAGCACAATATGGTTAGCCAAAGAATTTCTGACCCTGATTTTCTATGCACAGTGAATTATTATAGTGACTTTGGCTACTTACCTCAATATACTTTTTTGTTTAACTTTCTGCCATTTTCTCTCTCCTATTGTCTCTGTCACCTTTTTCCCCAACCAGTGGCCTATCCATGCTTTGGATCCCCCCACACATGACTTTTCAAACTCACTTCACAGAATATTAAAAATCAACACACTTAATAGAGTATTAGAACCACAGGCTCTGTGGCAGCTGGGAAGGAGAGTTGGACAGAAGCTGGAAGGCTGACCTGAAGACAAGAAAGGGAAATTTTCGTAAATCCCTTTGTGACTTCCCTTTTGTTCGTTAATACCCATGTGTACCCCATATCCCATGGCAGCGTCGTTGGCCCTTACCTGAAAAGTATGAACGCATTCTTCTGCGATTTCATTTGTACGGTACTTAGCTTGAAGCCATGTGAAATGAAGAGGTGTATGGAACTTGATGATATGAAAATAGAAGCCAAAAGCCTGACACAATGCAAGGGAAAAATCAAGATGGAGAAAACAATCTCATCGAGTATTATGGAAGTCACTGTAAAGTGGAGAAATTAAGTAGAAATAGAAAATCAAGTTTATGTGAAAGGCTTGAAAGTAATCGTAAAATCTGGTGGTCAACTTGATTTCATAGTAATAGCAAGCATGTTGACACTTTAGAAATGATAATCGGCATTTGACAGTAGACTGTTATGATTAAAAAAATAGAGACTAGTGTTTTCTGTGAATGTTACAGATTAGTAATACATAACATATCTGTTCCACAAATACTTATTATGACCAATTATTCTTAGACTGCTCTAAGGGGGCAGGGAGAAGACAGAAATATAGCAGCTCTATGGGCTGATCCCAGTGGAAGAGCTGAGATTTAGTTAGGGAGATTAAGCATGCATGAAAGAGGAAAGTTGGGAGGTGCTGTGGTAGGCCAGACTGGTTAAGGAAGCCTTGCCTGGAATCTTTAAGAAAGGGCCAGGAACTAAATTTAGAGGGGCCAAGTGAGTACTGATCATTTTGGTTACTGTAGCCCAGCAATGCCGAGTACAGTAGCTACTAACCATATGTGGTGGATTGAGCTCCAAAACATGACTAGTCCTAATTGATATGTCCTGTAAATATAAAATACAATATATATCAGAGCTCGATGACTTGCTATGGGAAAGAAAGTTCATTAATTTTATTTTTGGCATTGATTTTATGTTGAAATGATACTATTTTAGATAGACTGGATTTAAGAATATGCCCAAGAATATACACCCCCCCCAAAATAAAAAAGCTCAGCATTTTTCTCTGTAGCTCTTATTACACCCTTACTAACTTCTCACTTCATTTAACAAAACCATTGTATTCCCAGATGCCCAGGCTCATCATGACTCTTTCCTCTCATTCTTCTCCTGGCTAACAATCGCAGTCTTATTGGTTCTTCCACCATGATGTCTCTCACATCCCCTTTCCTTTTGATAACCCTGGTCTGCGCCCTGAGCCAGGTCCTGTTCATCGCACTATTTTAGAAATTTCCTAACTGGTTTTCTTTCCTCTAATTTCTCCCCCATCTACTCTATCTTGCCCAGTATAATAAGATTTACCTTCTTAAAACTGTATATCAATTTTAAGAAGGTAAATTTAGTTTTAATAATTAAGATTGGCCCGGCGCGGTGGCTCACGCCTGTAATCCTAGCACTCTGGGAGGCCGAGGCAGGAGGATCTCTCGAGGTCAAGAGTTCAAGACCAGCCTGAGCAAGAGCGAGACCCCGTCTCTACTAAAAATAGAAAGAAATTAATTGGCCAACTAAAAATATAGAAAAAAAAATTAGCCGGGCATGGTGGTGCATGCCTGTAGTCCCAGCTACTCGGGAGGCTGAGGCAGGAGGATCACTTGAGCCCAGGAGTTTGAGGTTGTTGTGAGCTAGGCTAACGCCACAGCACTCTAGCCTGGGCAACAGAGTGAGATTCTGTCTCAAAAAAAAAAAAAAAAAATATATATATATATATAAATAATTAAGATTATTACCTTTTTTTTCTTTCTTTTAATATGCTGAGTTTAAGGTGCTGGGAAAGTAAGTGGTGTTTGGCGAGATGACATCGGAGCTTAGAGAGAAGCAGCTGGGCTGACCATATGTGTTGAGAAAGGCATGACCCAAAAGGCTGTGGCAGTGAGTGAGTCCCACAAGGGAGAAAGCAGGAAGGCAGCTCCACACCAGGCATTTAAAGGAGCTCTGAATTCCTTATGGTTTTATGCCATTACTTACATCATAATATACAATCAAATTAATCATTTAATTGGTGCATATTAGGTAGGGTTTCCCCCCACCAAAGTCTAATCTGATTGAGAAGAAAAGACCAACTCCAATTACAGTAAAAGATTTAAGTAACACTTCAAAATAAATAAGAGAAAGTTGACCCAAGCAAATGCTTGATAGGTGAATCATACAGTAACTTCTTGTTTAAGAGTATCTGGAGAGATATCCCCAAGCGAGGGTGTTTTAGGAATGCTTGACAAAGGAAGTCAGTTTTGAGGTCATGATCAGAGAGGCTGAGCTGTAGTCTTTCTAGGCAATTGACAGGGCAGGATCAAAAGAGGAGGGAAGGAGATCCAGGGAGTAAGTGAACCAGTTTGGTAGGAGGAAAGGAGTCACTGGTGGGATGGGGTGGAATGGGGACAGCAGATAAGGCTGGAAAGGCAGGTTGAAGCCAAATTTTGGCAAGTCTCAAATAAGAATCTGCCAGAGTTGGGACTTTCTCTCAAGAGCAAGAGAGTCATTAAATTTTGAACAGGTGGGAGTGTCATGATTGAATTTAAATTTTAAGAATATTAATCTGGCCTTATTTTAAAAGCAAAAACCAGAGAACTCAGGACCTTTTAGTTTAAGCCCTTCGTTTCACAGACGACATACAGAGAGAGTGAGAGCCTTTTCTTACAGAGAACCAAAATTTCCTGACTACTAATCTGCTGACTACTAATTTTCCTGACTACTAATCTACAATTTTTAGGCCGGGCGCGGTGGCTCACGCCTGTCATCCTAGCACTCTGGGAGGCCAAGGCGGGAGGATCGCTCAAGGTCAGGAGTTCGAAACCAGCCTGAGCAAGAGCGAGACCCCGTCTCTACTAAAAATAGAAATAAATTAATTGGCCAACTAAAAATATATAGAAAAAATTAGCCGGGCACGGTGGTGCATGCCTGTAGTCCCAGCTACTGGGGAGGCTGAGGCAGGAGAATCGCTTGAGCCCAGGAGTTTGAGGTTGCTGTGAGCGAGGCTGACGCCACAGCACTCTAGCCCAGGCAACAGAGTGAGATTGTGTCTCAAAAAAAAATAATAATAAAAATAAATAAATAAATAAATACAATTTTTAAAATTTTAAATTAGTGTGGCATATAGCCCTCTGCGGAATAGATACACGGTGGAATGCAGCTCTCTAATGATAAAAGCAGAGATATATGTTGAGGGGTGTCAAGAATGTGTACCTGGACCTCAGTTATACACAGTAAACTAAAGTGCTAAAATAATGGTTTTACTACACTCCAGCTCCAATTTGATTCTGACACTGAAACAAGGAGTACCCAGATCAGACTAGTAGACAAGAGGATAGAAGGGGCAGGTTAAATAGAAACAAGCAGTATAATCCAATAGAGAGAAAACTGAATGAATAGTTAGAAGATTTAGATGCTAGTCTTGGTTGGCAGTGGTTATGGAAGAAGCCAAATGATTGTCTCATTTCTTCCAAGGTTCAACAGTAATAAAGCAAGTCACAAATTTTTTAGTTGATCATTTGGAATTTGCAATGTATTTTCCAAAGAAACAATTTTATAAAAAGGTGATTAGTTTCCCAGAGTATCCTTCAGGAACCTATATAAATCCCAATATAGCTCAAATTACTTCATATTTTGCAATGAGAAATATAAATATTTTTGCAACACTAATGAATAAGCAAAACAGAAAAACCAAACTCATTATTGTGGGGATTTTTAATGGAAAACATTTAATTATAAAAGGATATGGAACTGAAAGTTGTAGAGACTATGAAAGAATTACTTCTAGGTACTTTCAAAGTCATCAGAGGTTAATGGCACTGACTCACAAACAGAAAGGCACAGGGGTGGGAAAGGGAAAGAAAGTATGAGCTGAGTGTGTTTTGAAGGAGGATGATACAACCAGTGTTGAGAGGGTGAAAGAATGGGCCAGGCTAGAAAAAGCCAGGAGTGCAATATCACTCAGAATCAAAGGGAGAAAAAAAGGAGGTTGTGACCAACATATCACTACAGGTGTCATTAATCTAGATTCTAGGAGATTGGGCTGGAAGTGAGTCCAGAAAATAGATCTGAGGCAGTTAAGTTCAAGGAGAACAGCAGGACAAATGTTCAAAGCAGGGTCAAAGATTCAGGGTATTAATTCCCAAAGGGACAGAGGCAGGAGTCCAGATAGAAAGCTCTAGCTGGAGCCCCAACTCAGGGCACTCAGGGTCCAGATTTACAGCCTAGTCCAAGACACTTCAGATTCCTTAGCTCCTGCAGCCAAGATTGGCTCCAGACTGTAGGTGAAGGAGGAGTGCAAAGGGCAAGAGCCAGGCAAAAACCCGTAGACTGAATCAGAGTTAGAGAATGATAGAAGGAAACAGGTCTAAAGTTGTGCTGGTTCAGATAAACATGAAGAAGAGACCCTCAGAAGAAAATGGCAGCACAGAGCGCAAAGAAAAGGAGCCGAGAAAGGGACAGTGAGAAATCTGTGACCACCACTAGAGGGCACCTCCAGTTCTAGGACAGCCTTGTTGATTTACAGGACTTGGCAGTGGTGTGGAAGAGGGAAGAGGACAATAGAGTGGCCTGTAAATGGGGGTGGTGTGTGTGTGCGTTTGCAACCACATTCAAACATACTGCAGTAAATACAGAGTAGCCAAACTTCTCACCTTTCTGCTTCCTGGTATTGTTAACATCCCGGCTGCTATTATTACTAGGCTGGCCAGTAGTTACAATTCAGGGGCCAGGTAAGAAGGTTAAAGGATAACAAAAGACAAAGAAAAAAGCAGTAATACTTAAAAAAAAAAAAAAAAAAAAAGAAGAGGAAAAAGTGTGGAAAGTCAAAGTATCTGAGGAAATGAAGAAAGATAGCAGAAGAAAGTCCAGAAAACATTTAATGCAGGTTATGTGATGAATTCCACAGTGGCCCCTTACCCTTTTCCCATCCTATTATTAGAATATCTACAGAGTAGTTGGACTTTATAAAACGCACACAAACATAGTCTTCACTCTTTAGGAGCTTTTGGATGTGTGCTCATTTTTGTCAAAGAGTAAATAAAACACTTGGTAGAATTTGGATCCATTTTAAATCATCAAATAGCTCCAGGTAATGAATAGCAGAACTTTTGGGGCTGTTTCTATGCCAGGAGAGAGGGGCGAGGGAGACAAAGACGAAGATTAGAAGATGAAGTATTTTGAGATATATGCGAATATACATTTTCCTTAAAAACTTTAAAACATGTTTTCTAAATGCCTTTTAAAAATACAAAAGGTTATTAAAATGATCAAATATGGCAAAGTGAGAGGAGTGGAGGAGAACTACCCAGACAGCCCACTCCAAAATCTTTCACGTAAATTCGTTCCCCATGCTTGCCATTCTCTCCAGATCTTACACTACTTAAAGATAGAAGATCTTTGATTTAACCACTGTTACACTCTTTGATTGTGTCTGTCACTCAATAAGTACTTGATTAATTTTGGAGGAGCATCAGGGACAGTGTTTGCTCTCTGAGAGGCGGTCTACAGAGCCCAGGTAAGGCCCTAGAACGCAAGTGCAATGACCAATACGAACGTCTGAGCATTCAATGTACTTTTCCCAAACTTCTCGTGTTTTTGAAGTGGCTTTTTCCCGCTTTCGGGTTTAGCAGAATTACAACGTACTACCGCAGTTAACATTTGTAAAGCACACACCTCAACCCCCTTTCCCCGGAGCCCATTCCCGTGGCCTAGGCGTACAGGTCTCCACCCCGCCAGAGCACACTCCCAGGTCCCCGACTCCTCTCCCCATCCCCCCAGCTTCCTAACCGCATGGTGAGACTCTCCAGGCAGCCTTCCCCCAGTGCGGGCAGTCGCAGGGCTCCAAGCCCGGCTGCCCTAGGTCGGCCACACGTGTCCATTCTCTGGGGTGGGGGTGGGGGTCGCTCTTCCTGCTTGGCTGCTGATTGGTGCCTCCCCCTACCCCACCCTTCCCGCCGCACTCCAGCCTCCATCCTACTTAGTTCCAGCTTGACCAGCCCCACCACCTTCTTCCCTCTGAGAAAAGAGCCACTTTAGAGCTCCTTGAAGCACTGTTCTCGGCTGCAATAAAAGCGTTGAAGAACAGGTGGAAACCACTTCGTTTCGCTAGGCCTCATATTTCTCGGGTGGCCAGCCCCTCATTCTCCGGTACTACCCTCAACATCAATAACTCAACTCTCCCACACGTGCACGTTTCTGGACCTAGCCCCTAGGAAAGCACCACCCAGCGGGCCCTTTAAAAGGACGCGACCACTAAGGCCAAGTGGGGGGTGGGAGAGACCCTTTTTGTCCTCCCTCAGCAAAGTCCCTGAACTCCTCAGTCCCAAACACCTGGGAAGCGCAGCGCGTAGCCTAAAAGTTCACGGGGGACACCCTGCTCCCTTCAGGTCACGCACTTCTTGCTTCTTGGGGTGCTCGGTCTCCTCTCCCCTCCCCCTTCTCCTCCAGTGCAGCTGTCCGGGCTGGGGGTGGGGAGTGGGGGCGGGGGTTGTTGT
>VBSM01003218.1:4581978-4601752 GCA_008086735.1 Cheirogaleus medius | reverse complement strand
CAGTTTTCCCAGCACTATTTATTGAATAAGGATTCTTTTCCCCAGTGTATGTTTCTGTCTGCTTCGTCAAAGATTAGTTGGCTATATGAGGATGGTTTTATATCTGGGTTCTCTGTTCTGTTCCACTGGTCAATGTCCCTGATCTTGTGCCAATTCCAAGCTGTTTTAATTACGATAGCCTTGTAGTGTAGTTTGAAGTCTGGTGAATTGATACCTCCCATTTTGTTTTTATTGCCTAGGATTGCTTTTGCTATATGGGGTTTTCTCTGGTTCCACACAAAGCTTAAAATTATTATTTCTATATCTGTGAAAAATGATGATGGTATTTTAATAGGGATTGCATTGACTCTGTAGATCACTTTGGGTAGTATAGACATTTTAACGATGTTGATTCTGCTGACCCATGAGCATGGTATGGTTTTCCACCTGTTTACGTCCTCTGCTATTTCCTTCCTCAAGCAGAGTAGATTTATTTAGTGTAATTCTTAAGGGCCCTGGGATTTTCCAAGTGGTAAATGAGCATTGCCTTTAGCTTAAAGTCACTAGTTGCATTATTCTCTAACAAGAGAGCCAGCCAGTCCTTTGAAGCTTTGAAGCCAGGCAGTGACTCTATCTGGCTATGAAAGTCCTAGATGGCATCTTCTTTTGATAGAAAGCTATTTTATCTACATTGAAAATTAGTTGTTTAGTGTAATCACCTTCATCAATGATTTTTAGCTAGATCTTCCAGATAATTTGCTGAAGCTTCTACACCAATACTTGCTGCTTTGCCTTGCACTTTTATGTTCTGGAGATGGCTTCCTTCCTCAAACCTCATGAATCAACCTCTGTGAGCTTCAGGCTTTTCCTTTGCAGCTTCCTTACCTCTCTCAGCCTTAGTAGAATTGAAAAGAGTTAGGGCCTTGTTCTAGGTTAGGTTTTGGCTCGAGGAAATGTTGTGGCTGGTTAGATCTTGTATCCAGGCCACTGAGCTTTCTCCATATCAGCAATAAGGTTGTTTTGCTTTCTTACCATTCATGTGTTCACTGTGTTCACTGTGTTCACTGGAGTAGCACTTTTAATTTCCTTCAAGAATTTTTCCTTTGGCTGGCGAGGTGCCGTGGCTCACACCTGTAATCCTAGCACTCTGGGAGGCCGAGGCGGGAGGATCGCTCAAGGTCAGGAGTTCAAAACCAGCCTGAGCAAGAGTGAGACCCCGTCTCTACTAAAATTAGAAAGAAATTAATTGGCCAACTAAAAATATATAGAAAAAATTAGCCAGTCATGGTGGCACATGCCTGTAGTCCCAGCTACTTGGGAGGCTGAGGCAGAAGAATCGCTTGAGCCCAGGAGTTTGAGGTTGCTGTGAGCTAGGCTGACGCCAGGGCACTCTATCCCAGACAACAGAGTGAAACTCTGTCTCAAAAAAAAAAAAAAAAAAGAATTTTTCTTTTTGGATTCACAACTTGGCTATTTGGCTCAAAAGGCCGAGCTTTCGGCCTGTCTCAGCTTTCAACCTGTCTTGGCTTTCGATGGGCTAAGCATAATCATTTCTAGCTTTTGGTTTAAAGTGAGAGATATGTGACTCTTCCTTCCACTTGAACACATAGAGGCCATGGTCAGGTTATTAATTGGCCTGATTTCAATATTGTTGTGTGTCAGGGAATAAGGAGGCCCAAGGACAGGGAGAGAGGCAAGGACCTCACTGGTCTGTGGAGCAGTCGGAAAACATAGGACGTTTATCAAGTTTGCTGTCTTATATGGGCACAGTTCTGGATGCCCCCAAACACTTAAAAGAGTGGTAATATCAAAGATCACTCATCACAGATTATCACAACAGATATAATAATGAAAAAGTTTGAAATATTCTGAGAATTACCAAAACGTGACACAGAGACACAAAGTGAACATAGGCTGTTGGAAAGATGGTGCCGATAGACTTGCTTAGAGAGAAGAACAATGAAACGAGGTGTGCCTGTATTAGAGTGGAAAGGGTGTGAAAAGCTAAAGGTAGTAGTGATAGGGAAGGACCAGGACATTGTCCTGGTTTGTTTCCAGGACACTGTCACTGGCATTATTGAAGAAAGGTGGGGTAGGACTAGATGACCCCCAGTATGGGAGCACATGGAGAAGGTTAACACTTGGATTATCGTGTATCATGTAAACTGGAGGAAGGTGGTTCCCAGCAGGTAGGGCAGCTTAGTGATGGATGTCATTGGGCACTCAGGCAGTGGTGCCACTCATGGTCACAGGATGGATTTCACAGCAGCAGGCTCTGCATTGCTGATGATGCAGAGACATGTTGGTGGAAAATGATTACGATTGAAAACAGCCTTTGAGTTGGTGATCTGAAGGGTCAAAGATGACTTCAAGAAGGCCATTCGAGTTACTATGGTGGAAGAGGGAGAGGCTAAGACTAAAATTTTTTTCTCTTGGAAGGAGAGAGGAGGGAATAGAGTTCTCAGGGAAGCTTAAGAGAATGGTGAAAAAGGGAGAACTTTTTTTTTAAAGAACTTTTCCATGAATAACATATAGCTATTATAATGAGAAAAAAATTAAATCAGTCCCAATTCCTTCATGGTTAAGATCTTGGTGTTGTATTGAAGAGATCAATTGTAGGCCCTCTTAAGGAAAACCAGCCTGTTTGTAAATTCTGCTCCATGTTTTTTTTTTTTTAATTTTTTTATTTCAGCACTAGGGCAGGTTGGTGACCCAGCAGAGAGGGTGCCAGCCTGCCCCTCTGCTCCATGTTTTATACCAGTGATCCTCTTCTCTGTTCTATCCCCCTCTGGTTGTTAGGGTGTGGTTACCCAATCCTAGGATTATCAATTGCTAAGTATCTTAGCTTCTTATTGAGTAAAATGAAAATAGAAATCTGGACACAGAAATGTACCTTTCTATCATTAGAATTTTAGGTTTACTCTTGCTTAACTGTTGATTGGAATACTTCAGAGTTTGAAGTTTTTAATGATCTGTAAGACCACTACTTAATATTACTTTGTGAAACTTTTGTGATGATAATTTGTGTACACATAAGCTGTTCAGGTATTGATGTTATGTGTTCTGTTTAATAACAGGTTACCCATACCAGAGGAAATTACTACTCAACAGAAAGATTTCTTTTGTTTGTTTGTCTCATCGCTCTACTGGTCCTACAAAAATTTTTGGAGGTTGTCCAGCAGCTTCACCTGCCCTTCCCCACTCTCAAGTAAATCCGTATCTTGGCCAGTAATCTATAACAGATCTTGCAAGAAAAGATGAGCAGAGTCAATTAAATTCCTGTTTTGGGGAGTATGAGTTCTAGGAAATATGAGTATTATTCCAGTTAGTGTAGAAAGAAGCTAATAGGTCATGGTGAAAAGCCACGGCAAGCTAACATCTTAATGTATGAGTTAAAAAACTGAGAGACCCAGCCTGAGAGGATTTAATGGGAAGGCCCCAGCTTCAGTCCACTGATGTGTACCCAGCAGAAACCCAGGCATCTGGGAATCTGCATTCCTTATCCCCCAAAGAGCCAAAAACGTCCTCAGTTTCAGTTTTCTCAATGCACACATATATTAAATATTTTATAAACATGGGATTATACTTTTACATATTTTTAGGGGGAGGCGACAGGGTCTCGCTCTGTTTCCCAGGCAGTGGCACAAATCGGAGCTCATTGCAGCCTCCAACTCCTGGGCTCAAGTGATCCTCCTGCTTTGGCCTCCCAAAGTGTTGGGATTATAAGCTTGAGCCACGGCACCCGGCTTAGACTTACTCTTCTGAATCCTGTTTTATTCATTTAACAGTGTTACCTGACATAGAATGGCCTTTCATCACAGTACATTCTGATTTTTAATAGCTGCAGAATATTCACGGAATTAAGATGTACTATAATTTATTTAGCCAACCTTCTATGGGGTATTTAGGTTATTTTTAGTTGTTTCCTATCATTAGTACCATGAACAGGATGATTTTTCTTTTCTGAGATAGGATTAGTGTTGTTAATCATTAGACTTCTGTTATTACCTTCTATGTTTGAGGTTTTAGGTTTTGAATTTTCTTCACTTCATCACTTTTTGTCTTACGTTTTATAAAAGTTACATGAATTTTGGTGGTCCAGGCACTGCCTTAAGTGTTTCTCACGTATCAGCTTACCTGTTTTTAATTCCCCCATGAGGGAGGTATCACCTTGATCCCACTCTGTAGGAAACAGGTTCAGAGGTGAAGTCATTTGCCCAAGGCCATATAGCCAGCAGGTGGCAGAATCTGGGCCTGAACTCAGGGCCATACTCTAGTAAAATGCTGAGGCACTTACTGATAAGTGACATGGGTGGTAGGGCAGTGAGTGAGGAAAGTAACTTGCCAGAGCAAGTTACGTAGAGGTATGTGGGAAGGTAGGGGAGGCTAAATTTTAGCTAGTATTGTGGCATTAGAGAGACATCTTTTAAGCAAACTATGAAGTGCAGTGAGTCAGGAAACTGTGACATTTTAGAAGTGAGAGAAATTCAGTTTTTTCTTTTAATTGCTTAAAATATGTGCAAACTACATCAATACCTTTTAAGTGTTCATCAGTTTTGTCATTTTCACACTGTACTGCAACACTGGCCAGAGCTTTTTAAAAACTTTATTTTTAAGTAATGTCAAACTTACAGAAAAGTTATAGGACTAGTACAAAAAATTCCTGAGCCCCTTCAACCAGAATTCCCCAAGTGTTAAATGTTGCGCCATTTGCTTTATTGTTATCTCTCCTTCCTCTCCTGGCTGTTCCTCCTCTGTCCCCCAGCTGTCTGTCTGTCTGCCTGTGTAGCTAACTAGCTATCTACCCATGTAATTATTGTTTTTATGCACCCAGAGCAAGTTGCAGACATGATGCCTTTTTACTTCAACATTTCAGTGTTTTTATGCCTTTAAAATATGGATGTTCTCTTATGTATGACCATAGTACATTTTATCAAAATCAGGAAATTAATACTGAATAAGATCTATAGATAATAGTATCATATCAAATATTGCCCATTGACTCAATAATATATACAATTTATACATTATATTTATGAATTTTTAATATGTTATTTTAGAAGTTATTTTTCTGGTTTAGGTTTTCAGTCTAGGAATGTGCATTGCATTTATTAATAGCTATTGGATCTCTTTAGTCTCTTTTAATCTGGAGCAGTTTTTCAGTCTTTGTCTTTCTTAATCTTGACCTTTTTGGAAGAACACAAGCCATTTATTTTATTGACTGTCCCTCCATTTGGATTTGTTGGATGTCCCTCAGGATAATTCAGGTCGTGTGTTTTTTGGTAGGAGTGCTGAGAAAGTGTTGTGTCCTTGGTACATCATATCAGCAGTTACATTATGTTGATTGGGCCCATTATTGGTTTTTGTTACTTTGATCAATTGGATAAGGTTATGTCTGCCAGGTCTCTCCCTTGTGAAGTTACTACTTTTCCCTTATAAAGTATCCTGTGGGGTGAGACTATGTAAATAATTCTGATTCTCATCAGAATTTCACCCATTAGTAATTTTAATCCATGCATGATTCTTTGCCTGAATCAGTTATTATATCACAGTTGTCAAATAATTATTTTCATATTCCATCATTCCTTTTATGAGTTGGCATTCAGTTTGCTTTAATAGATTTTAAGTGTTTGATTCAAAACTGTTTGTTTTTAATATCTGTTAAGAATATAATTTATAAAAAGTCTTTGATTTTCTTGGAAAATCATCTAACGTGGATAAACACTGATATAACAATATTCAGGAAGTGAAATTATTTTTTTAAATTTCAGATCTCATTTATTTTGAAAATTTTTTTTCCTTCCTTTCTTCCCTTCCTTTCTTTCCTTCCCTTCCTTTTTTTTTCTTTCTTTTCTTCCCCCCTCCCCCCCCATAGGATCTTGCTCTGTCACCCAAACTGGAATGCAGTGTGATCATAGCTCACTGCAGCCAGAAACTCCTGGGCTCAAGGGATCCTCCTGCCTCAGCCTACCCACAGCTAGGGCTGCAGGTGGGCACCCCGTCACGCCTGGCTAATTTTTAAATTTTTTTGTAGAGACACAGTCTCAGTATATTACCCAGGCTGGTCCTGAACTGGCCTCAAGTGATCCTCCCACCTTGGCCTGCAAAGTGCCAGGATTACAGGCGTGAGCCACCACACCTACTCATATTTTGAAAAAATTTCAAACCTGTAAGTGAACCCTATGTACTCTTTATTTTAGATTTACCACTTGTTAACATTTTGCCGCATTAGGTTTATATTTTCTTTTTTGGTAAACCATTTGAAGGTAAGTTGGCTATGTGATGACAGTTGACTACTTCTTTCTTTGGTTTGCACCTTTTACATTTATGTCTTTGATCCTAAGGACAAGGAACTTCTCCAGAATGACTACAATATCATGCTCACATTTAGGAAAATTAGCAATAATTCTATAATATTAATAACATCTATGAATAGTAAGCAGTCCATATTCAAACTTTCTCACTGTCCCCACAATATTTTTTATGCGTGTTGTACCATACCTCCATCCTGGTTCACGCATTGTGTTCAATTGTTAGGGCAATCGTTTTTAAGCAGGTTGAAACTAATCCAACTATCCTAATAATAGCAAAAAATTGGTAAAATGATTCAAATTTCAAGCTACAAGTGTATCAGTGAAATAATAACAAAAAAGAGAGAGTTTATTGGAATAACACTAGCTGTAGTCCAGGCTATGCTCAAGATCTAGACAAGCTATTTAACTTAACCTCCGTGAGCCTCAGCTTCTTTTTTTTTTTTTTGAGACAGAGTCTCACTCTCTTGCCTAGGCTAGAGTGCCATGGCGTTAGCCTAGCTCACAGCAACCTCAAACTCCTGGGCTCAAGCAATCCTCCTGCCTCAGCCTCTGAGGTAGCTGGGACTACAGGCATGCACCACCATGCCCGGCTGATTTTTTCTATTTTTAGTTGTTTGGCTAATTACTTTCTATTTTTACACAGGGTCTCTCTCTCTTGCTCAGGTTGATTTCAAACTCCTGAGCTCAAGCAATCCTTCTGCCTTGGCCTCCCAGAATGCTAGGATTACAGGCATGAGCCACCCACCCCGCCAAGCCTCAGCTTCTTTATTTGCAAAATTGTTCTCTTATTCCATAGGGTTATGATGAGATTCGAATGAGATTATACATAGGAGGGCCTGGAACAAGTAGATCTCAACAACTGGTAATTATTATTACATGTTTTTCATTTTAGATTTTGATTACGGTGACAATAATATGAATATTATAATAGAATCATTTGGGAGAAAGGAATTAACTAACAAGTTATATGATCTCATATTTAGTCATTTTGAAATCAAAGTACAATGATATAAAATTATAAAAAATAAGTATAATGTGCTTATGTGAATTAAAGTGATAGCTGATGACAAATGTTTTTGTTTAAAAATGGGCTTCATTGAGATAATTTACATACCATAAATTCATCCATTTAAAGTGTTAAATTCAGTGGATTTTAGTATATTCACAGATAGGTGCAACCATTGCCCTAGTCAATTTTCTTTAATCATAATACCTCAGAGAGAAACCCTATACCCTTTAGCTATTACCTATCTCCCCAGTCTCCCCACCCTCATATCGCCAGCTCTAAGCAGTCACTAATCTACTTTCTGTTTCTATAGATTTCTCTATTCTGGACTTTTATAATGAATGGACTCATATAGTATGTGGCCTTTTGTAACTAGATTTTTCACTTAGCATAGTGTTTTTAGGATTCATCCATGTTGCAGAAAGATCAATACTTAATTACTTTTTATAGCCAAATAATATTCCATTGTACGCAGTACTATATTTTCTTTACCCATTGATGGACATTTAGGTTATCGCCACCTTTTGGCTACTATAAATAATGTGCTAATGTGCTGTGAACATACGTGTACAAGATTTTGTGAGGGCAGATGCTGTCAGTTTTCTCAGGTATATACCTAGGAGTGGAATTCGTGGGTCATACATACGTAGTATGGTGACATACTATGTTTGATTGTTTAAGGCATTGCCTGTTTATAAAAGTGGCTGCACATTTTACATTCCCACCAGCAGTATATGAGGGTTCTAATTTGTCCACATTCTTGCCAACAGTTGTCTGACTCACTGATTTTAGCTATCCTAGTTGGTATGAAGTGGTATCTCAATGTGGTCTTGATTTGTGCTTTCCAGATGACTAATGAAGTTGAGCATCTTTTCATGAGCTTATTGGCTATTTGTATGTGTGTCTTAGAGAAACTGCTATTCATAGATTCTTTGTCAATTTTGAAAGTGGGCTATTTGCATTTTTATTATTAAAGTATAAGAGTACTTTCTATGTTCCAGATACAAGTTCCCTGTCAGCTATACAGTTTGAACATATTTTACCCATTCTGTAGATTGTTCATTTTCTTGATGGTGTCCTTTGAAGGTTAAAGTTTTACATTTTGATGAAGTCCAATTTATTTATTTTTTTCTTTTGTTGCTTTTACATTTGGTGTCATATGTAATAGTGCTTTGCCAAATCTCATTAAGATTTTACTTCTGTGCTTTCTTCTAAGAGTTTTATATTATTAGCTTTTACATTTATGTCTTTGATCCATGTTGCATTAATTTTTATATATGGTGTGAGATAAGAGTCCAACTTCATTCTTTTTCATATGGTTATCTAGTTATCCTAGCACCACTTACTGAAAGACTGTTCTTTCCCCCCATTGGATAGTCTTTTCAAAAATCAGTTGACTGTAGATACTATGTGTTTATTTCTAGATTCTCAGTTCTATTCCACTGGTCCGTATGTCCTTCACACAGTACTACTGTCTTAATCTGTTCTGTATGTTCTGTAATGAGTTTTTAAATCGGGAGGTGTGAGTCCTCCATTTTTGTTCATTTTCAGGATTGTTTTGGCTATTCTGACTCCATTTAGAATCAGTTTCTGCAAACATATCAGCTAGGATTTTGATAGGGATTACATTGAATCTATAGATTACCTTGGGGAGTATTACCATCTTATTAACACTGTTAAGTCTTTTGATCCATGAACATGGGATGTTTTTCCATTTATTTAGATCTTTAATTTCTTTGAATGTTTTGTACTTTTCCAAGTATAAGTTTTGTGCTTTTTTGTTAAATTTATTCTGAAGTATTTTATTATTTTTGTTGTTACCATGAATGGAATTTTTTTTCTTAAATTCGTTTTCAGGTTGTTTACTGAAAATTGCTTTTTTAAAAGCAATTTTATTGCTAATAGAACATTTTTCTTGCTCCCACATTTTTCCTTATGTCCCTTTGCATTTGCTCCCCAACCTTACTCTGGTCTCAGGCAATCACTGATACACTTTCTGTCAATGTAGATTATTTTTTCTAGAATGTCAAATGAATAGAATCTGATGTATTCTTTTGTGTCTGGCTTCTTTCATGCAACATAATGATTTTATGCTGCATAAAATCATGTGCAGTGGTTCATTTTTTACGTTGCTCTATTGTAATTTATCTTATTGTTGATTGGCATTTTTATTGTTTTCATTTCCTATTGATAGACTTTTGAGTTATTTACAGGATTTGGCAATTATGAATAAAAGTGCTGAGTATATTCATATACAAGTCTTTGCGTGGACTTGTTTTCAGTTGTCTTGGGTAAATACCTAGCATTGGTATTGCTGGGTCTCATGTAAATGTGTGCTTATGAGAAACTGCCAGTAGTTTTCCAAATTTATGTATGTTAAAACCCCTCCCCCAGCTTTTTAGTGTACATTTCTGGGACTTTTTACAGAAATGGTTATACACATAACCACCACCATAATCAGGGTAGAGAACAGCTCTATTCCTCAATAAATTTACCTCATACTCTTGTAGTCAGTCCCTTCCTCCAGCCCTTGGCAGTCACTTACTTGATTTCTATCCCTATAATTTTGCCTATGTTATATAAAAGGAATTCTATAATATGTCGCCTTTTGAGTCTAGTATCTTTCACCTGGCATAATACATTTAAGATTTATCTCTGTTGTTGAATGTATCAGCACTTAATTCCTTTTTATCACCAAGTAATATTCCATTGTTGGGACTAACCACAGTTTGTTTATTCATTCACAAATGGAAGAATGATTACATTGTTTCTGAATTTCAGTGATCATGAATAAGCTGCTTAAGCATTCATATTCAGATGTTGGTATGAACACCGAGGAATAAGATTTCTGAGTCATATGATAAATGTGTGTTTAATTTTGGAAAATGGTTTTGCAGTTTCTTGTTTTCCCACCAGCTATGTGTGCACAGTTTCAGTTCCGCTGCATTAAGTGTTTGTTATTGTCAGTTGCTGCTGTTTTTCAAAGCTGTCTTGAGAAGATTATAGTGGTGTTGTGGTTTGAGTTTACATTTATCTGATGAATAATAATACGCAGCATCTTTTCAAGTGCTTATTTGCCATCCGTATACTATGGTGAAGTATCTTTTGCTCACTTAAAAAATTGAGTTGTTTCCTTAATACTGAGTTTTCAGAGTTCTTTATGAATTGAGAATACAAGTTCTTTATCAGATATGTACTTAGCAAATATTTTCTCCCAGTATGTATCTTGAATTTTCATTCTTTTAACAATGTCTCTTAAAGAGCAGAAACTTTAAATTTTGGTGAAGTCTAATTTATCCAGTTTTTTTCTTATGGATTGAGCTTTTGGCATCCTATTTCAGAAATCTTTGCCTAGCTTAAGATCACAAAGCTTTTTTTGTTTCGTTTTGTTTTGAGACAGTCTTGTTCCGTTGCCCCAGCTAGAGGGCAGTAGTGTGATCATAGCTCACAGCAACCTCAAACTCCTGGGCTCAAGCAGTCCTCCTGCCTCAGCCTCCTAAGTAGCTGGGACTACAGGCATACACTACACGCTCCGCTAATTTTTCTATTTTTTGTGGAGTTGGGGTCTCACTCTCTTGCTCAGGCTGGACTCAAACTCCTGATCTCAAGGGATCCTCCTGCCTCAACCTCCCAGAGTGCTAGGATTACAGGTGTGAACCACCACATCTGGCCACTTCTGTGTTTTCTTCTAGACGTTTTGTGGTTGCTTTTGAAGTTCCTTTTGAAATGTGTTTTGTTGATAATTTGTAAAAGGTATTTTTCCTATTTATTTAATTTCTAAGAAGTAGATGGTGTTTCTCTGTTTGTATGGAACCAGGTTGTTTTGGGATAGTCTAGTGGGCTAACACTACAGGCAAAGTTCTGACTTCGTGTTCCAGCTCTATTCTGGAGCATAGAGAATCAGTCTACATTGCAAAAGCCAAATCTCCCTTTTAGTTGATTGTGGTGGTGCTGGAGACCAGCACACATATCAGTGTGTTAGTTTGGCATCCATTTGCTCTGGGGTCCCAGATCGAATTTGATGATGAAAATAAAGGGCTACCAGAATAGTTGGTACAGGATAATTTAAATAGCAAAGACAATCGATTTTTTGTTTATTTTACACTAGATTCCTTGAGTACTTAATGACTTTTTAGATTCCACATACAAGCGATATGCAGTTAATTTGTTTTTCTGTGCCTGGCTTATTTTACTTAGCTTATTTTACTTAGTTCTTAGGGTTCATTCACTTTATCAGAAATGACAGAATTTCCTTTTTTTTTTTAAAGGATGAATAATATTCCATTGTGTATATATACTGCATTGTCTCCGTTCATTCATTGGTGGGCAGTTAGGTTGTTTCCATAGTTTGGCTGTCGTGAATAATGCTGAAATGAACATGGGATTGCAGATACCTCTTTGACATACTGATTTTAATTCCTTTGGACATATACCCAGAAGTGGGATTGCTGGATCATATGGTAATTCTGCTTTTAGTTTTTTGAGGAACCTCCATACTGTTTTCCAAAATAGCTGCACCAGTTTACATTCTTACCAACAGTGTACAAAGGATTTCCTTTTTTCTCCCACATTCTCTCCAATCCTTTTCTTTTGCCTTTTGTTTGTTTGTTTGTTTGTTTGTTTGTTTTTTAGAGACACAGTCTTGCTATGTTACTCAGGCTAGAATTGTTTTATGTTTTAATTTTTTTTTTTTTGAGACAGAATCTTGCTCTGTTGCCCAGGCTAGAGTGCTGTGGCATCAGCCTAGCTCACAGCAACCTCAAACTCTTGGGCTCAAGCAATCCTCCTGCCTCAGCCTCCCTAGTAGCTGGGATTATAGGCCCACGCCACCACACCTGAGTAATTTTTTGTTCTTTGTAGAGACTGGGTCTCATTCTTGCTCAGGCTGATCTCCAACTCCTGAGCTGAAGCAGTCCTCCTGCCCTGGGCTCCCAGAGTGCTAGGCATGAGCCATAAATCTTTTGAAGAGTTTGGGCAGTTGTCTTATAGAATATTCCATGTTTGGAATTTTTCTCTTTGTTTCCTCAAGATTAGATTCAAGTTAAACATTTTTGGTAAGACTACTTCAAAGATGTTGGATACCTACTGTGTTAACAGAAGCCACGTAATTTAAGGTTGTTTACTGTTAGTGATATTAATGATATTAGTGATATTAATTTTGACCTCTTGGTTCATGAAACTTGGTGGTTTTTAAATTTTGAAAAATAATTTTTAAGAGACAGGATCTGGCTCTTTTGCCCAGGCTAGAGAGTACAGTGGCATCCTCCTCCTGCCTCAATCCTCCTGTGATCCTCCTGCCACTGCGCCACACCTAGCCGAAACTTACTGTTTTGATTGAGTGATTAGTTTCTCTTCTCAATCAAGTGACCTCTAGATGATAGCTCTGTACACTGCTGGGTGCCAGAGAGGGAGTGAGAGACAAAAAGAAATGGTCACTGCCACAAAATTTAAAATATGGAGATAGATGTTCACACAGACTATTGTAGTGCAATAAGATGTTTTTTTTAGTGGAATTCTGTGCAGATTACAGTAGAAGAAACAGCCAAGCCCATCGTGGGGAATTGGGGAAGGTTTCACAGCTTGAATGGAGCCTGGAAGGCTGGTTAGGAATTGACAGGTGGATAGGTAGATGGGGTTGCTCAGTAACAGCCTGTGTGGAAACATGTCCGAAAGAGTAGGTAGGGAACGTCATGTACAGCAGAAGTGTGTCTGGAAAGTTGATGGGAGTGGCAAGAGATCAGGCCATGTCAGTAGGGAGCTGATGGTTAGATAGGAAGGCTGTTTGATTAAATTAGATTTATCCTGAAGGTTGGGATCTTCAAACTTCTTTTAAAGCTGCGAATCACTTTAAGGGGAAATTTTATGCAGAAACTCAATATATAAAATAGATGAAAAGTAAAGCACTGCTTGAAAATTGCTGTGGTAATGGGAATTGAAGTTTAAGAAGGGGTGAGTGATGTGATCTAGTATTTAGAACATTCTTGGTATATAACCTGTTTGCAGTAAATATTTGTTGACTGAATGGAGAAACAATCTTTGCAGAGTAGTAGAAGGTTCACTTCGCTGTTAGTGTAGAATGAGCAGCCAGGAACCAGATAGACAAGTTACAAGGCTAGGTGAGAGATTATAGAACCTAAAGTAGAGAAAGGATAAAAGATTTAATGAGAGGTTGGTTATGAGAATAGGAGACAAAATTAACTGGACACAGTTGGACAATGGCTTGTAAGAGAGGAATAGTCTAGCACAGCGGCAGTGTCACCCAAAGGGGCAGTGTCACCCCCAAGGAGCATTCTGGGAATTGCTGGCATTACTGGCAGTTAGTGGGTGAGGGGACTTTATGCTAGATATATTATACAGTGCATAGGACATTCCCAACAATGAAGATTTTACCCCCATCCTAAGAACTTTCATGTAGGTAAAAATAAAGAATCTTCATTTGAATCTAAATACAAACTTCATTTTACATATAAGCACAAAATCTTTGCAGTGTTTTAACATAAATCAAAAGTTTTAAGAATGAAGCTGTGGTATGAATCTAGGAAAGATTATACTTAGTATGGCTTGGAACATTAGTATCTAATAAGGGTATTTCACCTTTTTGGAAAATCCTATATTATATCATCACCTTCATCATTGGTCATGTTGGAATTGTTTATACAACACCATGTCAGTCTGCGTTTTGTACTTTTAGCTTTTACATGTAGGAACAAGCACCTGACTACTTTATTGTGTCTTTTGGTGAGGTCATGCTTAAGCATTTACATTTTGAAATGTTTTATTTTATTATATACTTCATGCTATGTCTGCTTCTGATTACAGTTGAGCAAAATATGGATTATGTTTATGGATGTAGGAAGTTTTGTCGTATGTGAATTTCATTTCAGGATAATAAAGGGATGAGTGTTATAACAGTATGTGTTATAAAGAGGAGGGAGTATTGGGTCTGAGAATGTTACAGAATCACTGGTCCAGGGTGTGTCCTAGGATTTTCTGGCTTGTTAACTGCCTGGTGGTTGTTACACTTCATTGAGATGGAGAAATTAAAAGAGGATTGGGTCTGAAGTGGTAAGTGCATGAGTTATGCAGTAAACAGTTGTGAATGGAGATTTGTCATATAGGACAGAGTTTTTGCCTGGGAGAAAATAAGTTAACATTTATTGAGAGAAGTGGTGGTGAAGAACACAGATTCTGGATCCAGCCTAGGTTTGTTTCCTGGTGCCATACTCTGTACCTGTGCAACAGTGAACAATTTACTTAACAGTTATTACATTCAGTTTTCTTATCTTCAGAAATAGGAACAAAACAGTACCTATCCATTGAGTTCATGTAAGAATTAAATGCCTTAAAACCTGTAAAATACCTGTATTGTGCCAAGTTACTAGTTGTACTCAAATTAGCCATTATTGTTCACCATTCAATATGGGCCAAGAATTGTGAATTAATATATGAATTATCTAATTTGGGCCTTAAAACAATATTTTTATGAGATTATTGAGGCTTAGGAAGATTAATTATAGATTTGGGAGTCATAAATAATATAGTAAGCAATAAGCCTCAATTGGATAGGATTGAATCAGATACTGTTGCACTCCATCTGTGATTCCCAGACCAATATCCTCAGCATCTTCTGGGAGCTTGTAAGAAATACATAATCTCAGGCCCCACCCTAGCTCTACTGAATCAGGGTCAGCATTTAAACAAGGTCCCCAGGTGATCACTAGGCACATTAAAGTATGGGGAGCACTGGGCCCAGAGGTGTGAGCTGATCAAGTTCAGCAGGGGTAGATAACTTGGAGGCCTCATTCATGGTGTAGTAAAAGGCTCAGGAGGTGGAACACCAGATGCTCATCCTGGCTCTAGCTCCCAAGTTTTAGCATTTGCACTTTGGCAGGTCTTTTTCTTTTTCTGAACCTCATTTTTCTCATCTTTTGGTGAGGTAGGTTCTCTTTTAACGCTAAAATTTTATGGTTCTGAGTCCAGGGTCATCCAGTGGTGTTGTCCCCTAGGCCAAGGACCAATGGCACCTTTTCTTGTTTATTAGCTATTTATGTCTTTGGTGAAATTTCAGTTAATATCTTTTGTTCATTTTAAAATTGGGTTGTCTGTTGTTTATATATTCTGGTTTTGCTTTTCCTAATCTAAGGTCACAGAGGTTTTTTCTTATGTTTTCTTTTAGAAATTTTATTGTTTTAGATTTAAGTCTGTGTTCCATTTTGAGTTGGTATTTACATATGATATGAGGTGTTTGTTTTTTGAGGGTGAAGGGGAGAGAGCTATGTGTTCTATCTAGCACCACTGTAGAAAAGAGCATCCTTTATCAGTTGCCCATACACATGTGGGTTCATTTCTGGACTCTATAGGACTCTATATTCTGTTTCATTGTTTGCTTTGTTCTGTTTGAGACGGTACCACACTGTTTTAATTACTGTGTTAAAATTAAGTAATGTTAGTCCTCTCATTTTGTTGTTTAAGTTATACCTTTTACATTTTCATATGAATTTTAGAATTTATCGGTTTCTACAAAAAAGCTTGCTGACATTTTGATTGTGGTTATGTTGAATATATTGATCAATTTGTAGAAAATTGACAAATTAACACTATTTAATCTTTTGAGCCATGATGGTAGTATGTCTCTCTGTTTATGTTTTCTTTGCTTTCTCACAGAAAAATTTTATATTCTCCACTGTTAGGTGTCTCCCATCTTTTGTCAGATTTATTGTGAAGTATTTCATACATTTTGTACATTTAAAAAAATTCCAATTGCTGATATATAGAAATACTATCGAGTTTTATATATTGATCTTGTGTCTGTAACTTTTCTAAACTCAACTTCTTTTATCAGCTTTTTGGTAGATTTCATTGGATTTTCTTCATAGATGATCATGTTATCTGTGAATAAAGACAGTTCTGCTTCCTTTTTTCCCCAACTGGATGCCTCATTTCTTTTTCTTACCTTATTGCACTGTCTGAAACTTCCCGTAGAATGTTAGATAGAAGTGGCCAGAGTAGATGTTCTTGTCTTGTCCTTCATCTTAGGGAAAAAGCATTTAGGGTTTCCCCATTTTCATGTTGATTTTTTTCCCTGCAATTATGAGTTACTTAGAAACATGAATATATTAAAAGTTAGAAGAATATTAGTTTTCAAATATTCTGGAATTTTCCAGAGAGCTTTCTGTTAATGATTTCTAATTTATTCCATTTTGGTCTAACAAGATACTTTGTAACTTTTGCATCCTATTTATTGAGACTTGTTTTATGGCCCAGAATATGGTGTCTCTTGGCAAATGTTTCATGTTCATTTGAAAAGAATGTATATTCTGCTGTTGGCTATAAATGTCAATTCAAAAACTTCTTTATCTTTTAATACAAAAGGGGTAAAATATGAAATGAATTCATATCCCTCTTCCAAATTCATAGCGTGAGTCTGGAAATCCTGCCAACTTTCTCTTGTAGTTGAAGAGCAGTTTCCTGATTGGAATGACAGCTTTGAACTGGAAGACATTATTTCATTAGTGCACTAATCAACCACAGAGATTACCTGATTGGCTACTTAATAATTAAATGAAGTTGCTTGTAATTCTTTGAGCATACAAAGAACTAATTAAATTAACCCTTTATTGCCTCCATGCCTTGGGTATTCTCATGTGAAGATAGAGGAGCCTAAAATCCTTCTTGAAAACTCTGGTGAGGTTAACAGGCAGATGTTTCAGTCAATTTCAAAGGTAAGTACCTTATTTAAGAGGCATATTAAGTACAAATAAAACAAAAAATAGAGGTTCAGAAACTATAGTCTTTCATCAACTTGAGTATTTTATTTTTTATTTATTTATTTATTTTTCCCTTTTATTCCATCATATAATGGGGGTACAAATATTGTTAGGGTTACATACATTGCCCCTACCACCCCTCCCCCCACTTGCCAGAGCTTCAAGCTAGTCCAATCAACTTGAGTATTTTATTAACAGTGTTCCTGGGGTCTTAATGGAAAAGCTTTTTATACCAATACTTCTTTTGGATATAAGTTTAAGATAAACCCTCTTCATAGCCAGTTTTACTTTGACAAGATTTCATTGTAAAATCTTACAAACCTTAGTTATTTCAACTTGTGCTTGTAACAGCCTGCTAAGACAATAGAGAAAGGTTGGTGAAAGAGAAGATTGCACTGGATTACAAATCATAGGTGATGAACAAAATATGGACTGGAATTTCAAAATTGAAAAAGACCTTGAATAAGATGACCTTATTTCAGCTTCTATTTTTGTAGATGGGCAAACTTGTTGGTTGAGGAAATTAAGATGCAGAAAAGTCAGGCATTTTGTCTAACAGTGATTCTCAGTAGGAGGTGATTTGCCCCTTCAGAGGACTCTGGCAGCGTCTGGAGACGTTTTTTGGTTGTCACAGCTCAGGGGCAGGGGGTGTGCTAGTGGGTAGAGGCAAGGGATATTGCCAAATACCCTACAATGCATAAGACAGCCCCTCAACAAAAAAATCATCTGGCCCAAAATGTCAGTACTGCCAAGCTTGAGAAACCCTGGTTGGAAGCCAACTTGAGTTTTGATTAGAACTTGGATCTCTAAAACTCTACCTTTGGCGGCTTAATATAATCCTGTCATCAGCTGTTGGTTATCACCTCTAAATTATTATTTTTCATTTTTAAAATTTGAGGTAAAATTCACATAACAAGTTTAGCCTTTTTTTTTTTTTGAGACAGAGTCTCACTCTGTCACCCGGACACGGGCTAGAGTGCCGTGGCGTCAGCCTAGCTCACAGCAACCTCAAACTCCTGGGCTCAAGCAATCCTCCTGCCTCAGCCTCCCGAGTAGCTGGGACTACAGGCATGTGCCACCATGCCTGGCTAATTTTTTTCTATATATTTTAGTTGGCCGATTAATTTGTTTCTATTTTTAGTAGAGACGGGGTCTCACTCTTGCTCAGGCTGGTTTCAAACTTCTGACCTTGAGCGATCCTCCCGCCTCAGCCTCCCAGAGTGCTAGGATTACAGGTGTGAGCCACTGCGCCCGGCCAAATTTAGCCATTTTAAAGTGTACATTTCAGTGGCATTTAGTAGATTCAATATGTTGTGCAACATATCTCTTTCTAGTTTTAAGATGTTTTTATCATCTCAAAAGGAGAGACCCTGTACTCATTAAACAGTCACTCTCCATTTCCTCCTCCCCTCAGCCCCTGGCAACCACTTTCTGTCTCTATGGATTCTAAATTTTTTCTGGTGCTTTTTTGTGGTGTTCTGGAAAGAATACCAGACAGGAAGTTGGGAGAGTGAACTTCACATCCCAGCTTCTGTATTCTTCCTCTTATTTGCTGTGTGATTTGGGCAAGTCATTCATCTGTCCTGAGCTTCAGTTTCCTTTTTATTTATGGAACAGCTATGGCAGTAGCCAGATGCCATTCTTCTTTAAAGTCTGAAATTCTAGCTCACATGTTTGCTTAGCGTTTTATTGGGCATCCGTAACAGAATTTTTAATCTTAACTGATTTCTTTCTCACCCAGAACGATCCTGAACCACCTTTCCAGGTACTGAATTAATGTTTTTGGATTGATGTGCTTGGAATTAGAAGTTAATGTTAGTGTCAGCTCAAATAAAATGATTCGGGAGGTTAAAGGGGCCTCCAAAATATTAATTCACCCCATTGCTAAACATATTTTAGGTTACCTAATTTAGCACATAACTTGTATTACCTTGTAATTAGTAAAACAAAAACAATTACAGTATCTTTCTATATTCTTATTCCTGCTTAAAATCCTCCTATGACTCTCTTGCATTAAGAATAAATTCTGTTATAAATCCCTTACCATTGTTTAGTGTAGGGACCTATAAAATCTTTTTGCATCCGTGGCCTTGCCTTGTGCTATTCTCCCCCTCACTCCAGTCACATCAGTTTTCTTTTATTCTCATAAAGACTGTGTTCTTTAGGGCCTTTGCACCTGTTCCTGATTTTCAGGTCTCAGGCAAGATGTCATCTCAGTGAATGCAACCTTCCTTGATCATCCTAACTATAGTTTGTTTTAGTAATTATAAATAAGTATCATAGAGAGAATAACAAAGAGTTTCCATCACGCAGCTTCAATAATCACTACATTCTGTAGTTCATGATCACCCAGTTTAAAGTAGTACCCTCGCCTGCCTTCCTGACCCAGTCAGTCTGTGTCATACTACTCTTTTTCTGTTTTCTTTTTCTGGAGTTATCTTTCTGATTTACTGTTTTTGTCTGTTTTCACCTTACAAATGTGAGTTCTGTCAGAGCAGGGATCTTGTCAGTCCTATTCATTCTTGCATCTACAGTACCTAGAATTGTCCCTGTACATAGTAAGTACTTAATATTGAATGAATGAATGAAATAAACTTTCTAAAAGCAGGGATTCCAGTGCTTCACGTGAGCAGTCTTTAAAAAAAAATACAATAAAATCAGGGACTGTGTTTTATCCATAGTATTCTTTTTTTTTTTTTTTTTTTTTT
>VBSM01003218.1:4541445-4569743 GCA_008086735.1 Cheirogaleus medius | reverse complement strand
AAAAAAAAAAAAGAAAAAGAAAAAGAAAGAAAATGGCATGTAGTTCTGATGAAAGGAACTTCATCTCATGTATATGAACACAGTTGAATATGTAGCAGCACTCTAGGATGACTCTTGGAATGAGAACACCTGTGCTCTAAAGTCACAAATCTATCTTATATACCCCCATCTGGTCCCATTCTTTCTTGTACTCTGTAACTCTGTTAATAAATATTTATCAAGAGCCTGTGACATATCAGGTTTTAGGTTCTGAATATAGGGAATCAAATAAGATAAAGACAACTAGATCAGTAGTATGTGGGCCTTGATAGGAATAGAACTATGCAGAAGATACCTTGGGTATATCCAGAACAAGTACATCTAAATGGCTTCCCCAGGACAACAGAGCTTGAGTTAAATTTTGAAGAAGCAAGTGTAGCAGTTAGTTTGGACAAAGCTGATGTGACTTAGGAGAAAAAGCTTTCTGGAAACAATTTTGACTGTTGCTTTCTAGTCTAGGGAGATAGGCCAGGGATCTAGTCTGGAGATGGACCAGTTAGGAGGTTAACATAATAATTAAATGAGAGATGATGGTGACTTAGAACTACAGTGGGAATAAAGAATGAAGGCCATAAATGAAACATTAAAGAAAAACAGATGTCATCTACGGAAATTAGTGACTAGTTCAAAGTGAGAAGCAAGAAAGGATTGAGATTGAGTGCCACTTTCCAGGATTCTGTCTTGGGTGGCTGGGATAGGAAGGAATTTCTTTTCAACTTTATATCAAGTTGAGAGATTAATAAATAAACTCTCAGACACCCATCATGTAGCTTTAGCAGTTACCAACTGAAGGCCAATTTAATTTGATCTAATCTATTTTCCCTCACCCATATTATTTGAAGCAAATCCTAGACATCATATTATTTCATCATGAATATATACATTTGTCCAAAAGATGCTGGTCTTTTAAAAAACAAAACAAAATCCCATAATACATTATCCCACATAAAAATATTAAAAAGAATTCTTTAATATCAAATTTCCTTAGTAGCTCTCTCCCTTCTTACAGTTTGTTTGAAGTCACATCCAAATAAAGTCCAAATGTTGTAAATGGTTTTATCTTTTAAATATTTTTTATTCTGTAGGTCTCTTTCTGTAGATTTTCCTTTTTTGAAAGTTGCTGATTTTATCCCTGTTTAGTCATTTAACATATTCTTTTGTCCACTATATGTTCTATAAATTGGTGGTTAAGTTTGATCAAATTTAGATTTATTTTGTGGGGACATGAATTCTTTTTTGGAGACAGAGTCTCGCTCTGTTGCCCGGGCTATAGTGCTGTGGTGTCAGCCTAGCTCACAGCACCCTCCAACTCCTGGGCTCAAGCGATCCTTCTGCCTCAGCCTCCCAAGTAGCTGGGGCTACAGGCATGCACCACCATGCCCGGCTAATTTCTTTCTATATATTTTTGGTTGTCCAGCTAATTTCTTTCTATTTAGTATAGACAGGGTCTCCCTCTTGCTCAGACTGGTCTCAAACTCCTGACCTGGAGCAATCCTCCCGCCTTGGCCTCCCAAAGTGCTAGGATTTACAGGCGTGAGCCACCACCCGGGCCGGGACATGAATTCTTAATAGATAATAGTGGAGGTAATGCACATAGTGTTTGCTGTCTCTTTGAGATGTTATCAGCCATTGATGAGTATTGCCTACATCCATTATCTGTTTAGGGGTTGCACAATGGTGCTGTTTTAATTGTCATTCCTTCAAAGATAGCTGGAATATCTTTATAAAGAAACTCCTCATCAAATATTTGATTATCATGGGATACAGTTCATACAAGTAAGAGAAGATAAATGCATGATTATTTCCCCCTTTGCTTATTAGTTTTCAAAATATTGAGTTTGTTCCCTAGAGAAAAATAATGTTTGGAGGTGGAGATGTCTGATAGGTGTGTAGGTGTGTGTAAAGGAGGCAGAGTCCTCTGAGGCTGATCATGGAATAGATGTGGAGTAATGTGTTTAAGAGACACAAATGTTTGTAATGGCCACTAGGAGAACAGGAGAGTGGTGTGGAGCTTTGGTTGATAACGGAGATAGTTTATAGTGGTACCAGTGTACATGTGTGAGTCTGTGTTTCATTTTTCTTTTCTAGTGCTCAGATAACTGTATATGAGAGCAATAACTACAATAATTGTTCATCAGGGTTTGGGGATTTTGCGTGGAGGCATAAAAGAGGGATTGGAGGGGTGAGGGAGAGTCTAGAATCATAGGGAGAGTGACCCAAGTGGTGACTGATGGTGGCAGGAGGAGAGTGGTTGAAGACAAGGAGAGAAATGCACAGTGACTGGTACAAAGAAGGGCCTCAGTAACTGTATGGTAGAATTAATAGATGGTGGGAACCTTTGGATTGGGAGAAAATGTAGTGTTACCAGGACTAGAGATCCCAGTGTATCCAGAGTAAGGCATTTTGGATATGAACACCATGTGATATAGTAGCGTAAAGGACAGGAGGTGAGGATTATAGAGCCAGGGGGAAAGCATCACTGGATTGTACAGTAGTACAGAGTAAAGTTAGGGCAGCAGGGTGCTACAGTTTGGTGGAAACAACTTATTGGAGATTAAAAGGAATATACAGTGTTGGATGAGTTGTGGGTAAGGATTTCAAAACCATTTAGGTTGATAGTGGGAGGGAGAGAAGATTAGAGCTACAAGGAAACAATTGGAAGGTTGATGAATAACAACAGGGAGTGACAGAATTAGAGCTGGATTGCAGAGCCTCAGGATGCTTTCATTTATTGTCAGAGTGGCAATAAGAAGCAATATATGGCTAGTGGAAGAATAAGTCAACCTTTCTGCAGTCTTTAGGGGGAAGGACTTTGTCTTTAGGAGAAAGACTTGTGGCAAAGAGATGGAGAATGTTGCCAAATTGCTGTGCATAGAGGTTAAGCCAATTTATTCTCCCACTGACAGTGTATGAGAGTATTCGTTTCCTATGGGGGATATTCTTTACCACAGGGCTGATGATAGTTTTCCTTTTTGTTAGATTTGTAATTGGTACAGTGAAACTTGATTCTCATTGTTCTTTATTTAGTGATATTTGGCTTCTGGATTTTTGCTGTTTCTTACCATTTTATCTGCATTACATCTTTCAGGCCTATTACACTGGTCAAACTGCTCAGTATGGTCCCATATGAAAAACTGTATATAACCTATCCTCATAGTTGCTAAGCAAATGGGTGAATGGGGGTTCCTGATAAACATTGCAAATGTGCATATACAGAAGTGGTCCTTTCTATGCCCTGTCCCTCCCTTCCCACATGTCCTTTGGCCATCTTTCCATCTGGCAAGCTTATTCTACCCCCTAATTCTTCAAGATGGTCTACCAGCCAATTTATGCTCCATCAGCCCTTGTAGTTCATCACACTCAATTATCTCTAGCCCTCTCCCACCTCCACCCCAACACACACCCCAGTGTTCCTGTCTCCCAGGCTGTGATTGATTATCTTCCCCTCCTGCTGGCTCTCTACAGGCGAGGCTGTCCTGTCCCTTTAATGCTGGGGAAAGATGTGTCCTACCCCAAGCCTACGTTGTACTTTGTACAGCCTGACTTGTTTCTCAACATCCAGCCAAGGCTTCTGTGAAAACACCTAGTGGGGAGAAGAGCAAGTTTGCATCATCCCTGTGGGTTGTGGCTACAGTGTCTTTTGCTGGTTTAAAAAACAGCTTACTGTTTGGCTTTCAAATGACCCTGGAGACAATTCTTTTGGCTACCATCAGGGGTCCTCAAACTTTTTAAACAGGGGGCCAGTTCACTGTCCCTCAGACCGTTGGAGGGCCAGACTATAGTTTTAAAAAAAACTATGAACAAATTCCTATGCACACTACACATACCTTATTTTGAAGTAAAAAAACAAAATGCGCAAAAACACCCGGCGGGCCGGATAAATGTCCTCCGCGGGCCGCCTGGCGGTAGTTTGAGGACGCCTGGTACATAAATCATAATAGTTAAAAGTTAATCACTGCCTACTATATATATTTAATTATATTGCATAATTATAATAATGTACATCATTAAAGCAAATTCACTCTGTTATAGTTTGACCATAACAATAACCTCGGTGAGTGCTCTGTTTCAATAGCTTGTTGTTCGTGCTGCATGATAAAGTGCTCACAACTTAAAGAGACCCCTGGTGAATATGACAGTATTGAGGATCTTTTCAGAATTGATCTCAATCCTGATCATCCATAATACATTCTTCAAGCTTCCTAAATGTTGTATCTGTTTTACTGAAGCTGAGATAAAAGAACCTGAAATTTGAGTGTTTGTTTAATCAGGCACTTAATATACCTTATTTCATTTCACTCTTACAACTCTGATGTGTGTAGCATTGTTAGTTCTTTCACAGATCAGGAAACTGAACCTTAGATGAATTAATTGGACTATTCTCTCTTGGAACTATTTCAAATGAAGACAGCAGTACTTTACCTCGCAAGGTTGTTGGGAGGATTACAAATAGTGTATATGTAAAGCATCAGTCATAGTGCCTCACAGAAGTTATTGTACATACATGTTTCCTGTTCTCAGTAAGTTTACCGTCTAGAATACCCTCCAAAACATAGTATCTTGTGCTTGAACTTCATCTTTAAAGGTAGTTCATTTCATCTGGAGCCACAGCATAAAATTATTTGTATATAGATCTTTAAAACTGTAATCAGTACTTTGCTTTTATATACTACTCTTTGACCTGAATTCAGTAAATTCAAATATAAGCATAAAGAACCATACTTACATTTTGGAAAGATATCATTGGAGCATTACTTAAAATGGAAAAAGAAACAGACTAAAAGGAAATTCTTACTGGTGCCTGTTACAATACTGAACACGTTTTTTGACATCTCTTGTATTTTTTTCATAGGTTGGGTAGGGTGAGTAGGTGATTGAGATATTCACAAAAACCATACAACTCACTCATTTAAAGTATACAGTTCCGTGGTTGAGTGTATTTAAAGTGTGCAACCATCACCACAATTTTAGAATATTTTCATCACTCTTAAAAGAAACTCCCCACGCTTTAGCAGTTATACTCCCTTCCCCTACCCCTGCGTCCTCTGGATGTGCCTGTTCTGGACATTTCCTATAAATGGAGTTGTACAATATGTGGTCATTTGTGACTGGCTTCTTTCATTTAGCACAATGTTTGTAAGGTTCATTCATCTTGAAGCAGGTATTAGTGCTTCGTTCCTTTTTTGCCAAATAATATTCCATTGTATGGCTAATATCACATTTTGTTTATCCATTCATCCCATTCATCAGTTGATGGGCATTTGGGATTGTTTCCACTTTTGGCTATTATTCATTATGCTGCTATTTATATTCTTATATAAGTTTTTGGTTGTTTTTTTTTTCATTTCTCTTGGGTGTGTGTGTGTGTGTATATACATATACATATATATATATGAGTAAAATTTCTGGGTATATGGTTAACCTTTTGAGTAACTGTGCCAGACTTTTCCAAAGTTACTAAATCATGTTACATTCTCACCAGCAGCGTATGAGGGTTCCAGTCTTTCCGCACCCTTGCCAGCACTTGTTTTTATCTGTCTTTTTGATTATAGCTTTCATAGACTTTTCTATAATTGGCCCTGATGACAGATGCTTTAGTGATGTTGTAAATACGACATACTCTGCATGGTGTTTTTCCTGGTACTTTTCTGATTGCTTAAGTGCTGCATTAACTTTTGGGGTGAAACACATATCATTGGCAAGCAGGAGGGTTAATTCTTTGAACTGATATGAACGATAGCACTTACTGGTTAAAATTACTATGGGTGTGAAGGCCTAGTATTGCGGTATCTAAAAAATCTTTAGAAATACTTTTCATATGTAATTTGTCTCAATGATAGTTGATAGGTTTAAAAGGGTTACTATTAGTATACTATCCACCTTAGGGTAAGTTTATGATTTTAAACTGATTTTAAACTTTTTCAGTAACATATCAACTCAAATCGTGGTTGGTTTGGTTAAATAAGTTAAAATTAGAGTTACATTCTCTCCTGTCACTGCATTATTACTGTGAATTCTCAAATACAATTGAATGCATTCTCAAGGGGGTGTTATTGTTCCTGAGAGGGTGAAAATTGGTTCTTTTGTGTGTGGAGGGGGGAGAATGGTGAAAAAAATCTTTGCTATTACAATGGCTGTGGCTGCAGTATATAAACTGTATCTGTAATATTAAAATTTCATGGTTTAGAGATAATTGGGGGGGGGATCTAAAAAAGTTCCTTAAGGGGGTGTTAAGGAAAAATAGGTTGAAAAATACTTCTCTAATGCATAAAACAGATGCTAGAATATAAGGTTATTAGAAATCATTTAGTCACAGTTCATTCTCCAGTGTTTAAAGTGAAGCACAGAGGTGATAAAACGTTCTGTTGAATAAATGAGTGCCTACTATGTGCCAGGCACTCTCTTATCCAGGAGAGTTACAGAAGAAGAAAAAAAAAAACTGAAAAGAGCCTTTGCTTCTCTTTGCCAGAAGTCTTATAGAGACGTGACCACCCACCCTTCTAGGCAACCTTAGTAGAATTTAGTTATTTTTCAAACTTGAGTGTGTTTTAGAACCATTAGGTTGCTTGTTTAAAATGCTGCTTCCGAAACCTGGTGCTGGAGATCTGATGCGGGTAGACTAAGGATCTTGCTTTAGGACACACTGCTTTAAATGGTGGTGATAGAAATTTTTTAGGGGCAAACACCAATCTAACTTTACTTTGTGGACATTAACTCAGTAGGCCGTCACCTTTAATCCCTTTTTAGGCAACCTAGAAATAAATTCACCCCAACCGTGGATTAGAACTCCTTTTTCTTTCCTAGCTAAGCTGTCACCTTGTGTCTTGCTTATGTTCTGTTTATATATATTTTATTTAGTGGTTTCTTTTGTAGCCATTTTGGGTGATGGAACACTTTTGCCTAGTGCTGTTCAGAATAAAGGCAATGTAGTCCTGTCTTAACTGGTCAAAGTATTTTTTTAAATCCTGGGTGTTACAGGTGAAAGGGTAGTGTTAAGTCAAGGGGGACTTTAAGAGGAGAGCAACTCACATTATCTGGGACTGATGGAAAGAAAGGACCTTGAACGTGAAACTTGGAAAAGAACACATGCTGAGAGTTGTTCAAGTACAGGCTAACCCATCACTCATTGAAGTTGTAGAGCTGGTTGTCAGAACTTTGATATATAGAGGGTCGGACAGGTAACTTGATGAGGGAGTGGGCCAGTTGGTGGACTGGAGGGTCCATGTCCAGTCTATAACGGGCGTAGCTACCGATTAGCTCCAGCTGAATCATGAAGAACCATGAATCAGACCTGATTTTTTTCAAGAGAAGGGAGATAACCTGAATTTTTATGCAAATTCTCCCAGAGTTTTTTATAAAAATGTTGGACAGCCAGTTAAACAAAAACAAGAAAGATAAAACTGCAGACCCAAATGAACATTTATGCATGCTACCAGTTTGCAGTATCAGATGAACCTTTGTATCTCTTATGTATCAGATGAAACTTTGACTACTTAACCTAGCGGTCCCCAACTTCTCTGCTAATGATAATCTGTATTTGTACCCTCTCCCCAGCTCCAGTGCTAGTATCACCACCCCAGCTCCACCTCAGATCATCAGGCATTAGATTCTCATAAGAAACGTGCAACCTAGATCCCCCCACATGTGCAGTTTACAGTAGGTTTCTTACTCTTATGAGACTGTAATGCCACAGCTGATCTGACAGGAGGTGGAGCTTATGTGGTGATGCGAGCAGTGGGTGGTGGCTGTAAATCCAGATGGAGTTTATGCTGTGATGAGAGCAATGGGGAGATGAGCAAATGGCTTTACTTGCCTGCTCACCTCCTGCTGTGCAGCCAGGTTCCTAACAGGCCACAGACTGGTAGCCATCTTTTGGGGGGGGGGCTTGGGGACCACAGAGTTAACCCATAAATCTTTTCAAATTCTGAAATTCTGTGATTACCTTTAAGGTAGACAGTTCATGAGCAGGAATTTACCTATATTTATAAGACCCAGACCTTGGCAGAAAGATTGGAAAGCCACGTAGAATTTGGAGACAGGGTTGTATAATTCCAAGACCGTACTTCTGTGAGTTGTTGGTTAGAATTAGTTCATCTCAAAGTAAGATCCATGGTTCAGTACCCCTTCTCTCATCTTCAAATTTTTAGGAAGCCCTAGGATCCTTTTAGGAGGTATATAACCTGACAAGAAAGGTGTCTGGGGGATTAGCAAGTGAAATTGCTCACAGGATACCCATTTTTGTTTAATGACAATTCTAGAAAGGCCATAAATATATTTTTCCTAGAATACCCTGACTGGATCTCTTTTTACCTTCAAGAAAAATTAAACTAATAGGAGCAGGACCCTTGACCCAACTAAATTGTGATTTTTTTTTTCTCATGGTTGTTCTGCCACTTAGACTATATAGTGCCCCTCTGACCATTAATTAATATATCAGATATTCTGAAATATACTGTAATAGATTTGGGGCCATAGCATATGAATTATAAGTAACCTCCCAAGAGCACTGGTCCTCAGAAAAGGTAAATTCCTTGGCTTCACTTTTTGGGTATACAATTTGCTGTTCGTTTTAATTATGCTTATTTATGTCCAATCTTGGTTCAGCTTTTAAAGTTTTACGCGCAATAATACAACACAGCAACGATGTTACCTGTTTCTAGTTAGTCAAATAAGAACTTGGAGTATCGTAAGGACTTGGGTCAGTTCAGAATTCTTTACATGCTGCTTATTTGTTCCTGCTTTTGACATGTAAACTTGGTTAATGGTCTTTATGGTCTTTCATGAGATGCTTAAGAATGTCCCTTTTGAGTTAACTGCTCTTTGGGTAACTGATTTTGAAAAACTGATGTTTATACTACTGCCAGTTCTGACAACTCCCTTTTCAAGTTGAGATGGCTTCTGTGTCTACTCCTGAAATGCCTGTGCAATGCTGAGTTTGTCACCAGTGAGTGTTCCCTAAACAGGGAGGTCCTATGGGACCAGTGTCAATCTGCAGTCAGCAAGAGGTTGTATAAATAGCTGGTGCACACACTCTAAAGGAGAGGAAGGAGGAGAATTTAAGTGTTGTGCCCCAGATGTGAACTCCTTCTGTTTTTGTTTTAGGGTAGTTAATATTTCCTTAAATTGAGCTAAGCTTTGGGCTCTTGTGCTTCTGGCTTTCAATTCTGAATCAGCACTCTTTAGGCATGGGCTGGGGATGATGGGAATGGATTTTATATATCATGTCATCCCCAAATGAATGAAGTGACATAAGAGCAGTGCTTTCTTAAGCCTGGACTTGAGGCTAGAGAATGGGCTATGGAAAGTGAAAACTTTCCCTCTGAAATGCTGGTGACTTGCGAAGAAGTAGATTGTGAGAAGTCTATTGTTAAAATCTAATGACTTCCGTTATTTGAGATGCTGTTGGGTTTTGTGGTGTTTGTATCTAGGTTCTGTGGTTGAATGTCTTTGTTACAAGGTGATCTTGCCCCTGTCTGCCATTCTGCCTTGTCTGTCTTCCCTTTCCCCCTTGGCCTCCTAAATTAGATACATTCCCCCTCTGCTCCCAGACATCTCCATCTCTTGGTCCCCTGACAGAGCAATCATTTATCAAGTTGTTTCACACGTTGTCGGGAGGGGGGCCCTGGGGACTCGAGTTTGTTTCGTCCCTTTGTTGGAGCTCCACAGGATTGTCCAGCTTAGTCTCCAGCCAACTGCTGAGAGTTGCTGGGCTCCAGGAGCAAATGTGAAAGAGGCCGCCTTTCATCTACTTGCTGCTACTTCAACTTTTTTTATTTTAAATTCCAGCTTATTGGAAATGTAATTACCCTGTACTTGCACAGTATACTCTTTCTTGACATGTATGTGATCATATGATATTTCTTTTTCATTACAAGTTTTTTCCTCCATATCCAGTCATTGAGGATCTGGAAATAGATTTTTATTTTCTTTCTTTTTCTCTCTCTCTCTCTCTCTCTCTCTCTCTCTCGTTATTCTTTGTGCATTCTCTCTACTTCCTCCATTTGTACTGCTCCTCTCTCTGGGTGGTGGATTATTATAGATAGTAAGTAGAAGTTCTTGCTTTCGTAAGACAACTTTTGGGAGATGTTTTGACTTGTCAAGGTGTCCTTTCTTTTGATGTCACACTGTTCACTCTCAGTAGAAATATCTATAGAGAATAGAGATTTAAAAAAAGTTTTAAAGTTTGTTAAATTTTGTGAATATTTGTGAAAATTTGTGAATATTACTGCTTTGCTCTAGGAATTGTGCGTGTTTTCCAAAATGTCTAAAAAGGTGAAAGGAAAAATGTTCTTCGACTTAACAATGTATTAACGTGAATGTGAACCATTGTTGACCATGAATTTGAAAAATGAATGTTGGGATGTTGCTTACTATAATTTAGTAGTTTAAAAGGACAAAATTTATTTTGTGAAGTAATAGAAATGAGACTGTAGTGTTAATGAGATTTTTTTCTTTGATCCTGGAATATTTCCTGCCAATATTTTCTTATGAAAACTTTCAAATGTACAAGTTGAAAGGATTGTACATTATTATATTTGGGGTTTTGAAAAATGATATCTATACCAAGCTGAATAAAACATGTAGTAATACCACAGCATACTGTAAAAATCACACTTGGAAGCAAAGTTAACAACAAAAATACACCATATGACATGTGTTACAAAACAGTCTGAATTCTAAAATGAGCCTGTTTTAACCTGAATACAGCTTATCTTGTGTTTATTGTAGACGAGCTGAGCCCAAAGGTAGAACCTTAAAGTTCTCCAGTGTTAGAAAGTTTAGTGGCGAAAATATTCTCCCTCCTCATTAGATGCTTTAGGTTGAAAATATTTAATCACTTTGAGCAGACTTGCCAACTGAAAAGTAGTTTATAATAAGAGTAAATTGTCCTGAGTGCTATGATTTGATTCATGTATATAGAGAGTCTCTTAAAACAAATTATTGACTTTTAACATAAAAATGAGCCCAAAATGTTTTCCCATATTAATTGGGATGATTTTTGGCTAAAAAACTTCAGTGCATTCTTACTGATTTTTCACAATAAAATGTTATATAATAAAATTGTACATTTCTAAGAAAAAAGATTTTTTATTAACAATAGTATTAAAATATCATTAATACTTAGCTCTATTTTGTATTAAGAATGTAAAAGCAAGGAGACCTTGCATTAATTCTGAAAATTAGTCTGTACTGCTTGCCAGATACAGTTCTAGCAATGAATAAAACACGAAAATCCTTTGGATCTTAAATTCTATTGGGGGTGGGGTAGGCAGAAATACTCCCATTTTCTCAATGTTCTATATAGCAAGTGTTGGCAATCTTTTTTCCTGTAAAGGGTCAGATAGTGAATATTTTAGGCTTTGTGTGCCACATAATTTCTGTTGCAGTTACTCCACTTTGCCACATAAATGAATGGGCAAGGCTGTGTTTCAACAAACCTTTACTTATAATAACAGGACACAAATCCTAGTGTATTGACTCCCCATCTAAGGTATTAAAGAAACAAACATTAGACCATATAAACGTTTAAAAACATTTGTATAATAGAAGATACCATTAAATCAGTGGACAAGCAAGAGATTTAAGAAAACAGTATTGGCAAAGCAGATGACAAAGAGTTAATACTATAATATACAGACATCGCAGTAGAACAGTAGGGAAAGGAGGATACAAGTCACAAAAGAATCCATCTTAATGGCCAGAAAAATACCTGAAAAGATCTGACTGGCAAAAATTACAATATATCTATTACTGGAAGAGAAAAGGGTACTCTATAATACATTGCTAATGGAAAAGGCGATTGGTAGTACCTTTCTGAAAAATAATCTGGTAACACCTATTAAAATTAAAAATACATGAATTATATGTACTCTCTTTGCTCCAGTAATGCCACTCCTGGAATTTTAGCCAATAGGTGCAAAACAACCAGCATGCAGTGGTGCCTGCACAAGGAAGTTCATTGCAGCATGGTTTCAGGTGTCATAAAACGGGAAACAAAGTGAAAATCTATAGGTAGGTAAGTAGATAGATAGAACATGTTACCTACACACCATGGAATATTAGCTAGCCTTTAAAAAGAATGAAATGGAGCTATACCACTTGATTTGGAGGGATTTGCATAAGATAGTGAAGAAAACAGTATGCAGGGAAGTATAGGTAATATCAATCTCTTAGAAAAGGCCTACTGTTATATGTTTATGTATGTATCTGCATGAATGCATGTATATACGAATTATGTATGTGATTACATTGAGGAAAAACAAGAAAGGATACATATACACTTGTTTATTAACATGGGGAGTATTGAAGTAGCGAGTAAAGAAAGGAAAAAAAAGAAAAAATACATAAAACCCCCAGAATGAATAGTATAATTGCCTTTAGAATTTATATTAAACTGTGTATTTATGTGTGTATGTATATATCTATATTTATTCACATTTTTTAAAGGGAAACCTGAAACAGTCACCTAGGCTCTAAAAATTTAGCAGTTTGTCAAAGGGCTGCCTAGCTCCCATTTGATGTTATATAAAATATGCTTGCCTTTATTGTACATCTGATTACTTGTCCTCTTTTTTGCCTCATTGACTGAAAAATTGAAATCTTTCTCCCCCTGTTTTCATGGCACAAAACTTTATAGAAAAAACTGAAAGTGCCTCAGAGAAATGGTGAGTCTAGATCTCACTAATAACTGATGGAACTGAAATTTGAACTGAATTTAGATCTGTCCTTATACTTTCTACTATAATACCACACTATCTAATCCCTATCTCTTGACACCCTAGGGCTTCTCTGTTGATTTTTGATCTGGTACCTGATCCTATACAAAATGTAGCTTTCCATGTGAAGAAATGAGAGGGAAGGTTACATAGCAAAGAGATGTAACAAAAAGAAGAAAATTTTATTTCAGTAGTCTCTGAACAGATTTATTCGGAATGGAAATTGGGCTATCACCCCCTCATCCCCTACCCCTTCCACTCCCCTCTCAACATGACAATTAATGCAATATTGGAGACATATCCTTTGTTTTCTGGCATATTTATTTAGTACTCGAATGTTCAAGAAATTAGTACCTATATCTATTGATGTTATGTTACTAATTTTATAGTTATTCAGATGATCATTGGGTCTTATTAACACATTCAAATGGTATGTGTTTAGGTAGTGAATACTGGTTGTTGTTGGGAATCTGTAATGACACTGGAGGGTTAGACGTTCCCTGCTGGCGCACAAATGAATATAATGGAAGGAACGTGTATGAAGTGCACTTGGATGGTAATCTTAATAGATGGAGCCTCTTAATTTTATTGTAGTCTAGTAAATAATATTGTACTGTAGTGTGGCAGTTTTAAACCAATCACTACTATTTGTATAGAATAATGCATCATTTATTCTAACCTGATGAAAGCTTTCTTTTAAAAAGTTGCCTGGGGGGGGGGAAAGTTGCCTGGGGAGATTCATCAGGGGTTAAATGGTTTCCCTGTGTCTTACTCTGTGGACCCCCCCCCCCCATTTGAATGAGTGAATGTTCTTTTTGAGGATATTGCCAGAGGATAATTAAGGATAAATTAGCTACATGTCTCAATCCTGGATCTATGAATAGGTTATTTTCCCACTCTTTATATTAAGTTTTATAAGGAGGTCATGCCAGGCCATACTTATGGTTTTGCTTCTCAAAAGGAAAGAATTTGGATACTCTAAACTTATTTCTATGCAGAAAGGGGATGACAGACTTGTTGACCTCATTTTCAGTGAACATATTCTACCTAGAATCTGATTCTCGTCTCTTTAAAATTATACAGATTCAGGAAGTCAATTGTGTTATTGAATGCTGCTCTACTTATTTTGAATTCAGAAGATGCAAGGAGGGAAGGACAGTTAGAAAAAGAACCCCAAACAAGAGTTCATTATATTAGAAGAGTTCTGTGTAAAATTTCAGAATTTGATCCCCTTAACACTATTTGCTTTGGTGCTCATGTGATCCATGGTGAGAGAAGCTTGTTAAAAATGCTGGGCCTCATCTGAGATATTTTGATCCAGTAGAAGACTTATCAAATTTGCATTTTTAGTAAGCATCCCATGTGAGATGATTCAAGTCCACAGGTCACACATTGAGAAATAATTCCTCTAAACACTGCTAGAATTAATGTCTTTATGTTTTATTATGAGCTTTTTAGAAAGGAGTTTGATGAATGAAATGCACACTTGGACTGTAACAGATTTATGATCTAGAGTGGCAGTGACTCAGCAACGTCACAGAACTAATCCTGCAGTCCTAGCGCTAAACTCAACTTTCCTGATCACCCTTCTAGTGTTCTTTCTGGTATATTAATAAAAATCTATCCTCGTATTCATTTTAATAATATTTTGTTCATAAAAGTATTTTTTACTATAAAAATGTGGAAAAAATAATATGAGCTGCTGTCTTGCCACTTTAATAGGCAAAAATGAAACTACTATTTCTCTTTAATACTCATGATTGAGTAGCAGTAATTTTTTTCACCCCATTTCTTCTTTTATGATTGTCCTTTACATTTTTCTGTTGGGCATTCACATTTTTTTTCATATTGAATTTAAAGAACTACTTATGTACCAGACAACCATGTGTCCTATGTTGCAATGTTTTACTTACTAGTATTTGCCTGTCCGTTTTATTTATGGACTATATGAGGCCTTTCAAGGTTTCTTCTTTGGATGGAATGCTTAGAAAAACCTTTCTTATTTCAATATCATGTTTTTATGATTTTAATTAATTTCTTTAATTCATAAGGATTATGTTCTAATATGTGGTAGAAGATAGGAATCTGACATTTTCTAGACAATCAATTATGCCAGATCATTTATTGATTAATCTTTTTCTATTGATTGGAAATGCTACCATGAGTATGTTAAGTACATATCATGGCTGTTGCATCGATCTACCTTTTTTTTTTTTTTGAGACAGAGTCTCACTGTGTTGTCCAGGCTAGAGTGCCATGGCATCAGCCTAGCTCACAGCAACCTCAAACTTCTGGGCTCAAGGGATCCTCCTGCCTCAGCCTCCCAAGTAGCTTGGCCCACAGGCATGCGCCACCATGCCCAGCTAATTATTTCTATATACTTTTAGTTGTCCAGCTAATTTCTTTCTATTTTTAGTAGAGACAGGGTTTCGCTCTTGCTCAGGCTGGTTTTGAACTCCTGACCTTCAGCGATCCACCCGCCTCAGCCTCCCAGAGTGCTAGGATTACAGGTGTGAGCCACCGCGCCCGGCCTCCATCTACTTTTATACTTAGACCAGCACTGCCCTAATTATAATAACTGTATATAACAGGTTTTCATATCATGTAATAGTCACTTGATATCCTTTGCATAAGGCAGTCACATTTTTATGAGTGTGGACAGGATTTACAAACAAGTTTTAAAATTACTAGTGATAATATTAATAGTAATTCACATGCTTCCATAGAATCATTCAAGTTTTTGCCTAATGACTGAATGAGTCATAGGTATTAATGGGATTTTGCTGATATTTTGTTCAGGTGTTTTATTTTTATTTAGTTTTAGTTAAATGCTCTCTCTTATCAAGTGTTTTATTTTTTAAACTTTATCTTGAAAAAAACCTTTTCCTTCCATTGGAAGAATGGAACCTCTTTTTCATTCTTTAGTTGGGCTCCATTTATTTTCTCATGTTTTGTTTAAATTTTTTTTCCTCTATAAAAACCAGGAAAGAAGCTCCATTTATTTTCTGTGCAGTCTTGCTAGTGGCATGTATTCCTTTGTACTATCTACCTCTGAGCTTCTTTTCCTGGCTTCTAGCTTGTTTTCTCAAAAAACAAACCAAACTTCTCACCCAGCCATTCTATAATCTTTGTTATCTGTAATGCAGGGGAAGAAAAGGCATGTAGAAAGTTGAGCATCAAGTTAGAACTGGTGTGCTTTTAGGTAGTTTTACATGTTTAATTTTACCACATCGTAATGTTGCTCTGGGTAATTTCCCTATTAAAATTTTGTTTGGGTGTAACTTGTTAATAATTGTAATCATATTTTACATAGTTGTACTGTCTTTGAAATTAATCTTGGAGGATTCAGAAAGGCATAAAGGGCAGAATCCCTTTAAGCAACAGGAATCTTACAGAGGCTTCCTGGGAGCCAAGGGCAGATGGTGGAAAGAAACCAATAGGGAGGAGACAAGATCATGTTCAGTCCCAAGTGTTAACTCACCTCTAATTCTGACCCAGAAGAAGGGAGAAAAAAATGTTACTGCTTAAAGAGACTTTCCAGCAGATCCTTTGACTCTTGGCTTAGCAGCTTAAGTTCTCAGAAGTAAGCAGTGAGAAATACCTTTTCTCTGCAGCAAAACCCTCCCCGTGTCTTGTTCTGTGTACCTCCTTCTGTTTTCTTTAGAATGACTTCCGGGTGACTGCCCACTCTTCCCAGTCTCCTTCCTGGTTTAGCCTTCTTCATCTTTTTAGGTTACCTTTTTAGGCATTTAGGGGTGTAAACTCTAGGAGGCTCTTGACTGACCTGCTGTGTAGACGATGAAAGGTATAGAAATTGATTGAGGTGCAAAGATTTGGACCAGGAAAACATTGTGAAATATGGGACAAAAGAGAACAAAAGCAATACATCCATATTGTAAAGAAGTAGAATTTGATGCCTTAAAAGCAAGGTTGTTTGGATAATTCACCTTTTTTTATCCACTGAAAGATCAGTTAAACCCTTCAGGCTTCAAAACCATTTCCCAGGTAGGTGCATTTACAAGCACACATACGCACTTCGATGGAACTTTTATAAGGACCAGTGGTGCACCCCTGCCTTTGGTTAGATGGTCTCCCATGGAGCTGAGTTCAGTCCAGTGTTCTTGTCACTTTCTCTTTCAGGCCCTGGTGGTTTCTTTTCACAATCTACTCCCATAGTTGGTTGCAGACAGCAAAGTTGTTGCTGGCTAATACTGATAGTGTTAATCCCTCAGCTGGCATCTGAAGCACCAGGTGATACATGAATAAGCAACTTGTAGGTTGTCAGGCTGGTAAGGAGTACTTAAAAATAGCTTTGAACTGCCACTATCACTATCATAAGATTTCCCATGGGGGAAGTTATATAGAAGGAAAAATAGTAATAGTGTCCTCTTCACACCAAACTAAACTCTGCCTAGAACTAATCCTTGAAAGAACTAGTCAGGGCCAGCTAAGGCTTTTTCTTCTATACAAAATCAAAGGGTTAGTGAAAGCTTCCTTCTTGTAGGAGCACACTTGAATTTACTGTATTAATTATGTCAGGACAGTAGCAATACTTTCCTAGGAAGATGATACAGATGTTAACCCAATAGCTACACTATAAAGGATATTCCATGAAACTCACCAAGTGTCCTTACTTAAGATGAAAAAGAATATATGATGATTTCTTGTTGAAGAAATGATTTGATCTTTGATTTCTCAAATAGGTAAAAATTAATTGTTCTCTTTACCTTCCTAGTTCAATGTTCTTAAAATGCTTTTGAATACTGTATATTAACAACTTGGATTTGTGAGACTATTCGTATACCTAGTATTAAGTTGTAAGTCTGTCATATTTAAGGGAAGCATAATACTTTATGGTCTAAGATCTACAGGTTTTCATTTCCTTTAGAAGAATTAGATGCCATACCAGTTTAGAGCCTTGCTATTCAAAATACAGTTGTCCCTAAGTATGGGGATGGGGATTGGTTTCTGGATGCCTGTGGATACCAAAATTCCTTAAGTCCCTTATATAAAATGATACAGTATTTGCATATAACCTATGTACATCTCCAATATACCTTAAACCCTCACTAGATTACTTATAATACTTAATGCAGTGCAAATGCTATGTAAATGATTGTTTCACTGTATTTTTTAGTTGGTATTATTTTTATTATGTTAGTTTTTATTCCCAGATATTTTTGATCAATGGTTGGTTGAATCTGCAGATACAGAACCCATGGATAAGGAGGGCTGACTGTATAGTCCTTGCAACAGCATCATCCGCATCAGCTAGGAGCTTGTCACTTCAGACCTAGATGAATCAAAATATGCATTTTGAGAAGCTCCGCAGGAGATCTCTGTGCACACTAAAGTTTGAGAGTCATTCTGGAGCAGTGGTTGTTTTTTTACTTGGCTACATTAAAAGATCACGTAAGGTAAAAAACGATATTATATCTGTGTCCCATACCCAGAGACTTAAAAAAAAAAAAAAGGCATTAGTTTATACTATGGGTTTTAAAAAGTTCTCCTAGGCAGTTTTATTATGTAGCCAAGATTGAGAACCATTGTTCCAGAGCTGTAGTGTCCAATATATTAGCTACTAGCAGCTATATAAATTTATCTTACCTTAAATTAAATAAAATATAAAGATTAGTTCCTCAGTCATAGTAGCCACATATCAAGTGTCCAGTAGCCACATGTGAGCCACAGCAAATAGAGAACAGATACAGATCTTTCAATCAGAGAAAGTTCTGTCTTAGTACTTCAGGAGTTTTCTGGGTAATTGTTATAATTTTTTAGAGGGTTTTAACTTTAGGGACTGGGTTTATACCATTTTAAAATAGTATTCTGGGGAAAAGTACAAATAGATATTCAGATACTGGGAGATGAATAGGCTGTGCAAAAACATTTATATTTTGGTTAAAATTTCCTTTTCACATAAAGTCAATTATCAGTTATATTTTTGCCATATGTAATTAACTCAAAGGACAAAAAAGTGTTGTGTAGTACATGTCTACAACTAAAAACTGGTTAGGTATGACTGTGGGCAAATAACTATGCATGCTAGTATGAAAAATCAAGGTTGATTGGTCATGTAAATAGCCAGTCTAGTTTTCAGCTTTGTCTCGTTATAATTTTATCATTAATTTTGGGTTTTTTTTGTAAATGTGATTAATATAATTTGTTGTGTATGGTACGTGGAAGAAAGTGATATGATGGAAGGTAACTTTTACATCAAAATGGGCTTCTCCATTTATTAGTTATATGACCTTTGGTTTTTCCTGATGAATTTCTGTTTTTGCATCTATAAAATACAGTTAATTAATAATACCCTCATAGTATTGCTGAGGATTAAATGAAATAGTATATATAATAGTCCCTAAGACACTACTTTGTACACAGTTTTTCAATAAGAGACAGTAACAGTATTAACAGTATCTTCATAATTTGCAACTTAAATAGATCTATTCTTGATCCTTTGCCCCATCCATTGTTGTTTTCCTTTGTCCAACTTGTCTAGTGTCTTTTCTAGGGCTGATGACTCCTTTATTGCCAAATCTGTCTCCTTTCATCTTGAACTCTGTAGCACTTAATAGCCAATAGCTGATCATTTCCTCCATTCTGGATTCCCAGATGCTGCCCCCTAATACCCCTGTCCATCTTCCTCCATTCTCCTTTTATCCACCACTTCAATGTTAATATTCTCTTTTGTGCCTAGGGTGTTAAAACCTCTGAAACTATAGCAAAAGACCCTGGCTTGAATACAAACTCCATCTCCCCTGCTCTGTACTCCTTACTGAATGGCCTCACCTCTCAGACACTTAGGGAAAGTCCTAACCCTCACGACTACAGTACCACTTGTCTCCTCTGCCTTGGTAACTGACACCACCATTCATCTTGTAAAGACACAGTCTCAGGAATTCCTCAGTTCTCCCATTTCCTTAGTCCTGCACATCTAGTTGGTAACTAGTTCTTATTTCCTAACTTTGTTGATCTGTTCTGCACTTTATTTAGCATCTAGACAATTGCAGTGGTCTGATACGTTTCGCCCCGTGAAATGTCAGCCTCTGGAATCTAAGCCCACACAGCTCTTAATGCTATTTCATTTCACTTATTTATGTACAAGGCCACATTCCTGACAGTCAGCACTGCACCATGCAAGGCAGATGAACGGGTATAAACTGATGGTAACCTCAGATGCAGGGATTTGGCTAAGAAACAGACCATTCTGCCTATAAGGAATGGGAACAATAGCTAGCAGTGTTCTTTGAACTTGCCCTCTGAGTCTTTTGAATTTCTTCGTGTTTTCTGACATGAAATTTAAATAGTCTTTGGTTTTAAATGTATATGGAAACAATTTAGATTCTTTGAAGAAAAAGAATGGCATAATTTTTTATCATTTAAAATTAGTTTTAATAGGACAAAGTGATACATTAACTTCATTTCTTAAAACACTGAAACAGTACAAAAGCCCATGCAATGAAACGATCTCATTAACCACTCTTCAGATGTATCTTTCCAAAAATAAACTGTGCATGTATAACCATCATCATAATATAGTTAGTAAATTACTCTCTCAATTTGATATCCCCAACGTCTAATCTAGCTTTATCCATTATAATAAATGGCATCATTGTTCCCTGAAATTTTGCCTATATCAAAGTCTTCTTAGCTTCCAGCTTTTCTTTTGCTGTGTACCTTCCCACCTACCAGCAGTTCTGTTGATTTCGCTGTCAGCATCAATCTTGAATCTCATACCCTGCTACCACTGTAGTCCAGACCACCAGCATCTCATATCTGGATTATTGTAGTTCCCTTCTAACTGGTCTTTCTCTTTTTTTTTTTTTTTTGCCCTCTCTAATCCAGTGGCTAGAGTAATACACTTACTCAGATCCTGACTTTTTCCTACTTATATACTTTCCCATTTCATGTCAAAGAAGGTAGACTTCTCATGGTTTGCAAGGCCGCCCGTGTGATCTGTGCCCTCTCGACTTCATCTCATACTAGGTTTCACTGGGCTCACTCAGCTCCAGCCTTCCAAGACTCATCAGTTCCTCAGACCACCAAAGCTCAGAGCTTTTCAACTATGATATCCTTTGCCTGGAAAGTTCTTTCCAGTACTTTTCCTATGGCTGACTGCTTCACAGCCTTTAGGTCTCAGATTAAATGTTGTCTCAGCAAGACTTCCTTCTCTAAAATTACCCAGATTATTTGCATTAAAAATATGTTAGAGATAGAGCAATGAGCCAGAGTTCCAGCCCTCAGTGTATATATGAATAGCATGGCTTTCCATACCTATCTTTTGAATAGTTCTCCAGGAAAAAGAGTAGATAATGCAGATATCTCAAAATGAAGGAAGGTTTTAGGTTGATGAAACATGGAGGCCCTGGGACCAGTTCAGGCATGTTAGTGGACCCACAGGGAGTCCAGTAAGCCAGTGTAAGTCAAGGGGACTAATACGAATTGAGACTAGAAATTGTGGGATGGCAGATCATTTAGGACCTTCGAAGCCATCACAGAAGTTTGAATTTTAGTCTGAGTGGTGGCAGTCTTTTAAAAGGTTATTCCTCTGGAGTATGTGGAAAGAATGGATCCTTAGGTCTAGGAGGGAAAGGTAGTGAGAATTGATCTCTTGAAGGTGGAGGCAATAGGATTTGCTTTTGTATTGGATGTGGAGTGTAAGAGAGATGTTAAGGATGATACCAAAGCTTTTGAACTGAGCAGCTGAAAGAATGGAGGTTAAAGTACCATTGACTAAGATGGGGGGAAATGGGGTGGAATACTTGGGGGGTGGGTGATATCTCTATTTGGTTTTTGGAAACATTAAGTTTGAAAATTTTATTAGACAGTGGTTGTTGAATAGGAAGCTGGATATAGAGTCTCGAGTTCTGAGCTGGAAAGATGATTTTAGGAGCCTTCAGAATATAGCTGATTCCTAAAGCCATGAGAAAGGATGAGATTACTTAGGGGAGGAAGTGAGATAAAAAAGAGGTCACTCAGCTGGGTGTGGGGGTGCACGCCTGTAATCCTAGCACTCTGGGAGGCCGAGGCTGGAGGATCACTTGAGCTCAGGAGTTCCAGACCAGCCTGAGCAAGAGTGAGACCCTGTCTCTACTAAAAATAGAAAAAATAAGCTGGTGTGGTGGCACATGCCTGCAGTCCCAGCAACTCAGGAGGCTGAGGCAGGAGGATCGCTTGAGTCTAGGCATTTGAGGTTTCTGTAAGCTAGGCTGATGCCATGGCACTCTAGACTATTTTTTTCTTTTCTTTTTTGAGACAAAGAAACTGGTACAAGAATTATATTTTGGTCTTAGAAACTTTGTCTTGACATGAGATTTTTTCCCCCCCTGGCATTCATACTGAGTGTAGTCCCCTCTCATGCTGAATCAGGCTGACCTGTGTGACCTGTAGAATACTGTGGAAGGGACAATGTGGCTTCACAAAGCACATATGACTTCTTCCTTGGTCTCTTGGGTCACTTGCTGTGATGGATCCCAAGGTGTGAGGACACTCAAGCAGCCCTGCAGAGGCCAGGTGATAAGGAGGTGACTCCAGCCACATGAGTGAGCCTTTGCTCCCTGATGACCAATGCCTGGTAGAGTCTCATGAGCCCCTCAGTCATAGCAGGCTGTGCTTACTGCCCCCAAATTCCTGATCCAGTAAAACTGTGAGAGGCAGTAAATGTTTTTTATTAATATTTTTAGCCTCTAAGTTTTGTAGTACATCACACAAATAGATAACTGATACACAGTGATTTATGATTAGTTTTCAAATTTTTGGAAAATACCTAATTCTAAGAAAATTATATTCTGTAACCCTGCTTTATCCATTTATCTTTAATAAAATTAGGAGCTCTATAATCTCTTTTCCCTTGTTATTTATAGATAGAGTATCTCCATGCCAAAAGTGATTTTTCTATTGATTTTTAAATTTTTCCACTGAAGTATCTATCCCTAAATGGAAAAGGAAGTGAACCCATATCCCTGAGTTCTAGAGTAATGGTTCTCAATAGGACATGGCTCCCTGGGGAGCATTTAGAAATACATGGTCATGGTTTTGGTTGTAATAGTAACTGCAGGTGCTCCTGGTGTTTAGGGAGCCAGGGGTGCCAAATAGTCCTCCCTTTCTTCTGCCTCCATAATAACACTGTTGGGAGGAGAAGGTTCTAGAACTCTGCATGTTCCTGGGAAAGACGTGCCCTCTTTAGCCCTCAGTCACGCACAACACTTGCCATCCATCCAGGTGACCTCCGAGAACTACTCTGTTAGGCCCTTTATTTCTTGTTTATATCAGTCATTTTAAGACTCCAAGGCCAACCTTCATCCCTTCAACCAGTGCTGCTGCAAGCATGGTCCATGGACAGCTGCTGGTCTGTGACATGACGTTAGTTCCCTGTCTACAGAAGATAAGGAGCTTTCCCCAGAACTTAAGTCAGTTAATGTCACTAACTGTATTGTTTAGTTCAGCTGACATTTTTTTCATAGTAACTTTCTCAGGGAAGTAATAGTGCATTGATTTACATACTTCCTAAATCCTGAAACATCTACTGTGTCTTCTGTAAATCACCATCAGTCATAAGTGAAATCACCCTATTTCATCAGTCTCTTTTGAATATTTCTTATGCTTTTTTGTTCTAAAACTAGTTCTTTCTTGAGGACACCACTTCCTTTATGGTCCTGTCAGTGGTGGCAGTTTGCTGTACTGTAGCCCTATTTCTACTGGGCCTAAAAGTGGAATTGTTGTCCTATTTGCTCCCCATAGCAACTCCCAGACTTTCCAATATCTTTTTTTCTAAAATCCCTAAGTTTTTAATTGATTCCCACTGCTTTTCGTTATTATAGTCATCTGTAGATCTTCCTGTCACTTCCCCTTATTACTTGAAGATTTAATTCACTATTGAGCTCTCTAATAATACTCCTGATATACATCCTAGATACGGCAGCATCTGTAATACTCCATCTCGGTACTCCAGCCTTATCCTTTCAGCTCATTGCCCTCCTGTCTTGCAGTGAACTTGTTTTTCCTACTCTAGCCTCTCATTCACATGTTCATACTCTAGGCCAGAGCTTACCATAAGGGATGTCATGAGTTAATAGTTGGGCTAAGAAATATATCCCCTACCCTCTATCTTAACCTCTGCAGCCAGGCAAGCCTGAGTCATCAGGGGAAAAACAAGTCTGTTGCCCTTGAAGAGGGTGTACAAGTACATATTAGTATTTTATGAATGTGATGCAAAGAGAAAAGGGCTAGCTAGGCCTTATCATTTACAAACTGAAAATCCTACAAATTTTAAGCAAAGCACTCTATTACCACCTCACTCCTGGAGTCTCCTGGTGGTCTTCATCTCCCTAGGATTTACACACATTGATCCTTTACCCATTCTGTTTGTAAATTCATGTCCTACCCACCCTCCTGACCCATTTTAATTTCATGGTTCATCATTGTAATTTTTTTCTTGCCTGTGGCTTGTATTAGTTAGTTATCTGTTGATGTGTAACAGTGTGTAATGGAGGCAGACATGGCAGCTTACAACAACACAGGTTTATCACCTCACAGTTTCTATGGCTCAAGAGTCAGTTCACAGTTTAGCTGCAGTTCAGAATTTTATCTGAGGCTTTGGTCTCATCTCAAGGCTCAACTGGGGAGGAATCACTAGATCCAAAATCATTGTGATACCCTCACTTTCTTCTCATTTTCATAGTTGTATTTTAAGTATTTAACTCTTTAATCCCCATGACACATGGTAGAAATAAAAACTTCACCCCTAAATGTTCATCAACTTATTACAACATACTGAATAGTTTACTGTTTTACCATTGATAAAAATGCTATTTTAATTCTAAAATTTTATGTACGGCTGAATTTACTCTTGGATTTTCCATTCTCTTACATTTCATGTAATGCCGCTATATTACCTTTTTGGGGGCATGTATATTCATGAGGTATAAATGCAATTTTGCTACGTTTATATGTTGCATTGTGGTGAAGTCAGAGCCTTCAGTGCATCCATCACTGGAGCAATGCACATTGTACCCACTAAACAATCTCCCGTCATCCACCCCCTTCTCACTCCTTACCCCTCTGAGTCTCCATTATATGTCATTCCACACTCTGCTTGCATATGTACACATTATTTATCTCCTACTTATAAGTGAGAACATGTGGTACTTGTCTTTCTGTATCTGAGTTATTTCACTTAAGATAATGGCCTCTAGTTCCATCCATGTTGCTGCAAAAGACATTATTTCATTCTGTTTTATGACTGAATAGTATTCCGTGCTGGCTAATATCATACTTATTTTTTTTTTTTTTTTTTTTTTTTTTGAGACAGAGTCTTGCTCTGTTGCTGGTGGCTAGAGTGCCATGGTGTCAGCCTGGCTCAGCAACCTCAAACCCCTGGGCTCAAGTGATCCTCCTGCCTCAGCCTCTTGAGTAGCTGAGTCTACAGGCCTGCGTCACCACACCCGACTAATTTTTTTCTATTTTTTTGTAGAGACGAGGTCTTGCTCTTGGTCAGGCTGGTCTCAAACTCCTGAGCTCAAGCGATCCTCCCACCTCAGCCTCCTAGAATGTAATATCATACTTTTTAAACATACTTTTATTATTTTATAATACGCTTTATTTTCTGGCCATGCTAGTTCCTCATTTTTTTCCAAATGTCTCTCAGCCATTTTTCTAAGAGATAAACGGCAATATAGAACTTGAAGTTTTTTGGAGTCAGTCTTGCTTTTTACAGAGTGATCTATTTTTTCAGTATCCTAATATTTTGTGTTTCATAATTTCAAACAATGTAGGTTTAGAGTTTTTGTGTGCCATGAGCCCTTAAAGTTGGCTACGTTAGTAACTGTTTGTTTCATGATGAAGACTACAGAATTCTCTTTTATGGTTTCAAAAAATATGTCAGAGCCTGTACTTCAAAAAGTATAGTTGAGAAATTTCTATTTTTCTCAGGAAATTGTCTGAAACATCTTTTCTAGAAACAAAGTAACAACTTTCCCCCAGCATGGTTTTTCATAGACTGCCAGCTTGTCCTGTGTTGGCCCTGGGGTAAAAGTACCTTCTTGCATTATAGCAGCACAATATGGAGATGGACTAAAAGAAATTAATCTCTTAGAATAAAACACTGTTAACAAAAATATCATTGTGATAAAGGTAAATTTTTACTGTTCTACATCTGAGGCCCATGCTTTTATCACAATATGGAAAACAGGTAAGTGGCACTCTTCTGTATAAAAAAGAAAAATGAGCAAAAATCTTTCCAACACATCTGGAATAAGGGTAATATTTCATGTAATACAAATTTATGTTTTTAATCTTTGTTAATACCATTTGCTCCCTGTCTGGTCAAGTTATTTATATTTTTTAGTTTTATCTTGTTCTTTTCGTCTAGCCGTTTATGGGCTAGTGGGGTCTTGGAATTGAACTCAGTTCTACTTCTTGATGTGTAATATTTTAGCAACTCATTCATAATCCCTTTCATTTGTAAAATTTTATGGTTCTGTAAAAATTTTTGAGCTTCAGCCTATTTCTTTCCAGGATCTATTCATGTAAGCATAAGCTCCACAAGGGCAGAGATTTTTGTCCATTTTTTTATTCACTGTAGGCCCAGCACCTAGATCATTGCCTAATACATACATAAGTACTCACTGACATTGTTAAACATGCACTTACCATGTGACCCAGCAATTGTGCACTTGAGGCCTTTAACCCAAAGGAAAACCTGTCCACAAACACATGTAGCAATTTTATTTGTTATACCGTGTTTCCCTGAAAATAAGACAGTGTCTTATATTTAGTTTTCCTCAAGAAGACGCCCTAGGGCTTATTTTCAGGGGATGCGTTATTTTTTTAAGTACGATACAACAATCTACGTTTATTCAAATATAGTTAAGTCATCTTCTTCTGGAACATCATCATAACTCTCCAAACCCCGAATTCCATCCTCAATTTCTTGCGACTCTATTTCCTTTAGAACCACTGGCCCCAATCTCTCCTGTCGAGCAATAGAGCTCTCATGGGGCAGATGAGAAGGGCTGCTCGTCGTCTTTACCGCTCCGAGACGAAATGCATGGGTTGTGCAGATGCGCTGCGTAGCCACGCCCATCACTAGGTCTTATTTTCGGGATAGGGCTTCTATTGCGCAAATGCTTAGAAATCCTGCTAGGGCTTATTTTATGGGTAGGTCTTATTTTCCGGGAAACACGGTAGTTCCCAAACTGGAAATAACCCAGATGTCCTTCAACCAGTGAATGGTTAAATAAACCATGACACAGCCATACTATGGAATACTACTCAGCAATACAAAGGAACACACCACTGATACATAAAACAGCTTGGATGGATCTCAAAGGATTATGCTAAGTGAAAGCAAGCTAATATCAAAAGCTTGTATACAGTATTATTTGATTTGTGTATAACATCATTGAAATAACATTATAGAGAGGGAGAACAGATAGTGGTTGCCAGAGATTAGAGACAAGGTGAGAGGAGAGTGGATATAACTGTAAAGAAGTAGCACAAGGAAGTCCTGTGGTAGTGGGACTGTTCGTCTTAATTGTGGTGGTGGTAGCATGAATCAATACACACGATAAAACTGCATAGAACTGTGTGCACATGCGCACATATACACAAGTGCATGTAAAATTGGTGAAATCTGAACATAGTAGGTGAAATGATACCAATCTCATTTTCTTATTTTTAATACCATACTATAATTATGCAAATTGTTGCCATTGAGGGAAGCAAAGTGAAGACCTCTTTGCTTGGGACCTCTCAGTACAGTTTTTTGTAACTTTTAAATCTGTAATATTTTCAAAGTAAAAAAAAGTTGGTTTTGGCCAGGTGCGGTGGCTCACATCTGTAATCCTAGCACTTTGAAAGGCCAAGGCAGGAGGATCACTTGAGGTCAGGAGTGACACCAGCCTTAGCAACATAGTGAGAACCCCATCTCTACAAAAAATAGAAGAATTAGCTGGGTATAGTGGTACACGCCTGTAATCCCAGCTACTTGAGAGGCTGAGGTAGAAGGATCACTTGAGCCCAGGAGTTTGAGGTTGCAGTAAGCTATGATCATTCCACTGCCCTCATTCCTGGGCAACAAAGCGAGACCCTGTCTTCCCCACTTCCCCAAAAAAGGTTTTTTTAAACAATGAGTATTAAGGCCTAATAGAAGGTACTTAATGTATATACTGGTCATACATAAAAGAATTAAAGCTATAGGGTTGTTATTACTGAATATTCTTTGAAAGCAATGATTAAAATATGCTTTAGTTTGCTTTTTTCTTTTATTAAGGAGCAGATTTCTTTTTTTTTTTTAATATGTCAGATAGGAGCTAAAGGTTTCTTAAGTTTATTGTTTCTATTACTTTATGTGCCTAACCTAATTTTAGGTACTTAGTTTTAAAACACCTGTAAAAGGAGCAAAATATCTTACTTTAGGAGCTTTAAAAATTATAGATGAGGTTAGGACATTCAAATAATAGAAACCACATACGCAAATCTATAAACGTAATTCACCATATAAACAGAAGCAAGAACAAAGACCATATGATCCTCTCAATA
>VBSM01003218.1:4483264-4512764 GCA_008086735.1 Cheirogaleus medius | reverse complement strand
GGGCTCAAGCAATCCTTCTGCCTCAGCCTCCCGAGTAGCTGGGACTACCGGCATACGCCACCATGCCTGGCTAATTTTTTCTATATATTTTTAGTTGTGCAGCTCATTACTTTAAGTAGAGCCGGGGTCTCGCTGTTGCTCAGGCTGTTTTGGAACTCCTGACCTTGAGTGATCCACCCACCTTGGCCTCCCAGAGTGCTAGGATTACAGGCGTGACCCGGCCCTTGATTTGCTAATATTTTATTGGGGGTTTTGCATAAATGTTTATGAGGTATATTAGTCTATAATTTTATATTATTGCAGATGTTTATAAGGTTTTAGCACAAGGGTCCAGAAATGTTCTCTGCTCTGTTTTCTTGAAAGAGTTTATGTAATTTCTTTCAAATGTTTGCTATAAGTTTTGATGTTTTCATTATCATTTAAAACATGTTCTAATTTATTTTATTTCTTCTGTAATCCAAAATAAAAGTGTATTACTTAAGTTCTAGATATCTTAGTGTTGGTGATTTCTAATTTAATCCCAAATGTTTAGATTTTATACCTGGTAACTTGTCTACCTTTTGAAACTTATGGATACCTATTTTATGTCCCAGCATATGGTTTACCTTGGTGAATATTCCACCTGCACTTCTGTAAATGTCACTTAGGTCAAGTTGGTAGTATTGTTGAGATCTGTTCCTTATTGATTCCTTTTGTCTACTTGACCTATTAACTTGATGATAAAAAGATATTAAAATCTCTAGCTGTGATTGTGGATCTGCTTCTCCCTTTAGTTTTGCCTATTTTTGTTTCATGAGTCTTAGTGTCGTGTTATTAGATGTATATGTATAGCTTTGTTATGTATTCCTGGTTAATTGGTCCATTTATTATTATGTAATACTCTGTCTTAACATCTGGTTTGTCTCATATTAATATAGGAATCAGCATTCTTATGTTCATTCTTCCTGGTATATCATTTTCTATCATTTTAATCTTTGTATTTTTATATTTAAATCATATCTTATAGACAGCCTATAGTAGGGCCTTGCTTTCTCTCAGTCTGACAATTTCTGTCTTTTAATTGGGATATTTAGTCCATTTTTTAAGCATACAATTCATTGGTTTTTGGAGTATTCACAAAATTCTACAGCCATCAGCACTGTCCAATTACAGAACATTTTTGTTACCCCCAAACAGACATCTGTACCCATTAGAAGTCACTCCAATGGCCGGGCGCGGTGGCTCACGCCTGTAATCCTAGCACTCTGGGAGGCCGAGGTGGGCGGATCGCTCAAGGTCAGGAGTTCGAAACCAGCCTGAGCAAGAGCGAGACCCCATCTCTACTAAAAATAGAAAGAAATTAATCGGCCAACTAAAAATATATAGAAAAATTAGCCGGGCATGGTGGTGCATGCCTGTAGTCCCAGCTACTCGGGAGGCTGAGGCAGAAGGATCACTCCAGCCCAGGAGTTTGAGGTTGCTGTGAGCAAGGCTGATGCCACAGCACTCTAGCCCAGGGAACAGAGTGAGACTCTGTCTCAAAAAAAAAAAAAGAAGTCACTCCGATTTCCCCTAACTCCTAGTCCCCAGCATCGCTATTCTACTTGCTGTCTCTATAGATTTGACTATGGTGGATACATCTTGTAAGTGGAATCATACAGTAAATATCCTTTGGTACCTGGCTTCTTCCACTTAGCATTATTTTTTTTTTGAAGTTTTATCCTTGTTATAGCATGAATCAGTACTTCATTCCTTTTTGTGGTCAAATAATACTCCATTGTGAGGGTGTACATTTTATTTACTCATCAGTTAATGGACATTTGTGCATTTTTTACTTTTTGCTTATTATGAATTATGCTGCTTTAAACATTTGTGTACAAGTTTTTGTGTGGATGCATGTTTTCCTGTCTCTTAGGTATATCTCTAGGAGAGGAATGGCTGGATGATATGGTAATTCTTCAACTTTCTGAGCAACTTGCCAGACTTTCCAAAGCAGCTATGTAATTTTACATTCCCACCAGCACTGTATGAGGGTTCCACTTTGTCCACATCCTGGTCAACACTTGGTATTATCTGTCTTTTTGACATCTGCCATCATACTGATCATGAAGTGGCATTTCACTGTGGCGTTGATTTTCATTTCCCATATTCCTGATGTTGAACAACTTTCCTTTTGCTTCCTTCTGCTTTTTGTTCCTTTGTTGGCCCTTTAATGTTTTCTTTCACCCTAATTGAAATTTTTTAAGTGTATCACTTTATTTCTGCTGTTGGCTTCTTACTCTTGGGGTATTTTAGTAGTTGTAGGGCTAACAATACATGCATCTTTAAATTATCCAGAGCTATTCAGAATTCTTTTCATACCTCTTCACACTTTATACCTGACACTTCAGTCTTCCCACTTCACACGGTCAGTAATTAGGGTCCTGTCAGGCTCCATTAAAAAAGTCCTTTGTCAGCTGGGCACAGTGGCTCATGCCTGTAATCCTAGCACTCTGGGAGGCTGAGGCATAGGGACCAGTTGAGCTCAGGAGTTCAAGACCAGCCTAAGCAAGAGCGAGATCCTATCTCTACTAAAATAAAAAAAATTAGCCAGGTGTGGTGGTAGATGCCTACAATCCCAGCTACTCAGGAGGCTGAGGCAGGAGGATCACTTGAGCTCAGGAGTTGGAGGTTGCTGTGAGCTAGGCTGACATGACAGCACTCTAGCCTGGGCAACAGAGTAAGACTCTCTCTCAAAAAAAAACAACAAAAAACTTTTATCATTTTTAATGTTACTGCATGTTGGTTTTTATTCTTTTCTTGATTAGCCAACATAAACAGTCATAAAAACACATGTAAAATCTGTATTATATACATGTTCCTCTACTCATAGATATTTTGACTTGATCATATTTTCTTTTAATTTGAAATAGCCATGATTTTTTAACTTATCTTGGCTATCATGTTGGTTTTAGGTATGTTGGATATGGGAGCTATTATAAAGTTCTAGAGAATTGTTATTTTAATTATTTTGGCCTGCATCTTTTTATAATCTTCAAGAATAAATGCTTTATCAAATATCAGTATAGTACCTTTTTATTTGCTGTTTTACTGGAACCAAAATATTTTTATCAGTCCAGCGCTTGTGTTAAATCTGGCTTAACTGTGTGTTTGTGTATTTCATTTGCTTCACAAATAGTTGTTAAAAATGGGAAGATGTAAGTTTGTTTTTCCTTTGGTCTCCATTCTGCTAAGCATGATTCCACGCCTTCATTGCTCTGCTGCAAGGAGACTGTGGATGCCCTTGCATGTCCCTAACATAGGCCTCAAAGAACTCAAGAGCCTTCTTTTTATCTGTGATCTTCCAAAACGGGTTGCAAATATTAGAAATTTGTTGTCCTGCATAGTCCCGAGTTCTGCCAGTTCCAACCAACTGAGGCCTTTGTTGAAGTACTTTACTCAGGTCATACTATCCTTGCTCTCTCTGGGATGAACATTAGTCTCATCATTAGAAGCCTATTCTGTCTGGAGGAAGCTGAGAAATTCTCTTCTAGGGCTCTAAGAATTGGCTAACTTTGGGCCTTTGGAAAGGTGGCTTGATCTTATTTTCATTCTCTATCTTAATCTATTATTAAAATGAGAGATAATTAAGAGCTGGTCTATATTTTCCCTTATAGGATGCTAAATAATAGCCAGTGGTCTTTCCTGCTGTTTTGTAGGATGGAAAATGAATGAAAAAATGGATCATTTAAGAGTATTTGGAACTTTTCCTAGACAAGAAGAAGGAAAATAGACCTTGTTATACACAGAACTTCTAGTTTCCCATATTTAAATGAAATGTTTCATTATAATTCAGAATCATTTCAGAAAGATAGAAGGTTTTTAAGTCATTAGGAGGGAATTGTACTGAGATGAATGGATGAGTAAATCAGTGAATGTTCCAGGTAATCTAAACTCTAGAAATGTAGAAATATAAGTATACATCAGTTTTTAGAAGCACAACGTGACTACACTTTTCTTCCTTTTAGTAGCAAAATCTGAAAGTACATGCAAAATTGTGTGTTCATTTTTCTAGGGGAGAGAGTATATGGTCTTAATCAAATTCTTAAAGAGTTTTATGTCCTATAGAAGATTAAAACCTGATATCTAGCTTCCTGAAGCCCTTTCATGTCAAATTACCCTTGGCTAGTATCTTTGCCCTCAAATTGTTTTTCTCCCTTTATTCTCTGATGTTTAAAAGAAAGAGATGTAGGCGAGGTACGGTGGTTCACACCTATAATCCTCGCACTCTAGGAGGCCAAGGTAGGAGGATCATTTGAGGTCTGGATTTCTCTACTAAAAATAGAAAAATTAGCCAGACATGAGCTAGGCTGACCTCACGAGACTCTACTTAGGGCACCAGAGTGAGACTGTTGTCTCAAAAATAAATAAATAAATAAATAAGAGAGAGAGAGAAAGACAGGAGTGCAGCACTTCAGTCATAGCTCACTGTAGTCCTGACCTCCTGTGTTCACCTGATCCTCCCCCTTGGCCTCCCAAAGTGCCAGGATTATAGGTATAAACCAACACACTAAGCCCAAAATTAAAAAAGAAAAAGAGATGTAGATTTATGACAGAAGTCTTATCTACATTTCACAATTCAGAAGGAGACTGAATTGTGTTGAATTATAAGCCCCCAAGTGTCTCTTGGTTAAGGTGGCATGGAAGATGCCTTAAGAAAACTTTTAGCAAGAGTGATATAATTGAAACTGAGTAGGGAAATGGAGCTGTTCAGAAGGAATCTGAAACATGCAATTCTTTGAGACAAGCAGGAGCTTTCAGAGAGATACAGGCACAAAGAGCAGCACTGTTTATACACATACAGTGTTTGTCCGGCTGTTGTGCCTGTGTGTTCTTTACTGTACATTGGAATAAGAAAGGGCTCCCTGGCCTGGTCCAGCCTACCTTCTTCAGCATCCTCCAGTGGAGCTGCCATTCTAGGGAAATGGTCTCCACGTCGGATTTATGGTTTTGTTTTACTGCAGGAAAAAAACAGGCCTTATTGTTTGTAGAACTTGGTGTGTATTAGAAATTCTCAAAAGCATGTGGTGGATAAAGAGATTTATTACCAAGGGGAGATTATCTTCTTCACTCTCCTGGCTCCTTAGAAACAATTTTAAAGAAACCACCCCTTTTTATTTTCAAATTCACCATAGCCATACTGTCTGCTTTTTGCCACCTTTTTGAAGTATTCTTTGCCCAGCTCCCCACTTCTGAAAGGACAGCACCATCTTCACAGGCAATGGAGAGAGGAGCCAGTCCAAACCGTTGAAGGTTCAAGCAGATATTAATAGGCCAGTGCATAATGCTTTGAATGTGAATGCTGCAATCAAATCAAATTTGTGAAGCCTGGATATTCAGAACCATTATGATGTGTTTTGATAAACTAATATATTCACATTTACCCCAGTGAGATAGTAATAGTAGGGGAAAGAAGTTTCTCCTCTCTTTGAAAAAGCAAAATGTTTAATTTCTTATTTGCCTGAGTCTCCTCAATTTCTCCATGAATATTTCCTTTGACTCTTTTTACAAATATAAATATAATTATCATAGATTATAAGTCAACATGGTACATGCCTTAATTTTAAATGATATTGACAACTTCTTTAGACTTCTTCTTTATTATATTAGTAAGGAAAAAAATTCACATCAAGCATGAGTTAAATTATATTTAGACACTTCAACAGTTGAGATGTAGAATAACCATCTAAGAAACAGCATTTTATATGCACAGCACATTTAGATACTACTCAAAATGCAGTTACAGCTGGGCATAGTGGTACACACTACAGTCTCAAATACTTAGGAGGCTGAGGCAGGAGGATTGCTTGAGCCCAGGAGTTTGAACACAGCTCAGGACATAGTGAGACCTTGTCTCTTTTAAAAAACAAACAACTTTTTTTAATGCTTTTGTAGAATTGCCAAACTCTAGCAAAGAAAAAATTTTAAGTTGCCATCGAGCTGTCTTAAATGTTTTCTATACAATAACTATTTTTAAAATTTAGAATACAGTATTTTGTAACATGCCCTATAGTTTATACATATGATGAAAGAATATGAAATTATAGCCAGGCTTGGTGGCTCACAAGCACCTGTAATCCTACCACTTTGGGAGGCCAAGGCAAAAGGATGGTTTGAGACCAGGAATTTGAGACCAGCCTGGGCAACATGGCGAGACCCCATCTCTACAGAAATAAAAACTTTAGCCTGGTGTGATGGTGTGGGCCTGTAGTCCCAGCTACTTGGGAGGCTATAGCAGGAGAAACACTTGAGCCCAGGAGTTTGAGGTTGCAGTGAGCTACGATGATGCCACTGTACTCTAGCCTGGGCAACAGAGCATGAACCTCTCTCTCTCTTTCTCCCCCTGCCCAACCCAGGAGTTTGAGGTTGCAGTGAGCTATGATGACACCAGTGTGTACTCTAGCCCAGGCAACAGAGCAAAAACCTGTCTCCAAAAAAAGAATGAATGAATGTACTCTAGCCCGGACAACAGAACAAGAACCTTTCCTTTCCTTCTTTTTCCTTTTTCCTTTCCTTTTCCTTTTCCTTCCTTTCCTTTCCTTTCCCTTTTTTCTTTCTCTCTCTCTCTCTCTTTCTCTCTATCTATTTTATATACATATATCTCTACATACCAGAGTATCTGTTTATATTCTGGAGAAGTTTTCACCTTTGTATCTTAACCTAAAATGTAAATAAATTAAGCTAGGCAGACTATGAGTTTCTTTTTCTTTTTTCTGGGTCATGAACCCAGTTTTGTACTGCATATCTATCTGAACTGCATAAGATGAACAGAGGGTTAGACTGTTGCCTTAGCTTCATAATCTTGATTATTAAAACTTTTATCCATTTCACTAGAATGTGCTGCTTGGGCTTTAAAGTAAAACAGCCTGTTCTGTGAAAATCCCTCTTAATGCCTTTATCTTTTTTGAGACTTGGCAACATACAACATCCAAGTAGGTAGTCTAATACATGAAGCTTCAGTGAAGGGCTTCCTGTTCCTGTTTTTCATTTCTGCTTTCTATTAACATTTTTCAGCAGTCAAACCATCAGTTCTCTGTCTCCTTTTCCCAGCAATCCTCTGTGTCATATTAATGTGTTTTTGTGTTTGGGGCAATCTGGTTAGGCCTCAGACATTCCACAGCTACCTAGAGGATATCATAAACTACCGTTGGGAGCTTGAAGAAGGGAAACCCAACCCTCTGAGAGAATCCACTTTCCAAGACCTGCCTCTTCGTACTCGCGTGGAGATCCTACACCGCCTCTGTGATTATCGGCTCGATGCAGATGATGTCTTCGATCTTCTCAAGGTGCTTAACTCTCAAGCCCTTTCCCTAGAGCAATAAAAAGCCAGCAATCAGAAATGTAGTCAGAATGTAAAATCCAAAGATACTCAGAGAAGCCAGCGTTCCGCTTGTGGTACTAGAGTCTTGAGACTCTTCATTGACCATAACACTGTATAGAAAACCATGACTAAAAAAGAATAGGCAAATATAAAAAAAAAAAGAAAGAAAGAAAACCATGACTACTATGTAGCAAAGGAAATGGAGACATACATCTATATGGAAGTATGTTATTTTGGTTTAATTTCTAGTTTGGTTTTGTCTTCCTTTCCATGCACTGAGTCCCAGCTGCAGTGGGAACAACCAGAGGCACCTATTTATTCTCCTGTCATCAGCCAAAACTAAAACCAAATTAGCCACTGAATTTTATTTCAACATAACTGAAATATTTATTGAAAACTGCAAGGACTTGAAACCATGTGTGCTAGTGAAATTCATACTCTGTACATATTACGTATGGAGAAGGAAGGAAGATGTAGATATCTCTCCTTCCCCCTTTTCCTGTTAACTATTTTAGAAGTGCATCTCAAAGGTAGGGGTGTAGGTTATTGCTTTCACTCATAGGGAGGTCACTTTCTAATTCCGTTCAGAGGTAAATGATTAAATGTGCTGATGACTTCTCAGTTCAGCTCCCGCATGGACATTGTAAAAATTATTGTGTAATTTAGCACAGTCTTTGCTGAGGACTCAAGGACTTCGTAGAATTGGTAAGACCAATAAAGGTCAGACCCTGGGGTGAATTGGGAGCTATATTGCTGCATCTCAGCTGGAATAAGAGGTTGCTGTAGGTTATGATAGAGCTGCAGTAGAGGTCATGTGGATAAAGCTTTCCCAACATCTGATTCTACTCTGTTGCAGTTGTCTTTCCTTTCATGTGTGCACACATAAAGTAAAAATAAAACTCTAAACCAAATAGATAAAATGTTCATCGCTATTCCTTTTGGGTTTTTTTAATTGATGAAAAGGGAGCAGTGGTGGAGGTAGGGAGCATTTGAAATATTTCCGTGTCTTGTTATTCAAAGAAGGTGTACCACCTTCCCATTCTATCTGTGTTTCATATGCCTTGATTGAAAATTACATAAGACATGTGGGCATTTTAAAATATGAAGCATGTCTGAGTGTAAATTTTGAATCCACATTCTAGTTTTTTCCTGTTGTATTTTGTTCCCCATTTCCCCAAATCCCTTTTTCCTATTCTACCTAGGGTCTGGATGCAGACAGTCTCCGTGTGGAACCACTGGGTGAAGACAATTCTGGAGCACTCTATTGGTATTTCTATGGAACACGAATGTACAAAGAGGACCCGGTACGAGGAAAATCCAATGGAGAACTCTCTTTGAGCAGGTATCTTCTTTAATGTCAGGGCTATGGTAGCTACTATATTAAAATGTTATTAAAATTAAATATATCAGAATACTACAGTACACATTTTTTTTGCCTAGTGGAGGAATTAGCTGTATTGACATGCCTTGCAAAGAGGTGGTAAGGAGTTATTTCATGTAAAAATAAAAAGGATTAATCTTCTGCTACCAGAATGGTGAAAGATACTGTCTTTTTTGTCTGAAGTTTTTCATAGGAGGCTCCTGAGGAGTGCCAATACCCTTTCCACAGTCCAGTTTATACAGCAGGTTTCTTTTCAGCGGTACAATCATTTCACTGTAGTGGCTTTCATCTTTCATAGTCAATCCTTGAGAGCTCCTTTTTTTACTATGATTGCTTATTTGCTTTACGAACCTTAGGATCCATCAGTTTAAGAGCCAGGAGGAGAACCTTAAATGGTGCCTCAAACATAAGCTTTACTAAGTGCTTTCTAAGAGACAATGAGGCCTCATTTCCATAGCATCCCAGAAGGATGCTAACCTCTTATTTAGGCTTTCTTATTGCTAGGAGCAGTGCTCACTATTAGGAAGGCGTGTTAGGTCCCAAGCACGTTTCAATACCACAAAATCTCACCTTTCCTCAGTTCCACGTTTTAATAATGAAGTTACTCTGCCCTTTCCCTTTTACTGCTACATTGAATTGTTTTTTATAACATTATGGCCAGAAATACTATAATTACTAATTTTAAATCATGGGTAACATGTCAGTCTTATGCCAGAACATTTCTATTTAGTAATACTATTTCTTAGGGAAAGTGAAGGACAGAAAAATATCTCAAGTATTCCTGGAAAAACAGGAAAAAGAAGAGGAAGACCCCCAAAACGGAAGAAACTGCAGGAAGAAATTATATTGAGGTAAGAAAATCTTGTTAATCTCTTGTCATAGAAGGGGCATGCTGGAAGGTACCTTAATTTTCAATGTTCCTTAATCCTTGATTTTTACTTGTGTCACGGGAAGTGCAAGAGAGTTACGTTTTGGAAACCCGAATCAGAGTCCTCATGAAATTAGCAAGTGTACACTAAGAACAGAAAGCCCTAGCTGCATGACCTCTAGCAAGTTACCTACACTCTCTAAACGTGTTCTTTTATTGGACTGTGGTTATGCATTTAATGAGTATTCTATTGAACAAGACAGTGCATGGCAATGTAATGTGTTTCATATGTTAACTCATAAAATTTTTTATACCACACTTTTTTCATGGGGAGGGGAGGAGGAGCAAGTTACTTCTCTAGTTAAGTGTTGACTAATAATCAGCATTTTAAAAGAATGATGTATCATATCTGAGTTTAGGAATTTTTTCCCATTAAGGAGAATTTAAGAGTTAACATGCCCAAACATGCTTTATTTTGAGTTTAATGCAATTTTCCTACAATAAATAAAAGATAAAATCTTAAACTTTTTTTTATTCTTCTGTTTTACTATTTTATATTTTATTTTAGCAAAGAAAGAGATTCTGTTATATTTGGGAAATTTTCTTGTATCATTTTTTAGGAAATTCCACCATGTGAATTTTGATACTTAGGGAACAGATCTATCAATATAAACCTATTTGAAGTGAGGCTGTATTCTTAATAATCCTAATAACACAGAACAAACAGCTTAATCTAAACTACTTAATCTAAATGTTTGAATTAGGCCAGATTTCATTGTGTTGCTTCTTAACCACTAGGAAATAAGATTATGATAATAGATCATACACAATTTGGTTTTTTTGATTTCTAAACTTGATCAGCATTCCATTTAACTTTCCAGAAATTTGATTTCAGATCACAGCTGCCTATTGCCAGCTTAGCAGCATCTGTGAGAAATGACCTATAATTACTTGTGTTCTGTATACACAGCATCTGTCTCTGGATTTTGCTAGCATTCCGCACATTCTCCTTTATTCAGAAAGTTGTGTTACATTTATCTCCATTTTCTTATAAGTATCAACGATTAAAGTACCTTAGTGTTGGGAATACGGAATCATTTTAAGAGTACAGGTCTTGTGCTACCCTCTGCTGGTGACTTTATTCCTTTATAGCTGTCTAGCTGAGGCAATGTTTCAGTATTGTTAAATAAAATTTAAAATTCAGTTCCTCATTCACACTAGACGTGTTTCAGGTTCTCAGTAGCCACATGTGGCTTATGGCTACTATATTGGACAGCACCAGTATAGAACATTTTCATTGTCACAGAAAGTTGCATTGAACAGTACCACTTAGAAATTTGAAAACAAAATATCCAGAGAGTTTCTGTTTCAGGGATACAAATGAAAATGATACTTAATGCTATTGTGTTATTCCCTTTTGCATTTTGTAATTTAATCTCCAACATTCCTGTGAGGTTAGGCATTGTTAATGGCCCCATTTTAGGGAAACTTAAATAATTTTCCCAAGGTCACATTTTAAGTGGCACATGTTGACAGGAGGCGCTCTGACTCATATCCTCTACCTTATGTAAGGTTAAATTAAATATGCCTGTGTGCAGTGTCGCCCTGAATTGGGGAGGAGGACATTGGAATCCTGAAAGTTTTTCTTGGCATTTAACTATTAACACTTATCTGTTTGATTTCCCCTAAAAAATTTTTTTAAGTTAATATTTTCTTACACATTGTTGTTGCCATGACATTGGGTAGCTATGTCAGTACTTAACCATCTACACCAGCATGCCTACCTCTTAGTGTTCATTTATTTAGAATTGTTCCCTCTGCTTTACCTCACCCCGTTGACATTCTCTTTGTCTGTATTAAGTTAACTGGGTCTACCTTCTAGGGGAAAGCATAGAACAATTTTGGACATGTCTTTGTTATAATTAGTGCCACCTTTTCCTGTGTTTCAGTGAAAAGCAGGAAGAAAACTCCTTGGCATCTGAGCCACAGGCAAGAAATGGTAATGTTATTTGCTGAAGTTTAGAATGGATGGAGTAAACACAATTCATTTATATTAGGATGGTGACTCTAGCCTTCAAACTAGCCTCCCTACCCTTCCTAAGTTCTTTCTTCCTCAAACCTTAACCCTGTTTCCATCTATTCATCTGACAGACAATTTAAGATCAGGACTGGTTCTTGGTTCTTTTTACTGCTGCTGTGTTAACTAGGCACAATGTAATAGACACCTAAACATTTGAATGAATGAACAGCTTCTCAAAGAGCTACCTTTTCAATGTCAGGGCATTATGGTTTTTGTGGTCAATGCCAAATACTGGTTTCCTACCTAGACTTTTAATTCTGTAATCCAAATAGCATAAATTTGGGAGGGAAATGGCAACTGACAATATCACAGTATAAGTGAGAAAAGGTGGACTCTGCAAAGGCTCAAATTCAAAGCCATTTTTGTAGAAAAGTACATACCTTTAAGCATTTCTAGGATATTAAAATCTAATTAAAGTTATAGTAGTTATATTTGTATTATCTTTAGGTATTCCATAATAGGTCTTTTTTTCTGACTCCTTTGTTTTAGTTATGACCCAGGGTAGAAATAAAATTGAGAATAAATAGGAAAAAGGTCCTACCTAGTGGGATCTATTATAGTGAATCCATCCCTTTCTTTCCTAGGGTCCCAAGGGCCAGGCCAAGGCACTTGGTGGCTCCTATGCCAAACAGAAGAAGAATGGAGACAGGTCACTGAGAGTTTTCGAGAGAGGACCTCCCTTCGAGAACGGCAGCTCTATAAGCTCCTCAGTGAGGACTTCTTGCCTGAGATCTGCAACATGATTGCCCAGAAGGTATACAGACAGTAATGGGTACTGATGCTCCCCTCAGTTATGTATGATGGTACATTAAGGATTATTAATTAGAACTTTCAAGTACATTCATTCCACTGTCCTGAAAACAGTGCAGGCTTTCACCTTCTCTGAACTGCTGTGTTAAAGTGGAATCTCCTGCCAGAAGGACTAAGTGCCCACCAATACTTACAGTGGCTTCTCACAACTTCCTTCTCCTGTGCATTCCCTAGGGAATGTTCCCTGAGCCCCCGGGTGTGTCTTTTGTCACTCTGTGCATAACTCTATTTATATGCTTTAAAAAAAATCATCTGCTGGGTCTGTCTCTTCTACTAAGCAGCAAACTTTGAGGAGCATTTGTCTTTGTAGCTCCAGTGCCAGCTCTTTGCTCGGCTCTACCCTCTTCTCCAATGTCAGGGCAAATTATAGTTTCATCACCTGTATGCCTTATACTTTCATGGATACAGATCCTAATTTATGACATTTTCAAACATTGTTCCCCTCTACTTCTTCAGCCATTTGAAAAGTACTCTCTTAAAAGTCCCACTTAAAAGTCACTTTGCCCATGAACTGTCTTCATTTTTCCTAGCCTTTAGGATTTTCTTCCTTAACATGTTTCCTTGTGCCTTACTTTATTTCATTGTGAGTTTAGGCTTCTTTGGCTCAGGGACCAAGTCTTACTCCTCTTTTTAACCCATGGCACCTCACGTAATGCCTTTTCTATGGTGGATGCTTAATAATCATTCTGTTTGTTTATTGCATATCAATAATGCTAACACTCGTGATTATTAATACATGTTAACAGAGCACCAGAAATATTCGACCACTTGCCAGTGAAATCTCAAGACAAAGTATTAATTACTGTTGCATTACCTACGGGAAAGTATAAAATGTCAAATTTATAACCTCATTTTTTATGGATCCAATGATATGTTTGGTCTTAAGTAGGTTGATACTTTAGGGAAAGTTCTAGAAGTTTACCTTTCCACAATAACAGGAATGTAAAACAGTGCTTAATGACTCACATAGTCATAGATGATCAAGGAAATTAGCATTTCCTGATCAGTATACTTAATTCCATATAAGATAATTACATTTGGTTTTTATGATCTCTAACACAGTGCCAATTTTTCTAGAAATTGAAATACATAATCTAGTTTTCTTAAAGTAACTACGATACACAGCAGTAGTCTTATGACTTTGTATAACCGTGTATATGACTTTATTGATAATTACAGTTGATGGCACATTAAATCATCTATAAATTTACCTGATTGGCTTAAACCTTCTTTTATAATTTTGGTTTTACTGCAATATTCAACCCAAGATTTTTTTTTTTTTTTTTTTGAGGAAGAGTCTTACTCTGTTGCCCTGGCTAGAGTGCCAGGGCGTCAGCTCACAGCAACCTCAAACTCCTGGGCTCAAGCAATCCTACTGCCTCAGCCTGCCAAGTAGCTGAGACTACAGGCATGCACCACCATGCCCAGCTAATTTTTCTATATATTTTTAGTTGTCCAGCTAATTTCTTTCTATTTTTTTTTTTTTAGAGAGACAGGTCTTATTCTTGCTCAGGCTGGACTGGCACTCCTGAGCTCAAACGATCCGCCAGCCTTGGCCTCCCAGAGTGCTGGGATTACAGGCATGAGCCCAGCCTCAACCCAAGATTTTTGAGGATAGCAGAATGAAGTAAAAAAACTTATCAGCATAAAACTGATAGTTTTGATGAAAAATTTCAAGAATTGATTCTTTTCAGGAGAAGAAAGTTAAGGCTGGGCGCAGTGGCTCACATCTACAATCCCAGCAATTTGGGAGGCCGAGTTGGGAGGATTCCTTGAGACCAGCCTGGGTAAGATAGGGAGACCCCATTGCTACACAAAATTTAGCAATTAGGTAGGCTTGCTGGTTAGCGCCTATAGTCCCAGCTACTTGTGAGGCTGAGGAGGAAGGATCTCTTGAGCCCAGGAGTTGGAGGCTGCGGAGAGCTATGCTCATGCCACTGCAGTCCAGTCTGGACAAGAGACAGAGCGAGACACTATCTCTTGAAAAATAAATAAATAAATAACTGCTTGAAGTATATACAGTTCTTAATTCCTTCCATTATCTTTGTTAACACTACCCATCCTAAACACATCAACCAAGAGAGATTTTGTTCTAATAATGAAAAATGTCTACGATTCAAACATAGATCAGTAGAAAAGAATGATTCTCACAAATCAACTCCAGGACATATTAAAATATATTATGTGATGGAGGTATAAGGAACTGGGCAGTGGGAAAAGGGTGAATGTGGTAAGTGGAAAAGTCAGGAGGCTTTCTTTGAAATTTAACTTGAATTAGGGTGCCGTCCTGTCGAAGCTGTCCCCTGAGTAAGTGTACTTGATACCCCTCAATTTCAATTTTGTTATTAGTAAAATGAAATGCTATCACTTCAGACATGTTTTGGTGGGAATTTAAAGAACCCACGTCAGTGTACATAGCACAGTCTTTAGCAATCAGTAGACAATTGGTTGGTCCTCTTCCATCATCTACGCCAGGCATCCTCAAACTACAGCCCACGGGCCACATGCGGCCCGCCCAGTACATTTATCCGGCCCGCTGGGTGTTTTTTCCGCCTCTGCCTGTCCTGCTTAGCAGCCGACTCGTCCGGGCTCACAATGCGCACTCTCCTGTGAAGAGTGAACTGTGAACACAGTGAACTGGCCCCCTGTTTAAAAAGTTTGAGGACCCCTGGCTGAGGAACCTTGATAGAAAACTAAATCCACATTTCTTAGCAAAATAAATGCAAGAAGAATGTCAAAAGATTTGATGCATCTTTGAAGATATGATAGCCTCTAAACTTTGAAATAATAAAAGAAATCAGAAGGTAAGGCCTGTTGTGAGCATATAAAAGTTCTTTTTAAATAACCTTTTTTTTTTTCTTTTTAATGGGGTTGTAGACTGCTGGAAGTGATTATAGGTAGTGTTACAGAAAGTAATAGTTAGAAAGCTTTATAAACATTAGATCCTTAACAAATAACAAATAAGTTACTATCTACACTTATGTAGATAGTTTCCACAGAAGGTAATGGTAAAGTGTGGCAGGAAACACTTTCAGCCTCTGTATTGAATAGTGCCTTCCTCTATAGTCAGTTTCATCTCATGTGGCAAAGTTGAAGTGGAAATTTTGTTATCTTTTGCTTTTATCACGGTAACTCGTGTAATCCCTTTGGAAGACAGTTCCATGGTGAGTTGAGGTTATCTTCCTATTAGGGTCTTGAAGCTTATAAAAGAATTGCTTACTTACAGGCTTATTTGAGGAAACTTCTAGGGTACCTTTTGGGGAAAAGTACTTAAAGAAGGTCATGCCATCTTTTGATAACTGGCATTGCATCTGCGCTGGGAAGTGGTTGTTCTTTCTCTTAGAAATGCTTTCTAAAGCTGCTGACCCATTAAGGCTACCCCCATGGCTTTGCAATGTGTTTGTTTTATAAACCACCTGTTACCATTTTCTGTCCTTTGATTCCTTACCTCATTGATTCTTCAAGAAGTCAAGAGTTTGGATTAAGTGTCGACAAAGCCAAATCTGGAAAATGCTTGTTTTTGATGCTAAAGTCAGCGAAATTACATTGTCTTAAAGTGAAGGCTTTTGCTTACCCCCTTTTAATATTAGGTTTCAGTTGGTGAAGTTATGGGGCTCATTCCACAAAAATTTCAGAACTTACATGTACTAATAAACCTTGGCCTTCATAATACTTACCTAGTTTAGATCTCAAAACTCCTTTGAAATTTCCTACAGTAGTTACTTTCAAGCCTGTTGCATTTTCGCAGGGCTCTGATCTTTTCAGGTGCACTCTCTGACTCCTAATCACTAGTCTTTTTCTCACTCCTGCTTACTAGCTTTCATTCCCAGCCTGGGCAGCTGCTCTCACTTCTCACTGCTGCCACTGCACTGCCTTGTGAAGGGGAGGTCCACCCTCAGCTGCTTATAAGTCCCTTTTTCAGAGCCATTCCCTTCAGCTGAAGGTGATAAAAGCTGGCTTTCCCTTAATAATTAGGGGGAAAAATATTTTTTAAAAATGATTAAACAGTGAAAGGAGTTTCTTACCAGTAATAAAGACTGTCAAAGGAGACACTTGGTTGTAATTTTTTTTGTTTTTGTTGTTTTATGAGAATAAACCAGCTTAGTACGTTGCACAGCTGAGTGGTCGTTTTCCCTGATTGTCTCTGAGTGTACTTTGGCCCTCCCTCTAAGTAAAGCCATTTCCTGTGCCGTTCTTTTAATGGCCGTTCTTTTACTGGCAGAGGCAGCAGCAGCAGCAGCTGAGAACACCCTAATCTATCTTTTCCTTTCTTTTCCTCACTTCTAACTATAGGGAAAACGTCCACAGCGCACAAAGGCAGAGTTGCAACCTAGGTGGATGTCTGACCACCTGTCCGTCAACTCCATCAAGCAAGAGGTGAGTGTGTGTGAGAGTAGCCAGGAGGAAGGAGCTTTAAGTCTTCAGAAAGGATAGTTACATTTTATTTCATGTACTTCCTCTGTTCTTCCTTATTTTACCTCATTTTCCTCCTAAATCTCAAACCTTTATTGAGCATTCGTATACTTTGCAGAAAGAGAAGGAACTGTAAAAATAAGGCATGAGGCCACACTCTTACAGTCTCCTTACATTTGGGATGATAGGCACATTTCTATTTTATCCAACATAGATGAGAATGATAGGTACTGTAACAGATGCATGTGTAATAGAAGCTCATGAATGCAACGATGGAAGCATTTAGAGCTGGGCAAAGAAAGGGGAGTTGTGGCAAGGAGAACTGTCATTGACCTCCACCTTGTGGGATGGCTAGTATTTTGAAGGGGACAAAAGGGGTAGGGGCAGAGAGCATCCCACAGGACAGGAATAATAGAAACAAGCACAGAGGCAGGACATTGTAGAATGTGGTCAAAAAATAGTGTATATTGGGATGTGGCTGACATATTTTGTAATATATAGTAATAGTATAAGAAAATGCTGGAGTGATCAGATTTTGTAGTCCCCTGTCATCCTTATATCTTTAGTGGTCAGTAGGAAGGAAAGTTATGTCATCTTCATTTTAGGTCTTTAGATCTTCATTTTAGGAAGATACCTCTCTGGTCATCCTGTGGCAAATGACTTTATAAGGAAAAACTGGAAGGTGAGACTGAGCTATACTTCCAGCAAGAGTTAGCAGGGAAATTAATGTGATTGGAAATGTAGGACTAGAATGGAGGAGACAGCAACTTCTGGAGGGTGGGAAGATTGTTTCAGTAGAGAATGATAGGTATAAAGGTCAGGTGGAGAGGTGCTGGGAGTGAATAAAAGATGAGTGTTTATAGATCACTATGTTACCTGTCCTTTTGAGAAGTATGACCATGAAAGAAAACAATGAAAAAGTAAAGATAAAAAAACAAAGAAAGCTTGTGGCAGGTTTGTTTGTTTGTTTTTCTAACTGGAGATACAGTGTGGGCATGAAAATGCCTATGAATGAGAAGTGGGATGGATCTGTCTGCTGTCTGGCAGCATGAAGTGCTTAAGTGTCAAGGCACCTCACCAAGGGATACGGTCAATCACAATTCTCCTAAGACACAAGGAAAGCAAAAAAGGATAAGTGAAGACACAAATCAATTGAAGGGGCAGAAATATGTTTAGGTCCCATGAAGAAAAATAGGACCTCAGGTGGAAGTTTGAGATAGATGTTAGGTGAAAAAAGAGTGTTTCGGGCAACAACTCGTTATTAGTAGAAGGGTTTTCCAGGCAGCATCCAGGAGCCAACTATGTTCGGGTACTTTAATTTTCTATTAATAATAATGTAGCTTAAGAGTAGTTAAATGACATTACCTAGCGTCATACTGTATGTAGGAAGGAATGAATTTAGTATTTGTATTTATTGAGATTTGAAGTAAACAAGGTGAGAGTGAGATATGAGCCACAAGAAACCTAGATTGCTAGTAAGGATATGTTTGATCGTGGAGACAAAGAGGAGAGTGAAATTAAGGAAGCAGCAGCAAAGTAGAAGTGTTGAAAATCCATCCTCGTTTGCAGAAAGTCCAGGAAGCACACTGCACACACCTTCTCAGCTGCCTCCATCTGCTGTTTTCTTAACCAGAGAAGGCTTTTCTCCATTGTTCTAACTGAATTCTCTGAGGTTCAGACTTAGTGCTGGCCAGTTCTCATATTCTCTGTAGTTTTTAACCATTTCGGTACGGCGCTCACCGGCCGTGAAGCCTTGCCCACAGCGGCACTCACAGTCCGCACGATAGTTTGTGCTGTGCATTGACGACGAATCCGTTTTGCTCTTGTGTGATGAGGAAAGCTTTAAAGCACTGAAAGCTTGTTTGACTTTACAGGCAACTTTAGGAAAATAACTATAATAACTCCTACTAAGGACTTGTTAAAAGGTCACAGATTCATAGTCACTTATTAGCTGAACGTACACACTGCAACTGCAGAGAAAAGCTATAAAAGTAAAAGCTTTTGGCTGTCGACTAAAGTCGACACTCGGCTGTGCACCTTCATATCACGGCCGTCGGCTAAGGTCACCGCTCCTGTTCATCTGTGGCTGTTGACTATAGTCGACACTGGTACCGAAGTGGTTAGCCATTTATCTCCTTTGAGCACTATGTTTTATTGAATATTTAAACAGTTCAGTGGGCATAGAAATTTTTACCTTAGGAGTTTTACTTTAGAGCATGTCTTTGGCTGGGCTGTTAAATTTTTATTCACTTTATTATATTTTGATTTAGCCTTCCCCTCCCCCTCTCCCCTGCTCCTGGCCTTGTTGGGTTCTTTCCACTGTCTTTATTGCCTTAACAGCTAACACCTGCAGGGAAGCGCCCTTCTCTATTTTCTTTTCACTGCCCCTAGATGCCCTGTTTACACTTCAGATTGCATAGTAATCAGAAAGGACTGTGAGGTTCTTCATTGCTTCAAGCAGAAGTTTAGCATCAAACACTAAAATTTCTTCTTTTATTCTTGGCGATCTTTTTTGTTTTTTTGTTATTCTGTTTTTTAGTTTGAGATACAAGAAACCATGGCATTATAGGGATTTTTAAATATCTGTTGTGGCATCAGATATCCTGGAGAAAACCTCAGTGATGGCATGAGTTTTGTGCTTTTGTTTCATCAGCAAAAATCTTCAGGCCTTTAAAGCATGTAGTTACGGTTTCTGGCCTGTGTTGGTCACCCCGGAGTTCAGTCTTACTGCATTTTGTGACTTATGCGGAAAGTATCAGTGAAGGGAGAGTCTTATTGAACTCTGTGATAGGATTAGGGATGTAGTGGTTATTTTTGTCGGGAGACTTTGGAGTTTGCCATTGTTAGGGAGCTGTTTGTGGTGGTATGTTCTTAAGTGTGCCCCTGAAGTTGGTGAGAGTGCCCACAAGTCTGATAACCTGCCCTTGGGTCAGGGGTGTGCATAAAGGAGTCCTGGGCACTGTGTAGAACAGAGATTCTGTGAATAATCCTTGAGTGGATTTCTAAATGGTGTTTCTAATTGGCTTCTCATGAAAATGCCCCCTTGATTCTAGCAGGCCTCTTATCTTTAAAGCCTTTAGACACCAACCCTTATCCCATTCACAGCTGACCCTATTTTAAAGAAAAAAATTGCAATGTAAGAAAGTAAAATCTTCTAACCATTTAGGGTTTATTTGATTATCATTTGGTTGTGCTGGCTCTTTAATGGTTAAGACCTACTAAAAGTATGCTTACATAGTCCTTTCTTTTAGTGGTATTGTCATTAGCACTTGCTTTATCTTGTGGTGGCGAAGTGTTGAAAATTAGCACAGAAATTTGAAAACAGGTTGGATGGGTGCAGTAGCTGACACCTATAATCTAAGCCGTTTGGGAGGCTGAGGCAGAAGGATGGCTTAAAGGCAGGACGAGTTCAAGATCAGCCTGGGCAACATAGCAAGATTCCCCACTTCCTCTCCCTTCCCCCTCTACAAAAAATTTTTTAAAAATTAGTTGGACATTGTGGTGTACACCTGTAGTCCTAGCTACTCCAGAGGCTGAGGCAGTAGGATCACTTGAACTTGGGAATTGAAGGCTGCAGTGAGCCTGCCTGGGTGACAAAGCAAGACCCTGTCTCTAAATAAATTTTTAAAAATTGTTTTAAATGCACAAGTTCTAACCTTTTGGTACTTAAATATGACTTTTAACAGGGATCAAATAGTGGAGGGAGTAAAAAGTTAATAAAAATTAGATTACTTGAGAACATCTAATACTAGTTGATTCCCCAGTCTATTTGGGAAGGGATTGTTATGAGTCCAAAGGAATTTACGTTGTTATAGAAAACCTGGAGACTGCATTTAGAAACTGTAAAAGACATGGTGATCCCACAATGCAGGAATCATTACTATTTACATTTTCATGGATTTGCTTTAGGCTTTTTCTCTATGGGATCATAATTGAACATTCTGTGACATGCATGTTTTATGTATCTTCTGTGAATTTCATATTCATGTTCCATTTGTTGGGGGGCACTATTGATTTGTAATTTCTCTCTACATATTAAAAATAACAAGTCATTGTCATATTTGTTATAAAAAAGTTAAATGGATATTGGTAAGATTTATGTAATTGGCTCTTATATCGATTCTCCCCTCTTACATTGACTTAACCCATGTTTGTCTACTTAGATAATCAAGTCTTCAGTGACTTACTATTTCATTTCATAAGTAATTGGCTTGCATTTCCTCAGTCCTCATTAAAATGCTGATCTTATTTAATATACTCTTGTACTGATTGAAGGGAAAATATTTCACATATTTACACCAGCTGTTCTCTGTAGGGAGGGGCAGAATGAATACACGTACATTGTGTTATTATTTAACTTACATTTGTTGTATATGCCTGTTTTTTCTCTCATTTTTGTGTCTGACATATAGAAATTGCTATTATTTTCTTTGAATGAAATATTTCCTTTGACAAGGTTCCATTTTCCTCATATCTCTTCCCTTTCCCCTACTCTTGTTAATCATTTTATGTGGGTTTTTTGATGGTTTTTATTTGTTTGTTTTTGAGTCAGTGTACAACTGAAAGCAAAGGGACATTGTTTTTTTTACTTTGGTTGGTTGATTTGTTAAAGTTTCCTCATATGTTGTCAGCTGGGTAAAGATGTTGCCAAAGAGTTGGAATAATTAAGGACTTGGGAAGCGGGATGAGGGTGAGGAGTGTTGGCAGAATTCAGGGAAGGTGCTGGACTGGCATTTACTTAGGAGCCAGTGGCTAGAGTTGCAGTCCTTGGAAGAATTGTACTTGTCAGATGCCCATCGCATGCCTGTTTCAGAATCAGCATCTACCATGTTTTAACTACCTGCTCTTGTTATATGATAATGAAGATTTTAGGGAACTGAATTGAATTCTGTTTGTTCTGCTGAGACTCCTTATGAGTACAATGTTGTATGTACAGTTAACAGTAACTAATTCTCTATTTTCATCTCTCCTCCTGGTCATTCCAGATGTTTACCTTGTCAACTCTTAATTAAAGTCACGCTCATAGAATTTGAGTAATTGAAAAAAAATGACATTGAAAAGTATACTGTCTAGACAAGATGCATGTCTACCTTCTGAGTCAAATGAGAATCTAAACTGGTTTTAAGAACCATAAGGAAAATAATAACAAAATTTTAATCAAAAGCAGTTTCCGTGTTTAACAGTAACTTGTGTAAATAGCAATCTGCATTCATCTTTTTTTTCCCCCCACATTAAGACCACTTTTACAACTTACACAGTATAAAACCTTGGAAAATTTATCTGATATAGAAGTTTCTTAGGTCTTGTCCCTGTTGAAAAGGTCTATTAAAGAAAGCTTCACATTCCTGTTAGGTTTCACCTGAAACAGATAATTAAAATCTTTTCTGTGACGATAATGTGAATTCTCCCGCTGTTGACACTTGATTCATTTTTCTGTCTCTCTGCAACTTATGGATGTTGTTTATTGCAAACAACAGTTGTTACCTCTTCAATAACACTTAAAAAAGAAAGAAGTTCTAGCTTTCACATCAGCACAGAAGTTGAGGGAAGAAATTAAAAATAGCAGCTTCAGTGTCCTGGGCTACAGCATGGCTCAGAACTAGTTTTACTGGAAAATGTGCATTGTAAAACTTCCCTTACGATAATTGTCCTGTCTTCCTTTGTTTACCTTTTCTTTTGTTAGATTTCTTAGATAATCACATTCACAGCAACCACCTAAAATCTTTGCTAACATTGTTTGGCTTGAAAAACAAAGGAAAAGGGTAGCCAGTCTTTGTGTAATTTTCATGAATTTCTCGTAGTCTTCTTTCTTTCTTTCTTTGAGTATTAAGCTAAAACAGTGGCTCTTACCACTAAAACCCCAATTTCATTTATTATTTTGTTGGTAATGAAAAGTGTAAAAGGTAAGAGTTTCAAAATCGTGCGTACTGGGGCTGGGAATGGTGACTCACACTTGTAATCCTAGCACGCTGGGAGGCTGAGGCGGGAGGTTTGCTTCAGCTTAGGAGTTGGAGACCAGCCTGAGCAAGAGCAAGACCCTGTCTCTACTAAAAATAGAAAGAAATTAGACGGGCAACTGAAAATATTAAAAAAAAAAAAAGCCAGGCGTGATGAGAGCTACTCCCAGCTACTCGGAAGGCTGAGGCAAGAGGATGGCTTGAGCCCAGGAGTTTGAGGTTGCTGTGAGCTAGGCTGATACCATGGCACTCTGCCGGACAATAGAGCAGGACTATGTCTTGGAAAAAAAAGAAAATCATGCGTATTACTGATATTGGGAGTATATGTCCAGCGACCGTCTTTCATCCTTAGTGTACTTAGAGGAGGGTGTTTTTTTTTTCCAAGTTTATCAAATATTAAATCTAAAAGAATGCTGTCTGTGTTAGTATCAATTTATATATCCATACATATATTCTACAAATAATAAAATCAACTTGTAGTCAAGAAATAAATCCTCTAGCTAACAGTAGGTATCTAGTAGTATTTGTGGAATAGACAGAATTCAGTAAATTGAATCTGACGGGGCAGAACTGATCTCACTGTGTACTGATGTATACTCCTGTATATACAGGAGACTCCTGTGCTCACCAGAATAGAAAAACAGAAGCGCAAAGAGGAGGAGGAAGAACGTCAGATTCTTCTGGCAGTGCAGAAGAAGGAGCAGGAGCAGATGCTGAAGGAAGAGAGGAAACGGGAATTGGAGGAGAGGGTCAAGGCAGTGGAAGGTACGTGGGCTTTCGGTGCAGTGTGGAGAGGGAAGTGCATGTGGTGTGGACCAGTGTCCGCACAGCCACAGCCACAGCCACGTCAGGCTAGGTTCCACCATATTTCTGAGCTCATTCTGGTAACGTCTGTTTACGTACTTTGTGCGTTGTATTTTGTAATGTTTATTCGCCTGTATCCAATCTCACTGCCTTTTTATTCCTTCTAAACCACTTGTCATTTTTGGTGTGCCTTTCAGTGTCTTAATTTATTCTAATCTCTGCTCTGCCCCCTGGGTGGAATAGAAAAAAATGTATTAAGATATTGATGAGAACTGATTTCACAGATGTAATTTCAAACACAAATGAGATATATTTAAGCCTCGGGTTTTTTTAGATTTGGCACTGTTCAAGTCTAGAATATTATCATTAATGTTATTATAGCAAATAGTTTTCTCAGACCCAGGTCTGGGTTTTGGTCTTAGGATAATGAGATTTTTATGTTTGTGGTTCCACAAAGGTAAGGATAACAACTGTCCTTAGATGTTTTCTTAGATAACAGTTGTATTTATAAGCTGAACCTGATAATATCATATGAAAACAGATCATTTGACATGGTTGAATATAGACCAAAGTTTATCTTTTCTTTTTCTTTTTTTTTTGGCTGAGAATTCATGTTCCAAATCTTTTCTTTTCAATAAATGTATTGAATCCTTCTAATTTTTTAATAAAACAGTATAGTATATGGATTTGACTTTTTTTAATGCAGTGTTTCAGTGCAAAATTTGGGTAAATTTTAGCTATGAAAATTAAAGGATCCTGGCCTTATGTACTTTTCCCCTCCCATTTCTAAGTAGTACCTTCTGTTACTTAATATGTTAACCCCATGTCTTCATTCTAAAACATTTAGTGTATGTCATCTACAAATTTAGCCTGTATCCTATTATGTAATACTTGTAAGGTCTTTCATATGTCCTATTTCTGATGCTAGATTTAAATTCCTCAAGATATAATAACTGGCTTTTCTTTCTTCTTCTTCTTTTTTTTCCCCCGTCGAGATAAGATTTCTAGATATTGCCCAGGCTGATCTCAAACTCCTGAGCTGAAACAACCCTCCTGATTCAGCCTCTTTTGAGTAGCTAGACTACAGGCGCACACCACCACACCCAGCTTATTTCTTTGTATTTTTAAATGGGATTTCATTTTTCAATAGGGTTCTGACATAGCTGGGTATGGTGGCTCCACCTGTAGTCTTAGCTACTCAGGAGGCTAAGATGGAAGGATCATTTGAGCCTAGGAGTGTGAGTCCAGCCTGGACAACATAGCAAAACTATCTTAAAACAAAAAAAGGTAACACAATGAAAGTGACATTTAAATAGACTTGTCAAGAAAGTTCTATTTGAAGATGTGACATTTTAAAAAAGTGAATTAGGTTGCCACATGAATACCTGACGGGGCAAGAGCATTGCAGGCAGAAGGAATGACGTGTGATAGGCACTGAGACAGGAGTGCGAAGCAAGTAGACTAGTGTGGCTGGATCAAGGTGAACAAAGGGCAGACTGGCTGGACATGTGGCCTTGCAGGTGACCAGGTACCAGATCAGGTTGGGCTGTGCAGACCTGTTAGAAGGATTAAATGAAAGCAGGACAGTCCCAAACTCACAGCAAATTACAAAGGATAGTTATTGTGGAAAGAATTACAGGCTATAAGATAGTTACAACAATAGACTTACAGGCTTTTTAGTTGCTTCTAACTATAAAAAGGGAAATAATGAATATGTACTAATAGGATAATTTTTAAATTATAACAGTTTATTCAGAGAAACAAGCTCTGCATGACATTAAATTCTAAGAGGATTTCATTCTTTGGGTCCTTTTTAAGATAATATTTGTCTGTGTTTGAGGGTAAATGTAGCAAAGAACATACCAGTTAGCTTTACTCTGTTGCATGCCAGTGTTTATACTCTCATCTCAACAGTGCTGCAGTCGCCGGTCTGGGAGTCCCCGGAATGTGTTTGCAAAACTAATGTGATATGGTATGAATGCATAATTCCAAGGGGAAGGTTCATAGCTTTTGTTTGGTTAAAGAAATTTGAAAGGAGGGAAGTGGATGAAGAAAACACAGAAGCCAGAAAGTGGAAACAACCTAAGTGTCTATCGGTGGCTGAATGGATAAACAAAATGTGATATATACTTATGATGGAATATTAGTATTATTCAGCCTCAAAAAGGAATGAAATTCTGAAACATGCTACACATAGATGAACCTTAAAGATACTATGCTAAGTGAAATCAGTGAGACACAAAGGGACAAATATTGTATTCTAGAGGCTAAGCGAGAAGGAAATGGGGAGTTAGTGTTTAATGCATATAGAGTTTCTGTTTGGGGTGATGAAGAAGTTCTAGAATTGGATCATGTAGGTAATGTACTCTTAACATGATTAAAGCAGTACATTTTATGTACTTTTTACCAAAAATTTAAAAAGCCACAACAGAAAAAAATAAAGGGGAAAATAAATGTACTGCCGTTGATTAGGATAGAAGACTGGGTTATGACCTGAGTATTCATGCTGAGTCAGAGAAGTCAGTACGGTAACAGACATTATTGAAACTAATTCATTCTGTCAGTATGGTTGATAAGTAACCTAAAAATTATATTTCAGATAATGGAAATCCTATTTATAATATCTATGTGTTATGTACATGTATGTTATGTTATTTAAATTTTCTGTATACCTACAGTCAGAAGAAGTTTTATTTTACCTAATAACTACATAAATATCCTTCTGAAGAGCTTAGCTTAATTCTTTACCACAAGAAGGAAGCCAGAAGGTAGGACTGGAACTGAAAAGGGCCTACAAGTTGGGTGGGGAGTGGTCATTTTTAGGACTCTACCTTTGACCAGGGAGTGTTGGCCATAGGTAAATTCCTGCTGAAAAGGAATAGGCAATTAGAATTTCAAAGCACATGAGGGAGGGGAGGGGGGGCATGGGCAATATACGTAACCTTAATATTTGTACCCCCATAATATGCTGAAATAAAAACAAATAAATAAATAATAAAATAAAAAAAGCACATGAGGAACCTCCATTGTGAACAATAGTTGGCAGCAAAAAAATATATATATATTTTGCATTATAAAAAAGAAGGAATTGAAAACAAAAGGAGAAAAATAACCAGATTTAAAGGAAACTACTAGAACTTCTAGAAAGGTAAAGTATGGCTACTTTACCTTTAGTAACTTGGTTAAATAGCTTAGATCCTCATGAGACTCAGTTAAGGGAGGATAGATGTGGGCAGGTGTGTAGATTGCAGCTCTGAGATAAAGAGTGATGGCTGTGGAAAAAGAAGTTAGGGTGCAGTCACAAAAACCAACAGAGAGAACTTCATCAGGGTGTTTGGTTAAATGTGAGTTAGAAAAATAAAAAGGTTAAAAGGACTCCCTGCAGTGACACAGGAGGCAGTCCTGCAGCCGGGGAGCAGGGAGTCCCAGCATCTGGAAGCCCAGGAGGGGCTCTGCAGAGCTGGACCTCAGGCAGTTGAGGGTGAGTGCTGCTGCCCTGTGCTGGAACCAGTGGAGGCAGGCAGCCAGCCTGCTTCTGAGCCCACCGGGAGAACCTGGTGAGAGAACACTGCTGGTGTGGTGAACAGCCTCGGCAAGCAGACCAGCAGGGAGAAAGTCACCTTCTTCCCTCATCCCGCCTCCTGTTGTCCCTTTAGTGCTCCCTTTGGGCAGAATATAAAGCCAACTGAGAGTGGAGAAATGATATTTGCAGGATCCCTGCCCCAGTATTACAAAGCAGAACGTGGAAGATGGATTTAGAACTGACAGAAACAGCTTTATAACTGACTCAGGTGGTGGATAGCTTGAAAGGTCCAATGTGTGTTCGCTGTTAGTTCTAAAATGAAGAGTGAGGCCAAGAGAAGATTGAACATTGAACATTGACACATAATATTTGAGTATTTTTTTGATTGGATGAAAACCCACCAAATCCTCAGATACAGAAAGCAAGAAGAGATGTAAACTGGATATAAATCACATGTAGACATGTAGAACCAAATTATAGAATACATGGCCCACAGAAGTTCAAAACAACCAATTTGGAATAGACATTAGAGGATGTTCTGTAATAGTGATAGCAGACTCCCTAGGAACAACAGTTGAATTCAAAGAAAATGGGCTTGAATTTTGTATTAGTTTTCTAGGGCTACCATAACAAATAAACATAAACTAGGTGGCTTAAAGTAACAGGAATTTATTCTCTCGCAGTTCTGAAGGCTAGAAATTCAAAGTCTAGGTGTTGATGGGATCACACTCTCTGAAAGCTCTAGGCAAGAAACCTTCCTTGGCTCTTCCAGCTTCTAGTGGTTTCTGGGATTCCTTGGCTTATATTAATAGCAGTCTCTGCAAACTTGGTATGGAAAAGGACTTCCTTAACCAATGCCTGTTAACAACCTAAGCAAACATTCTACTTAATGGGTAAACATTAAAAATATTCCCTCTGACGTCAGGATAAACACAAGGATTTCCTCTGTCATTGCTTCTATTCTGTATTGTATTGTAGTGGTTTAGTTTTACAAAGAAAAATGTGGATATATGTGTGTATATAAAGACTTGAAACTCAAAGAAAGTGATTAAGTAAAGTAATACAACTGAATTATAAGAATTCAGCCAAGCGCCTAGGTTCACTATTATTCTATAAATGTCAATATGAATACTTTTTATAAAGATAGCATGACTCAGTAGCAATGGGTGGTCTCCAAATGTACTTTTCCACCAGAAGGAAAACCAAGACTCTTTGAAAATGACTAATTCCAGTACTGGAAAAGAAATATAAGATGAGCCTAGACTATGCCAACAGAAAAGCAAGGAAGCATCAAGACTACTGGAAGTTCTGTCTAAAAATAAAGAAGCTGGCCTAAAGGGTCTCTCACTGGCCTAAGATGGATCATTTTGAGCATTGAAAAAACAAAATAGAAACCTCAAGTGATTAAAAAATATCAAATATGTTATAAATTCATGAGTTCATAATGATACTTTTTAAAAATATCACTTTAGGAAATTGATAAGACAACTTGTTCTGAAAACTATTTAATAATAAAATAGAATCAAAGAACCAAGCCTTTTTATTACATACTCTATTTTAGAATATGTAAATAATTGATTAGGAAAAGAAGAATTTGGTCAGTAAATGCAACAGAAATAATAATTAGAGGAGCAAGTAATGAAAAAATGGGTCTAGGCAAAGCTTTTCTCAACACAGGTTTTCAGGAAATGATTAAGGCCTTCTTTCTAAAGAAGAGGTCAGCTGACTTTTTCTGTCAAGGGCCACATGGTAAATACTTCTGGCTTCTAAGTCATACAGGGCTTTGTTCCAGTAAAACTTGATTTACAAAGCAGATAGCTGCCCTGCATGCTGCAGTTTGTTGCTTGCAGGCCCCTGCCTAATAACACCCATCATTTGTGATGAATTAACTTCTCTCCTGTGCATCTTTAGAGGTGCTAGATATATACTATCTGTAGAAAGAAGGAGAAAACAGTCACTCATGTAATCTCTGCAGGTTAATTCTGTCTCGGAACTCTGATTAATCATCAGGGGCTGCTAAAAGCATTAAATAAAAGACTGATGAGATACCTCATAATGGAAAGATCAGGCTGCCAGCTCCTGAAAACACTGATAAAATTTGACATCGTGTCTCACGCCTGTAATCCCAACACTTTGGGAAGCCAAGGCAGGAGGATTGCTTGAGCCCAGGAGTTCAAGACCAGTCTGAGAAACATAGTGAGATTCCATATCTACAAAAACTGAAAAAATTACCTGGGTGTGGTGATGTGCACCTGTAGTCCCAGCTAACAAGGGAGGCTGAGGCAGGAGGATCCCTTGAGCCCAGGAGTTTGAGGTTGCAGTGAG
>VBSM01003218.1:4471049-4483164 GCA_008086735.1 Cheirogaleus medius | reverse complement strand
AAAAAAAAAAAAAGAAGAAGAAGTAGTTACAGATAGCCAAAAGGCCAAAACCTTTTTGAAGAAGATAAGGTGAATTTAAGATGTTGAGATAAGAAAGAATGTAAGTACAAAAAGCACAAACCATAAGGGGAGAGATAGTGAGATATTTGACTACAGTGATTGTTCAGAACTTATATATGACAAAAACACCGTAAACAAAGTCAAAAGACAAACCATGGAGTGGAAGAAAATAATTTTAACATGTAATTGAAGACTTTATTATCCAGGTTATTTAAAGCACTTGTCCCAATCAATATGAACTCTAACAATACATGGTAATGGAAAGGAGGCAAAGTATATAAGTAGGAAATTCACAGACGAGAGCACTAAATGCCCAGTAAACATGAAAATATGTTCAGTATCACTACAATCGGGAAAATACAAACGAAAACATCAAAATTCTGTTATGCCCATCAGTTCGGCAAAAATGCAAATGTTTTATCGTAGTGTGTGTAATTGAAATTGCTATTTGAAGAGTAGATACAAACCTTTGGATAGCACTTTTTGAAAGTGCCTTATAGTTTCTCTGTGTACTTTATACTTGTAGTAATTACTGTCTGGTGATTCCACTGCTGAGTTTATTTCCTAGAGAAACCTTACACTTACACTTGAGAAGACATGGTTTTTAAAAACATTATTATAGTATTGTTTACAAAATTCTGAAGTTGGAATCAATTAGATAATAGATTGTTAAGCTGTGGCATGATCATACAATGTATGGAGTGACTAAGACAACAGTAAACTGTTGAAGATTGACAGTTTGGTAGATGCGTGATTATTCATTAATTTACACTTTAAACTTGCAATTCTTTTTTTCTCCCTAAAAATATATTAAAAGTTGGTAATAGTACAGTTCTTTTGATTATAGCAGATCAGATTACTCTAAATTTATAAGTGAAAATAATTTAGGAACATAAACTCAAGTCAAAAGGAACTAGAAGAGAAAGCACTTGACAGGATCGTGTTATGCCCACGGCAATAGACAGGCATGGGGCTAATCCCTTGCGGAACAGCAGTTAGAATTGGAGGAGGAAATAGAGACTCTGTCCTGGCTTCTTCTCACTTCCATTTTTGTGTCTTGCTATCTGATAGTGTTGTGTTGTTCATCTCTCTGCCTGTCCTTTGCTCCTGACCTCCTTGTTGTTGCTAGCATCAAGTGCCCCATCAGGCCAGGAGTGGAATGCTAAGTGTGTTTCTCATGGCCATGGCTGTGAGCCAGAAAAAAAGTCATTCCTGCCTTCCAGCTCCTCGCCAACTCCAGCTGGCATCTTTCCCTTGTTCCCAGCCAAACTTCTCACTACTTCTGGCAGTGGGGGCCTGCTGCCTGCAGTGGGGGTAGGTGGAGAGCAGACAATTGGTGTGCACGGACAACTTTGTAAATGCAGAAGTTCAAGGGCTTGAGTGTGCATGTAGAGAATCCCTTGTGTATTTAGACTGAGAGTCTGGTCTTAAAAAAGGAGTGTTTCTTTTTTGAGAGAAAGAGAAGAAAGGCCTCTGTTTTTCTTCTACTTTCATTTTTCTGTTTTCTTTAGCCTTGCTCCCTCCTCACCCTATGTATACTTCATCCTCCAACTTGAGCTCAGTATGAGGAAACAGGTCCTAGTGTTGATAATTTGCATGAAGCGCTCCACCTATAGAAACATCATAATTACCAAAAAGAGAGTGGCAAAAGGAACAAACATAATTTTGTGATACTGCTTTGGTGGTCTTTGTTCTTCCTTCTCTCACAGTGATTAATGAACATGTAATTGTCTAGAGTGTACTTAACTCACTCATGCCATCATGCTGTGTGTTCACTATAGATCGCGCTAAGAGGAGAAAGCTCAGGGAAGAAAGGGCATGGCTGCTGGCACAAGGGAAGGAGCTCCCTCCAGAACTTTCCCATCTGGACCCCAGTTCCCCCATGAGGGAAGAAAAAAAGACCAAGGACCTGTGAGTATTTAATAACAACAGTAGGCCGGGCGTGGTAGCTCACGCCTGTAATCCTAGCACTCTGGGAGGCCGAGGCGGGTGGATTGCTCAAGGTCAGGAGTTCGAGACCAGCCTGAGCAAGAGCAAGACCCCGTCTCTACTATAAATAGAAAGAAATTAACTGGACAACTAAAAATATAGAAAAAATTAGCGGGGCATGGTGGCGCATGCCTGTAGTCCTTGCTACTTGGGAGGCTGAGGCAGGAGGATCGCTTGAGCCCAGGAGTTTGAGGTTGCTGTGAGCTAGGCTGACGCCATGGCACTCTAGCCGGGGCAACACAGTGAGACTCTGTCTCAAAAAAAAAAAAATAACAACAGTAGCAATTGGTGACATTTATTAAGCACTCTGGTACTGCTGAGCACGTTTCTCATTGAATCCTTTTGAGAACCCTATGTGGCAGGTAATAGTATCATCACTTGAAAGGTGAGAAAACATAGCGAGTGACAGTGGAGGGCATCAGACTCATAGCTACCTCTAATGCCCTTTCCTGCCACGCACACACACACACTCTGAACCCTCTGACATTCTTGCCATCACATGCCAAAGCAGCATAGATAAGACTTTAACACAAAGTTCTTCTTTCCCCAGCCTTTTAATTTAATGAATCAGAGTGAGTGATTGTTATGTAAAATTGTTGCTTGGAAATGTGAATAGCAGTTTACTTTTTTTTTGGAGACAGAGTCTGGCTCTGTTGCCTGAGCTAGAGTGCCATGTGTTCAGCCTAGCTCACAGCAACCTCAAACTCCTGGGCTCAAGCGATCCTCCTGCCTCAGCCTCCTGAGTAGCTAGGCTACAGGCATGCGCCACCATGCCCAGCTAATTTTTTCTATATATATTTTTTTTAGTTGTCCACATAATTTCTTTCTATTTTTTAGTAGAGACAGGGTCTTACTCTTGCTCAGGCTGGTCTCAAACTCCTGACCTTGAGCGATCCTCCCACCTCAGCCTCCCGGAGTGCTAGGAATACAGACGTGAGCCACCCCACCCCCCGACCCCAGCCAAGCAGTTTACTCTTTTTAAAAAATTTACTTCCTAGGATGTTACTATAGGTATGTGTCTCCTTACTAAAAATTCAGGAGGCAAATAAATATTCAGCATTTGCAAGCTCATTCTGTTGTGTGCATTTTTTGGATTATTTAGATCACAAGAATGAAGCCTGGTTAAGAATGTGCTATTAAATAACTAATGTTATAGAATGATAAAGTTCTGGATCATTTAGGCCAACCCCATCCTTTTACAGATGAGGGTAATGATACCCCTTTTTTGCTAAGGTATACTGTCCCTCATCTTGTTACAGAGAGTTTTATGAGTGTTACAGGCTTATCTAAAAACAAAAGTTATTAGGACTATTCCAAATCTTAGTTCAGTCAGCAATGTGTCTGTGATTGACCTGAAAGAGCTAAGAGAAGGTGTTTAGAGTTACTATTAATTTCTTATTTTATGATTTACAGCTTTGAGTTGGATGACGATTTCACTGCCATGTATAAAGGTGGGTTCTCACTCAGCTATTATATTTCCGATGGAGGTATTCCTGTGTGAGTGTGTTGATGAATTTCTCTTCTTTGGCTCTCAGTTCTAGATGTGGTGAAGGCTCACAAGGATTCCTGGCCCTTTTTGGAACCTGTGGATGAATCTTACGCCCCTAACTATTATCAGATTATTAAGGTAGAGGCTGTCTTTGCAATTGTACTTACTATAGCATATGTATCTTTCTTGGGTCTTGTTGTTTGTGTCTTATTTTGTTTATGTTTTGTTCCTTAAGGATCAGCATTGCTAGATATACACCAGGTTCTTGAGCGACTCACAGTTTCTTGATTTCTTTGCCTCATAGAGACTAGGAGATGTTTTTCTCTCCAGCGTATTTTAATTAAAGAGTTACGTGTCCTATTTAGGTCCCCATGGATATTTCAAGCATGGAGAAGAAACTGAATGGAGGTTTATATTGTACCAAGGAGGAGTTTGTCAATGACATGAAGACTATGTTCAGGAATTGTCGAAAATATAATGGGGAAAGTAGTGGTAAGTAGGGAAGGAGATGCACATCTGTTCTACTTTTATAATCAGGAATAACATGTCTTCTCTTTCAGAAATACACATCCTAGTGATTCAGACATTTCTTGGGAACTACGAATAGAATGTGTATTAAGAGCCCTGGGATTGGCCATTACAGCCACTTACACAGTGTGTGTCAAGAACTCTCTCCTGTCCCTTGGGACAAGTGGCTAACTGGGCACAGGTTATTTCTCATCCTAGAGGCCAGTCGGGATCTAGGTTGTACTGTACCTCTTTCACTACTGGCAGGGGTGAGCCTAGATGGAGCTCATTGTAAAACCATTTGGAGAAGTTAGCATAGTAGGTCTCTAATATCAAGGTATTAATGGACTCCAGGTGTGCTTAACCTTGAAGTCATTTATGCATTAACTCAAGATGCCTTATTTTTATTTTATTTATTTATTTATTTATTTATTTATTGAGATAGACTCTCACTCTGTTGCCCCGGCTAGAGTGCCTTGATGTTAGCCTAGCTTACAGCAACCTCAAACTCCTGGGCTCAGGCGATCCTTCTGCCTCAGCCTCCCTAGTAGCTGGGACTACAGGCATGTGCCACCATGCCCAGCTAATTTTTTCTATTTTTGGTAGAGACGAGGCCTTGCTCACGCTGGTCTCGAACTCCTGAACTCAAATGATCCGCCCACCTCAGCCTCCCAGAGTGTTGGGATTACAGGTGTGAGCCACCGCACCCGGCCTTGGATGCCTTATTTTAAAACTAAGCAGATTCAGTGATTGCCTTCAGTATTTCTTCAATTTAGCCTTAAAAGAGTTAAAATTTTACTGGTTTGAGATAATACTCCTGCAGTCCCTGTCCCAGCCATACAACATGAACTGTTGTTGTCTTCTTCATCTTGTGTCCATAGCTCTACAACATAATGTGCCATAACAGTCAACTAAAGTTTACCTCAGGCCAGGCACAGTGGCTCACGCCTATAACCCCAGTACTCTGGGAGGCCAAGGTGGAAGAATCATTTGAGCCCAGGAGTTCAAGGTTACGGTGATCTGTGATCACATCACTGCATTCCAGCATGGGCGACAGAGCAAGACCTGTCTCTCTTAAGAACAACAACAGGCCGGGCATGGTGGCTCACGCCTGTAACCCTAGCACTCTGGGAGGCCGAGGTGGGCGGATCGCTCAAGGTCAGGAGTTCGAAACCAGCCTGAGCAAGAGTGAGACCCCGTCTCTACTAAAAACAGAAAGAAATTAATTGGCCAGCTAAAAATATATATAGGAAAAATCAGCCGGGCATGGTGGCGCATGCCTGTAGTCCCAGCTACTTGGGAGGCTGAGACAGAAAGATCGCTTGAGCACAGGAGTTCGAGGTTGCTGTGAGCTAGGCTGACGCCACAGCACTCTAGCCCGGGCAACACAGTGAGACTCTGTCTCAAAAAAAAGAACAACAACAACAAAAAAAATCCAGAAAAACCAAGCTTCACCCCAGTTGCATTTTTTATTTATTAGAATTGTCTTTTGTGGCCTATGAAAATTATACTTACATTAAATCTTTCTATAGAGTATACCAAGATGTCTGATAATTTAGAGAGGTGTTTCCATCGGGCAATGATGAAACATTTTCCTGGCGAAGATGGAGACACAGATGAAGAATTTTGGATCCGAGAGGATGAAAAGCGGGAGAGAAGACGGGGTCGGGCCGGACGCAGTGGTGGAAGCCATGTTTGGACCCGCTCCAGGGACTCCGAAGGGCCCAGCAGGAAACAGCAGCCCATGGAGAACGGAGGAAAGTCATTGCCCCCTGCACGCCGAGCCGCCACTTCCGTGGATGACCAGGGCAGTAGCTCCACACAGCCCCTTCGGGAAGTGGGCACTTCCAACGGCAGAGGCTTTGCTCGCCCCCTGCACTGTGGCGGGATGCCCAGCCAGGCACCCTTTTTAAGCCAGATGGTAAGGAGCCGCTTAAATTCTGTTGTGGCTTCACCTGGTGGTTGAATTCATGGGGATGTAGAGGCTATTTAGTCGGCACTGCTTACAAAATAATTCTGTATGTAGAAAGTTTGTTTTTTCCCATTAGTCCTTTATTTTATTTTATTTTATTTGTTATTTTTTTTTTATTTTTTGAGACAGAGTCTCACTCCGTTGCCCTGAGTAGAGTGCTGTGGTGTCAGCCTAGCTCACAGTAACCTCACACCTCCTGGGCTGAATTGATCCTCCTGCCTCAGCCTCCGTAATAGCTGAGACTGCAAGTGTAGTGCACACTACCACGCCTGGCTAATTTTTTCTATTTTTAGTAAATGTGGAGTCTCACTCTTGCTCAAGCTGGTCTCGAACTCCTGAGCTCAAGCAGTCCTCCTTCCTCGGCCTCCTAGAGTGTTGGGATTACAGGCGTGGGCCACGCACCTGGTCTTTTATTAATTTTAAATCCTTTTTCTCAATAATTTGAATCATGTATTCTCAGTGTGGGCAAAAATTGTGATAAACAACTTACTCTCTTTGTGGTTTTGATATGTAAGAGGGAGGTACATTGTATCTGTGGTGGTTGGGGGAAAATGGCTAAAAAGGTTGCTTGTATGGGGGGACCTGTAGGGAAGGTTGATGAAAAAGAGATTGAGAGACACTGATTTAATCCTGTGTTTCCTGGAGAGGAAGAGGGAAATCACTCTGGCTCAGGGGCTAGTCTTGCTGCAGGTGAGCCCACGTGCTCACTGTCTTCCCTCTCTGGCACTGCATGCTGAGTCCTTAGTCATCTGTGCTCTTGTACTAGTAGGTTCATCTTCAGGAAAACCCCTGTTCTCAACGTCATACCTGTGCTTTTTCTTTTTTCCCCTTGTTGCTTTACTCGATGCTTCCCAGAGGCCAACAGCACCGGGAACATTTGGTCCTCTTCGAGGATCAGATCCTACCAGTTTATATGGTTCCTCCGGAGTCCCAGAACCACACCCTGGAGAGCCTGTTGTACAACAGCATCAACCTTTTCCCATGCAGGTAAGCAGCCTGCTCAGAGGATGCAAGTGCAAAGGATGAGTTTCAGAAATACAGTCTGTTCCCAGGTTAAATTCAGTTTATTGTCTCTTGTCATGAAGAGTTTGCCTCCATAGATTAAGCACATTACAGGGTCTGTCTTGCTCTGTGATTCTGGTTAACTCTGCTGTGTGCCCTTTTCTTGTTGCCAGCCTCCAGTTGGAATTAACAGCCACCGAGGACCCGGGCTAGGCACGCCTGAAGAGAAGCAAATGTGTGGAGGGCTGGCACACCTTTCTAACATGGCGCCACATCCTGGATCCTTGCAGCTTGGGCAGATGAGTGGCCCTAGTCAGGATGGGAACTTGTATACTCCAGCTCAATTCCAGCCAGGATTTATTCCTCCCAGGCATGGCGGGGCTCCAGCCCGACCCCCTGACTTTCCTGAAAGCACAGAAATTCCTCCCAGCCACGTGTATCGATCATACAAGTACCTGAATCGAGTACACTCTGCTGTCTGGAATGGGAACCATGGTGCTACTAACCCAGGACCCTTGGGGCCAGATGAGAAGCCTCTCTTAGGGCCAGGACCCTCTCACCAGCCTCGCACTCTTGGTCACATGATGGATTCCCGGGTGATGAGACCACCTATCCCCCCAAGGCAGTGGACTGAACAATCAAGCTTTCTACCTCATGGAGTTCCTTCTTCAGGGTATATACGACCACCCTGTAAGTCTGCTGGACATCGGTTACAGCCACCTCCAGCACCAAGTTCTCTGTTTGGAGCACCCTCCCAGGCTCTGAGGGGGGTGCAGGGAGGGGACTCCATGATGGACAGCCCAGAGATGATCGCCATGCAGCAGCTGTCCTCCCGGGTCTGCCCACCAGGTGTGCCTTACCACCCCCGCCAGCCTGTTCCCTCGCATGCTGCTCCCTCGCATATACCTGGCCCTTTCCCACAGGTAGCTCACTCAGCGTCAGTCAGCGTGCCAGCCCCTAAGCCTGCCTTGGGCAACCCTGGGAGGTCACAGGATAACAGTGAAACACCAGAGCCTGAGAATGACCGAGGTAATTCACATTGTCACTTTCATCCGACTTATGGCTCTTTAAGCTGTTATTTCATGAGTAATCTTCTCACAGACTATCAAACCAAATGGAAACTGGTTTTCAGCCTCTTTTTCTTATTTTATTTTATTTTTTTGGAGACAGTCTCACTTTGTTGCCCAGGCTAGAGTGAGTGCCGTGGCGTCAGCCTAGCTCACAGCAACCTCAATCTCCTGGGCTCAAGCAATCCTTCTGCCTCAGCCTCCCGAGTAGCTGGGACTACAGGCATGTGCCACCATGCCCGGATAATTTTTTCCGTATATATTTTTAGTTGGTCAATTAATTTCTATCTATTTTTAGTAGAGACAGGGTCTCACTCAGGGATCAGGCTGGTTTCGAACTCCTGACCTTGAGCAATCAAGGCCCAGCCTCTTTTTCTTAAATTCCTCAGGGTTGGGCCAGTCATAGCATTTGTTTTGGTCTGAAGATCCCAGAGCCTTTCTGGTGATGATAATGGTAGCTGTACAGATAGGCACCCACTGAGCTAAGCAGTTCTTGAGAATTTTATATACATTAATTCAGTTCTCAGGACAAGCCTTTGAGGTAGCTACATCATTACTCTTGTTTTTACAGATGGAAAATCCAAGGCACAGAGTAATGGAATATTTGTTCTTGTCCAGCTAGTAAGTAATGAAGCTGAGATTTAAACCCAGCCAGGTTGGCTGGGCGCGGTGGCTCACGCCTGTAATCCTAATCCTAGCACTCTGGGAGCCCGAGGCGGGAGGATTGCTCAAGGTCAGGAGTTCGAAACCAGCCTGAGCAAGAGCGAGACCCCATCTCTACTAAAAATAGAAAGAAATTAATTGGCCAACTAAAAATATATAGAAAAAATTAGCCAGGCATAGTGGCGCATGCCTGTAGTCCCAGCTACTCTGGAGGCTGAGGCAGAAGGATTGCTTGAGTCTAGGAGTTTGAGGTTGCTGTGAGGTAGGCTGACGCCAGGGCACTCTAGCCCGGACAACAGAGTGAGAGACTGTCTTTAGAAAAAAAAAAAAAAACAGGCAGATTAGTTCCATCTTCCATGCTTTTAACTGCTACATCATCATAATGCCTTTAACAACGTCACTGTCTTGAAAGTTATCTCTATGAAATAAGTTTTCAAATTCTAATTATTACCATCCTTTTATTCCTTGGATTTATATCTGTATCTACCAAGAATTACGAATTGTGAGATTAGGAAATTTTGAAGCAGTCTTTTAACAAATTCCATTTAAGGGGAGTAAACATTAAACTGGAGGAGAAAGATGAAAAAAATAGTTTGTATAGACAATGGTTATTTCTAGAATAAGTAGCTATCATATATTGTGTATAGTCTTATTCCTTACATAACTAGAGAATGGAGATACTGGACTTTGTAAAAGGTGATGAAGAATCCACGTAAAACTGATGGCAGGCTTAGAAGTCAAGCTTAAATGTTGGTGTTGGTTTGTGTTAAGGCCTAACTTGTGAACACCAGCTCTAGCGAAATATCTAATACTGGTTTCAAATGGTGTCTAGAATTCAGAGCTTTATAAGAATACCATTAGTTAAATCTTGGATAAGTCTGTCTAAAGTTGCTGAGTTTTATGTTGACTAAACAATGAAGAGTATGGTTTTAAATTTGTATTGTGCAATTTGTACCTTTGATCTTTAAGACTAGCTTCAGTTCACAGGTAGCCTGAGCTGTCTTAGTAGTTACTGTAAATGTTGTTATGAATCTTAAATGTTTTCCTTAAGATCTGTTACCAGATTCATAATTTGATCACATCTAGACAACTCTGTCCTAGAAAGATTATAAATAGAAAGATTATTTTTATATGTTTTTATATATATATATCATATACATATAATAATGGTCTTTTTACTTAAGACCATATTTATGGGTTGATAAAATAGTAAGGTAAAGGCTGCTGAGATTATAACCAAGCATTGGAGTCTAGCAAATTAATTCGATTGGGCTTATTAAATTTCTATAATATTCTAAACATTCCTTTTGAGTTGTAGTTTATAGGCATCTTGCTTTTAAGACATCCAGACAAGAAGTATGTATTCATTCATTAACAAATCTTGATTAAGATCCCTCTTTGTGCATGTACTAAGAGTACCTGCTGCTGTGGAGCTTATATTCTCATGGGGCAGAATCAGGGGTCTGGCCTTCCTGACTACCTGTCGTGCCCTGGTCTTTCTTATTGGGTCAATTTTTATAGCTTCCCAGCCTGACCAGCAATTCTGATGACAGCCATACTCTCCTACCGTGTTTCACATGCAGCTAGCTAGAGTCCATAGCCATGACCCATCTCTTACCCTCTTACTCATCTGACTGACAACACAGGAAGGAGGTTTCTATTCTCTGCACCTTAAGAGTGGCTGTAGAGGTGCTAGGTTTTAACTTAGGTCCTTGAAAGCAGTCAAAGGCAAGGACCACAACACAACATCATGATCCCTTTCAGGGATTCTACATAATTTCCACGTTAGGCTTGAATCACCGCACATCCATCTCAACCCTGATGCTCAGGTTCCTTTCATCACCACCTCCATTAATGTTGTCATTTCAACTACTGAATGACTATTATTTTATTCTTTTTCATTTTGCACTAGAGCCCTTGCCTGGACTTGAAGAGAAACCAGCAAGCGTTGCTGCTTCTGAGGGAGGGGTATACCTCAAACAACTACCTCACCCTGCGCCTCCCCTGCAGCCTGACTGCACCAGGCAGAGCTCGCCACAAGAAAGGGAAACAGTGGGCCCAGAGCTCAAAAGTGACTCCTCAGAATCTGCAGACAACTGTAAAGCAGCAAAGGTTAAGACTGCCTGGCCCTCAGATAGCAGCTACAACAGCCCAGCCGCCCAAGGGTGTCTGAGAGACCTCTCCACTGTGGCAGACAGAGGGACTCTGCCTGAAAATGGAGTCATCGGTGAAGCATCTCCTTGTGGATCAGAGGGGAAGGGCCTTGGAAGCAGCAGTTCAGAAAAGCTGTTCTGCCCCAGAGGCAAAATGCAGGACACCATGCTGTGTACAGGACAGAACGCAACCACACCTCCCCACACAGACCCCAATCTGAGGGGAGGCGCTATAAGCCAGTTCTCTCCTTTGTATGTGCCTGGCCTGGAATACCCAAATTCAGCTGCGCATTACCATATCAACCCAGGCCTGCCAGGTTTGGGCCCTGTGGTGGGAGGGAAGTCCTCAGTGTCCCACCCTCAGCATTTCCCTCCTAGGGGCTTTCAGTCTAACAGTCCTCATTCTGGAGTCTTTCCCCGGTATCGCCCCCACCAAGGCATGAGGTACTCCTACCATCCACCACCTCAGCCTTCCTACCATCAGTATCAGCGAACTCCTTATTATACCTGTCCACAGGGCTTCTCTGACTGGCAGAGACCCCTCCACCCCCAGGCAAGCCCAGGTGGGCCCCCAGCTAGCCAGCCGCCCCCACCATGTTCCCTCTTCTCAGATAAGAATGTCATGGCCAATCTGCAAGGCTGTGAGACCCTGAGTGCTGCCTTAACTTCCCCAACCCGAATGGATGCAGTGGCGGCTAAAGTTGTCCCCACTGATGGACAAAATCCTGGTTCAGAGGAAGAGAAGCTGGATGAGTCTATGGAAAGGCCGGAGAGTCCCAAAGAATTTTTAGACCTGGACAACCATAATGCGGCTACCAAGCGACAGAGTTCATTATCAGCCAGTGATTATCTTTATGGAACTGCTCCTCCACCTCTGAATTCAGGAATGGGTTTTGGTTCACCTGCTTTTGCACCTCATGGTGTGATGTTGCAAGCGGGACCCCCTTATACACCCCAGCGGCCAGCTAGTCATCTCCAGCCCAGGGCTTACTCTGCTCCTGGGACAGCTCACCCCTCTCACTGTCCAGCAGCCGCCCAGCCCAATGGCCTCTCCCCGGAGGGCCATGTCTATCGCTGCCAGGAAGAAGGCCTGGGTCACTTTCAAGCCGTAATGATGGAACAGATTGGCGGTGGAAGTGGAGTAAGGGCACCTTTCCAGGAAATGTACAGACCATCAGGGTAAGATTGCATTAGGATTTGGGTTTTGGTATGT
>VBSM01003218.1:4455460-4470949 GCA_008086735.1 Cheirogaleus medius | reverse complement strand
CTCCCAGAGTGCTAGGATTACAGGCGTGAGCCACCGCGCCCGGCCTCTATTTTATCTTTGACATTTAAGTGACTATTGAGTTAGATTTTGATGTTTAAACTTGATAACTATAGTTGGAGAGCTGTAGGCAAGGCTGTCAACATTGCTGCTGATTTCAGATACTCTGGCCAAGGTAAAATAGGTCTGCCCTGGGGCATAGTGGAGATCATATATGATATTACAGTATTATTCCATATCTCTCATTTCTTCCCCAATCATTGAATAAAAAAGAGGTTTATCCAGAATTGGGGCAAGTCAGCTACTACCTCCATGAGACTACTTTCATAACATACTTGTATAGTGATGCTTTTAAGACCCAGGTAGGTGATCAGCCGTCCAGGAAGTTTTCAAATTAATGATATGTAGAAGATGGTTAGATGAAGTTATTTATATTAAAGTTATAAAGCCTAGTCTTAAAACCAAGACCATTCAACATAAAAACCAGTGTGCTGCTCCTCCATTTAACATTTTGCCATGATCCCAAAGTGCTGGCCACTGCACCCAGCCTCTTGTGTTTAGATTAAATGCTTGTCAGGAATATACACAGGTCGTGTTGCTTGCTTCTTACTGCATCACACCAGGAGGGATTGTCCTAGTATTGAGGACTCCAAGTTTGATCACCTGGATAATTAAGGCATTGTCTTCATGATTGAAGTATCTCTCTTTCTTTGTAATTAATATGTCTTCATTAATTCTTTAATGATTCCTTTCCTGTGGCTGTAGAATGCAGATGCACCCGGTCCAGTCGCAGGCCTCATTCCCAAAGACCCCGGCACCAGCAGGACCGCAGGAGGAGCTGCCACCTCACAAGCCGCCAACACTTCCTCTGGATCAGGTAAGAATTTTTAAAAATTGAGATTTTTCTTATTCTTCCATCCAGCAGGAAATAAGTACATGACCTCATTACTATTCTGAAAAAACACTTTAATGTGTCCTATTGATACAGGAAGTTTTCCTGAAAAATGCTTCATGTACTACAGGCAATCCAGGTAGAGTCCCCTGAGGCTGTGTTCTCACAGCTGCTTGCTTGGACACCCAGAAAGGTCAAGAGCAGAGGCCGCAGAAGTGACTTCTCTTGCATTCCTTTTACTTTTTTTTTTTTTTTTAATGCAACATCTCACTCTCTCACCCAGGCTGGAGTATAGTGCAGTGGCATCATCATAGCTCACTGCATCCCTGAACTCCTGGGCTCGGGTGATCCTCCTGACTTCGCTGGGACTGTAGATGAGGGGGCACACCATGCCCAACGAGTTTTTTCTACTTTTTCATAGAGACAGTCGTCTTCCTATATTGCCCAGGTTCCTACCTTCATGTGGTAACTAGCCATCTGGAGAATAGTTAAACCACAGTTTTTCCAAATCTGGTACTAGCATTTCTTTTGCCATGATCCCTTGTCTGTTTTATCCTTCCCACCTACCTCATTTGGGAGAGACTAGTCATTCAGGTTTTAGAATGATAGTAGCTGCCTCTGAGTCCTGCTTGTCTGCCAGGTACTGTGCTGAGAGCTTCCACATGCAGTGTCTCATTTAACCCTTTCCTCAGCCCCATAAAGTGATTGCCGTCATCACCCGCACCATTAGCATTTCCTAGTGTGCAGGAAGTCCTGCCACTATCTCAGTGGGTCTGGGGTCTGCAGCCGGAAGCCCAGGGCGCTGGAGCCCACCTTCTGGGCGTGGACTGTGGCCGGTGAAACACAATCAGCCTGTTCTCCCAGATGCAGAGGAGCACAGACAGCTCTTTGGCTTACTTTGTAACAGCTCACACAATTTTTTATATTCTTTAAAAGGTCTTTGTTTTTTCTGTTTCTCTCAGAGCTAGTTCTAAGAGGGGAAATAACCACCCAGGAAATGGAAAGCTGCATGTGAAGACTGGGACACGGAGAGCTGGGGGATGACTCTTGCCCATCTCTATTCCCGTCACCCTGCCTGCTCCATCCTTCACAGTGACTCACCGTCCGGAGCCGTTCACCAGGCCGGAAGCACACTCCGTAGATGACTCACACAGCCAGCAGAGGTCCTGGTTCTAGGATCACTTGTGTAGCTGGTATAGACAGTCGAGAAGAACAAGTGAACCTGGAGTTGATGATGACTTTTCCAAATCCTGAGACTCTTTTCAGGGAAAATCACTTTAAACTTGGGGGGGTGGGTATACTCAAGAATGGAGTGGTGCTTTTAAACTTTGATGAGCAGCTAAACTCAGGTATATATTTGGGGAAGGGACTACTCGTAGTATTAATGTTTTTGGAGCTGGGTCCAGTTTACAGAATTTTCATGTTGCCTTTTAAAATAATTTTTGTTGGTGGTGAATGTATTGTACATAAAGTGGGAAGGGTGGGTGGGGATGTGGAAGAAAGGGGAGTCTTAACTGTGGTGGGCACACAGCACTGGAGTGATCATTATCTGTTTACAATCATGTCACACTGCATACTTTTGGAAGCTGGATAAGAGTATAGGAAAGGTTTAATCTTACAGTATGTCACTGACTGTTTCCTTAGTGGCTGGCCAGCCTTTCTGAGCAAACGGCCTTCCTTCTGAGCAGCCTAAGAGAGAATAGTTATGCTATCCCCTAACCATTTGTCTCAGTTTGGAGGCAGAGTGCTCTCCTGTGGCCTGCCAGAAGCTTCGGCCCACAGAAATGGGCTTCGCTCTCACTCCTGTGGTCCAACTCCTATATTTGAGAAAGTGGTGTCCCTGCCTGGTTTTGCCACCAGCCCTATCAGATAGTTGTAAACCAGTATCAGGAATTGGGATCACTAGAGTGTTTCACTTATTGAATTGGACTGTGATCTAGAAGGCATCACACAAAGCGTTCTGGCATGAATCACACTTTGTGGAAGTGACTACTCAGGTTTGTGTATGTTAGTATCAATAAAGAAATTGCACAGGTTTGAATAGGAAAAATGTATTCTATAGATTGACAGTTTGAATTTAGGAATATTTCAGTATATATAGTTTTTATTCATTTTAAGTGAATCATAGTAAAATCAGTCATGGTGATTTAAAATAGTGTCAAGAACAAGTTCTTGGAAATTATTTCTTGTATCTGTGATAGGAAACAATTTTACAGTATTAAATTGCTTTATTACAGTTTTAGAAGTGAGTTACACTGGAATCTCCCTGTTTAGCATTCTGTATTTGATTTTAGCTAAGATGTCACCAAAGTTAGGACCCATGTTATGAACTTTTGAATATCCCACAAGGAAAAAGTTAAGAAAAATGTCCTGAAATGATAGGGCTTGGTAAAGGATAGTGTATGTTAAGCATGCTTCTGCCATAGTAGAAAAGCCTTCATAAAATATTAATCTGCCCTAGTTTCGTATAAATTCACCCGTGGGTGGGGGCAGTAGAATCTTTCCCCACAATTTCAACATCCTTAATGAAACATGGAACTGTCAACATTTCCACTTTGCTAAACATGGTATCATTGGGAAAGGAAACAAATTGGAAACATCCATATTACAGAGATGGAACTCAAGACAGTGGTTCCAGTATAATAATAGGAAGTCATACCAATAAGTGAATGCCCATTAACCTTGGTGGTGGCTCTTAGCGTTTGGCCAGAGTTGAGTAGGGAACACAGATGCATGCCTTTGAGGTATAAGACACAAAAATATGAATTTTTCTCTAACAGAGACTTTAATTTTAAATTTGGCATGTTTGCAAGTGTATTGAGTTTTGAGCCTGTGTTCTCATTGGATCTTAATTGTTAGAAACCTATCACTGGCATAATCTTTTTTAGAAAAGTAAAAAGGTCAGATTGTGGATATGTCTTAGTCTGCCCTTGAGCTAGTATAAGCTAACATGGTCGAAACATTACTACATCAGTTTCTGTGTTTGTGCAAAAGCAGGGAGGAGGAAAAAAGTAGTTTGGGGCTGCTTAGACCTGGTCAAGGCCCAGAGTATTTGGCCACTTTCTCTTTTCCTGTTAATGCTGGTTTGAATTGGAGGCTGCTAACTTTTCCCTAACTAGGAGTACAGTAACCATAGGGCCTTTTCCCATGGTGCTAACACTGTAGGAGTTACTTTGTGCTGGATAACCCAGAGGCCTGGGTAGGAGTGGACTGTAACTAACAGTGGGGCTGGTTGTACCCTTTCCTTCTGCCCTCCTGGTATTTGAGCAGCTATGTGCACTCTGCTCAAGGTAACCCTGTCTCCTCGTTCCCCCAGCCCCCTACCTCCAATTACCTGTTGCTAGAAAGATGCTGTGAACAATATTAGAAAAAATCAATTAACTCCTTCATCCTTAGTCTCCTTTCTTGGTTTTTAGACAGATAAGGAGGTACTAAGGAATAGCAATAGGAAATTAAACTGCTGTATTACATTATAACACTGTGAACAAGAGCAACAGCACAGCTGGCAGCCTTGCTGTATCCTATGTGGGGATTTGGTCATGCATTACAGGTACCAGTGCTTCACCCCTCGTCCATGGTACATCCTGAGCCTCAGCTGGTCTTTGAAGTGCAGGTCTGCTATCAGCTGTCAGGAGCTGCAAGATTGCAGGAACATACATAATGACTGAGCTGCTGTGAACCCCTAGTCCACTCACCCCCAAGCAGGATCTATCTTCTTACCTTTTCTTCTTCCTCTAGCACTTCTTTCCAAGTGTCTTAAACAGATGCAATGTCTTAAAGCAGATGCAAATGCATTTGCCATCTTCTCCATTAGAGAAATGTGATATGTTATAATTAGAAAGTAGTGTGGAAGAGTGTCCTGAAAAGATTTGCTCTCAGGCTAAAAGAACATTTCACCCTGTCGGTCTCTGTCACCTTCTCAGTGTGCTGGCTCTCAGTGGTCCCCAGGAGAAGGGATGGCTGAGATCCATGGATAATTGGAAACAGCATCACACCTCTTTGATCTGACATTCACAGATAACCTTTATTAGAGTTGTGTTAAGTTAGAAACTGTTTCCCCAAGTCCCGAGAGCAATAAAAAATCCAGAAAGAAAAGTATAGTCTTTTATAAGAGCTGTGGTTTTTGGCTACCCCCCCCCCCCAAATCTGTTCATTAAAAAAGTGGCCAGAGCTATTGGCCAAAACTGGTTATGGTAGATGAAAGTGGAGAATAAGTAAGGAAAAATCATGCAGGATTCTTCTTTATATAACTTTCCATCCCACTTCTTAATAATAAAATTAAAGTCACTCCACCTCTCCTAAATCAAGTAGGTTTAGTTCTTCTGGTACAACACATGAGCTGATTATTCAGTTCTTTTATTTCACCGAGCCCAGGTCAGACTGCTCTCAAAAGGCAAACTTTTCCATGCCTATCTTTATGTTTGTTTATTGAACACCTTAAGACCTGTAGTTTGTGCCCCTCAGTTGGGTCAAGCCTCAGCTCTAAATGTCGATTTACTCTAGCCTGACCCTTCAGAGTGCTTCTTGGGGCTAGCCATTGGGCATCAGGATCCCATGGCACTTACCTGCTATACTGTTATCACTATTTATGCTGATACCTACTCAGCTATGCTAATTCCTGCAAAGGGTTTGCTAAGTGCCATCCCAAACCCACAAAATCGGAGTTGCAGTCAACACAGCTGTCAGAAACAAGCTTACAACCCATACTATAATACTGGGTTAGGTTTGTTTCTTTTTTATGGAAGTTTGCATCTGTAAATAATATACTGCCCTTAAGACCTAATTTGAAATTTCACAGGAAGGTTCAATCCAGCAGTCCCTCGGCAAGGACACTTCCACAATGTCAGAATCCTGACATGCATCCAGAGACCTTGGTGTTCAAAGATATGAAAAGCTTAGGATTTTCTAGTATTGTTGCCACCTTTTGTGTTTGTCAGTCAGCTCGCCCCCTGCAGATTCTTCACGGACCCCAGTTGCAGAAATCAGTTCCATGTATTAGCGAGTCATGTGCTATTTGATCCTGAGGCTTATGGGGTGCGGTGTCTAGCAGACAGCCCTCTGGACAGCAACTGCATTGAGGACAAATGGAATTTGGTTGAGCGTGCAGAGGCTTTCTTGGGCTAACATCTCTAGGAACTCAGAATGTGATTGACACTTGCTGCATGAGAAAAGCTGGGTCCCCCTTTTTTTTTTTCCCAGTGGGTTGGACTCCACCGTGCAGCCTTAGGCCACAGAGCCTTGCCCTGCTCTCCCTTTGGGAAAGCAGAGTTTAAATGAACGTTGCTGCATCCCATTTCTCAAATTAAGTTGTGACACAGGCTGGGTGTTGATCCCTCTGCTCTACACAGACATTTGAAGGGACAGCCTCTGGGCTTGGGTTGAACTTTTTACCTAGTCTCTGCTCTGACTCTGCAGGAGAGGACTGACTTAAGTAGCAATGCCTGATAACCAGCTGACTGTCCTGCATGTGTTTTTGAAAGGGTGGGAATGGGTGGATACTGCGTAAGTTATTGAAATGCTGACCCCCTTTCAGTAGACAAGTGGCCCTTGTCTTTCCCTAGCTGAGGCTCAGGTACCTCTCCCCTGCTGTGCGCAGCTCCTGGGCCTGGGTCAGTCTCCACCAGCCCCGGCACACGGTGCAGAAGTCTTTGCTCCTGCTGCAGAAGCCGTGCCAACCTTCCTGGCCAGCACTGGAAAGGGGAAGGCTATTTATTTTTATATTGTGTATATTTTGTCGTGGTCTGCTGATTCCCTGTTTCACTGAGAGCGACACTTACCTCAATAGTTAGTTCAATATTGTGTGTTGAATAATTTTTAAAAGAACTTTTTAAAAGGCTTTTTGATCCTTGGAGGTCTGTAGATTTATTTCCATATGAACTGGTTATTTTGTATAAAGTACATTCTTAAAATAGCAAGGCTCTGCTGTGTGTGTGGTGTGTCCACGTGTCACTTTTATCACCAGCGCAAACCCAGAGCTCCATCAGGACAAAGGTGTGACCTGGGCCACAGTGTCCTTCCCCCAAAAAGTGCCATCCCCATCCGGATTCTGATTCACGAGGATCGGAAACAGCTGGGTGGGCAGGGTGTGCGCCGGTGCAGGCTCTGCAGAGGTCAGAACGATGAAAACGGGCCACCCTGCACGTCGGGCAGAACACGCCTCACAGCTAATACTGTCAGCACCACCGTGTGCATCTGCCACCCCCAGCCCTTGGCACATCACTGGTAGAGGTTAGGGGTACAGGTGTGGCACATGATTTGATCCTGGCCCAGGGTGTACTGGGCAGGTAAAGAGCCTGATTGATGGCCAGGGAGCTGTCTGTGAAGTCCAGGTGGCCAGGAGAGGGCGCCACAGGCTAATGAGTAGGTGCTTTACCCTGGCCGACATTATTTCATTTTTATTTCCAGTTCCTGGGAGGCTTTTTGTTATGGGGAGGAGTGGGAGATGGGGTTGGAGAATAGATTGAAAGTAGCCATATTGTTACCAGTCAGGTCAAACTCCTGGCTTGTTTTAACCTTCAATACAGATAGCTCTTGGCTTATGACGGTCAGTTTTAGGATTTTTCAACTTTACAATGGTGTGAAAGCAATACATACTCAGTAGGAACCGTGCTTTGAGTACCCACACAAGCATTCAATATTCAAGAAGTTACATGAGATATTCAACACTTCATTCTGAAATAGGCTCTATGTTAGATGATTTTGCCCAAATGTAGGCTAATGTAAGTTCTGAGAATTCTTAAGGTAGGCTAGGTGCATTAAATACATTTTCAACTTAAGCTATTCACACCTTACAATGGGTTTATTGGGCTGTAACCCCATTGGAAGTCAAAGAGCATCTGTAATTGGCCTTGTAAGTGATCTTCATTCCATAAAAACTCAACCGCAAGTAGTACCAGTTTCCAAATTGGTTCCACTTTTATCATTTTTTAGGATAACAGATCTTTTCCCTTTTGATCGTCAATTGATTGCTGTCAAATTATCCCCACTGATACACTATTACTGGGTAACTTTTTTTTTTTTTTTTGAGCCCCAGCCAGAGTGCAGTGGCATCATCGTAGCTCACGGCAACCTCAAACTCCTGGGCTCAAGCGATCCTCCTGCCTCAGCCTCCCAAATAGCTGGGATGACAGGCATGCACCACCATGCCTGGCTAATTTTTCTACTTTTGGTAGAGACGGTCTCATTCTTGTTCAGGCTGGTCTCAAACTCCTGGCCTCAAGTGATCTTCCCACCTCGGTCTCCCAGAGTGCTAGGATTACAGGTGTGAGCTGCCGCATCCAGCCCATTTCTATATAATTTCTGAGACAAAAAAAATAAACTTTAAAGTGAAAATCATGAGTAAACACCAGATCTGATGTGATGCTAGTCAAATTGTTCATCTCGTTTCAGTCTCTCAGTGTTTCCTTTTGTCTTTACCAGGCAGGTGGACAGGACACTTTGGCCTGGCATCCTTCACTGGCCTGCCGGCTTATCCAGAGTCTGTTCCAGCTGTGTCACTGGCTTAGGTGGCATTAGCAGCTCCACTCCCTGTGCATATTGGCGTCACACCTTTAAGATACGTGTAAACTTGGGTTTCTAACTTTTGGATTCTCAACTGGAAACCCTGCTAACATGACATGAATTTCTCACCAAAAACCAGAGGTTTTTGGACAGATTTAGCTAATGATAAGCTTTAACTTTATTTTTTACAATGAACTTAGCACTTAGCTGAGTGCCATTTAGAGCATTTCTAGATTTATCTTCTTGCAACCTAAAACAACAAAAAATAGCAAAAGTTAATGTCTTCCACTGGTCAACTGTTTCGAATCTTGGTATAGTAGGCAGTGTTAGTCCAGCTCTATTGTTGAAGTTGTTGTTATTTGACATTATTACTTGTTAAGCCATCAGTAACGCATTCTACACAAAGATTATCCTACGCAGTGAGTTTCTTAAAATTGGAGCATAAAAAGAAAGCTAGTAGGGCAAGACTTGGGGAAAAAGAAAGCCATAAATTCTTACTGTGAATTAGTCTCAAAAACTCCGGTCAGGAAAAAAATAAAACAACAACAAAAAAACTCCCATCAGGCCTGGCACAGTGGCTCACACCTGTAATCCTAGCACTTCAGGAGGCCTCACAGGAGGATCGCTTGAGTCCAGGAGTTTGAGGCTGCCGTGAACTATGTACTCCAGCCAGGAAGACAGAGTGAGACCCTGTCTCAAAAAAAAAAACAGATAATCTGAACTTTCCATTTTGACATTTGGAGGCATCCAAAGGTGCTTCTCTGGTTAAAGATTAACATCTTGTCTCTAAACCAATTCCTGTTTTGATAGGAAAGACATTTTAATTTTATAAACAGCCCTCTAGGGGCTCCGTTTGCTACAATCTTTACCTTCTCTGAGAGTGCTATTAACAGAATTTAGAAAATAAGTCAGGCTCTTTTGGAGGCCAGTCTTGACCCTGGAGTCCTCTTGGGGAGGTGAATGGCTTTTGTCATGAAGTTGTTATGCAAGAGGGCCCTTGGACCTCTCCTGGGTGGCCTTGGAGCTGAGGCAGAGCCTGTTATCAGGGAGGTCTTTACCGTCCTCCCCCACCCCTGCAGGTCTGTTTCCCGGGCCTTATCATGTTCTCTTGGGCTTTTAAAAGGACAAGGTCTGTGCATCTATTTTAGTCCCCTTTCTGCTAGCAAGGCTTGCTCCTCTACTTTCTTCAGGCGATTGTAGCAAAAACCTTCAGTGCAAAATACTAGCCAAGAAGGCAGCTGGAAAATCCCCAGATTGGGCTATTGTGTGCTGAAATCCCAACCCCCTTCTGCATCCATGACATGCATATCAATTCAGGTGCCCTTGAGAAGTCTTCAGGTTAGGGAAAGCACAGCCTGCTCCTAGAATCCTGGATTTGAGCCTCATTCCGGATGGCATATGACAAGGACGAGTAGCCCTATTCTAGCCAGTTAAAGCCGGACAGAGTTTTTAAAAGCAATGGAGCTGGTTCTTTGGATGATATCCAGGGGTGTTGCCTTGGGAAGGAATTGAGTCCGCAGTAGGAAGGCAAAGATGAGATCCAAGTGAAGCCTGGCCCGTGATTGCCTCAAGAACTAAGATGAAGATTAACTAACTCGCAGTCAAGATTTCAGTAAGTATTAAATATCCACAGTATGTCTCTTTGCCTAGTTACCAAGAATACAAAAATGTTCTTGGGGACACAAAAATAGTGTTCTCTGGTCTGGATTCATATTAGTGGGAGAATTAGAATACAGAAAAACTGGACTGTAGCAAGGTACGAGAAGGAGTACCTGCTAAGGTAGCAGGTTAAGGAAAGATATTTTTGTTCCCTCCCTGCAATGTAATCGTAGCAGGAGGGTGGGGCACTGGTGTTCTCTGCCCATTTACTTTGTTTTGTTTTGTTTTTGAGACAGAGTCTCAGTCTGTTGCCCAGGCTAGAGTGCCGTGGCATCAGCCTAGCTCACGGCAACCGCGAACTCCTGGGCTCAAGCAATCCTTCTGCCTCAGCCTCCCGAGTAGCTGGGACTACAGGCATGCGCCACTATGCCTGGCTAATTTTTTCTATATATTTTTAGTTGTCCAATTAATTTCTATTTTTAGTAGAGATGGGGTCTCACTCTTGCTCAGGCTGGTTTCGAACTCCTGACCTTGAGCAATCCTCCCGCCTCGGCCTCCCAGAGTGCTAGGATTACAGGCGTGAGCTGCCGAGCCTGGCCGGGGACAGCCATTTGATAGCTTGTTCCATCCAGCAGTCTGTATACCTAGTTCTCTGACTCCTTGTTCTTGTCTGAATGTCTCTCTTTTCACCCTGGCTCTACTCTAACTGGGTTAGACTAAGATGATGACATAATTCAGAAAATGCAGCCATCAGTAATTATGTCCAGTGTGACACTAAACATTTCCTGGAGACTTGGCATGGATCTGCAGAAACTGCAACTTGGAGAAAGGATAGTGGGGACAGCCTCAGCCTTCCCTAGCAAGTTAGTCTCTCTTGTTGTCAGAATGTAGCCTCTGGACCTGAAGCATTGACATCACCTGGAACCTGTCACAGATGGAAATTCTGGCATACCTCCCCAGACCTACTTAGACCGATACCTTCAAAGGGCCCAGTGGTCTGCTGTAACTCACCCTCCGACCCCACGCAAACTGAGGTTGGAGAGCACAGACCAGTAGGAATGGCCCTGGCATTTACATTTTAGTCCTCAAGCACACCTAGTCTGAGCTGAACATCTCATTCAGACCTGATAGATAGCATAGCATGCTTCTAATAAACTGCAGGAAATTCACCTGCACTGTGCTGGTTAATTAACATGGAGTCAAGGTAATTAGGGTCCCTCTATCCCACGCCTGGGGGGCAGAGCAGAATAAGAGTGGCTGGAAGAATAAGAAATCCCTGTGCCCTCCCTGTCCCAGCCACTCTGGCCCCACACACAGTCTCACCCCCCACACTGACCCACCCTCACCACACCCTGCCCTGCGCGCTCACCTTCCTCCGCCAGAGCACACTCCCAGTGTCTGCTTTCTCCATGCAAGCTTCTGGACTGTCGGCTGGTTTGGGGTCTAACCCTAACAGACCAGCGCCATGTGCATACTGCAGTCGTGTCAAGACCCTCACTGCTGTTCAATAGGCGCCCGTTTCTCCCTGGGACTTCTCCCCCAGCTGCTGTTGCAGTGAGCTCAACCGTTAGCCAGCTCGCACTTGGCTTCGCCCTAAACCCGTGGTCTCCAACCTAGACTGCCTGTCAAGAGTCGTCTGGGCTTTTAAAAAATCAGATGCGTGGGCCCCACCCCAGAGGTTTTGTTTTACATGGTCTGGGGTTCAGCCTGAGTCTCAGGATTTGTTACAGCTCCCCAGGTAGTTTAATTGTGTAGTCATGGTGCACTGCGCAGGACCAGCGGCTGGGAACCCTAAATGTCCGCATGTGCCATCGGGGGCCTTGTTAAGGTCAGAGTCTGGCTCTAGGCCTGGGGTGGGGCCTGAGAGAGAGTGAGGCCTCAGGCCCGTCCTGCTGATGACGTTGTTAGAGAGGGGCTACTTCACCTATTCCTCTTTCATCTGCTTTTCCAAATCTTCGCCTTTTTTCCTGTCAGTAACGATCGCCCCACCCCTGGCTCTTTCACTTGTGCTTTTGATTCCAACCTTTCCTATCCGAGCCAGCTAAAGCCCGTCAGGCGCCCTGTCCTTTTCCTCAGTTCTCCCTGGAACCGTTGCTCTGTGTCCTCTGTGTGAGCAGGACACGGGAACTCCCGGCGGAGCGCGTGAACAGCAGGCGTAGCTGTCGCTCCCTCCTCACAGCACAACTCGGCCTTTCCCCACTGCCATCCTGCAGCTGGGATCCCCCTGCCCTTCTAGAAGTCTCCGCAGACCCACGCCACAGCCTCTAGTTCCCTGTGCAGCATCCGGCAGTGGGACCGACCCTCTGTGGAGGCCACATTCTCGCAGTTCCTTCACACTCTCTGGTCTCCACGTTGGCCTTTCTGCTGCTTCCTGAAGGTGGGGAAGCCAGGCCCTTCTCTTCTCTTTCGGACGCCTCTCCCTCTGGGTGCTGTCATCTCCACCTGCAGCCTCCTTCCTCGTGCTGCAGAACCACACTCCTTTTTTTTTTTTTTTTTTTGAGACAGTCTCACTCTGTTGCCCCAGCTAGAGTGCCGGGTCATCAGCCTAGCTCACGGCAACCTCAAACTCCTGGGCTCAAGTGATCCTCCTGCCTCAGCCTCCCAGGTATCAGGGACTACAGGCATGCGCCACCATGCCCGGCTAATTTTTTCTATTTTTCGTAGAGACGAGGTCTCGCTCTTGCTCAGGCTGGTCCCAAACTCCTGGCCTCAAGTGATCCTCCTGCCTCAGCCTCCCAAAGTGCTGGGATTACAGGTGTGACCCACTGTGCCTGGTCTTAAATCTTTTCTTAACCACTTTATTATACTGCACATTAACAGTGAAGACCCCACCCTCACCCCCTGTGTCATCCAATCACGTTTAAATGTAACCTTACTAGCTTCACTGCTCACCTGGCTTTCTTGCTTTTATGGTGGTAAAGTATATATAACAGAAACTACCATTTCAAGGATGCCTTTCAGTGGTATTAAGTACATTCATGTTGACATGCAACCATCACAAGCCTCCATCTCCAGAACATTCTCACCTTCCCAAACTGAGACTGTGTGCCCATTAAACACTACCTGTCCATTCCCCCTCACCCAGCCCCGCAGCCATTTTTCTATGTTCAGTCCCTGAATTTGAATATTCTAGGTATCTCTGTATAAGTGGAATCATACAATATTTGTCCTTTCGTGACTGTTTTATTTCACTTAGCATAATGCCCTCAAGGTTCATCCATGTTGTAGCATGTGTCCTTTTTAAAGCGGAGTAATGTTCCACTGTATCCACATTTTGTTTCTCCATTCAGTGAACACGGGTTGTTTTCACTTTTGGGCTGTCGTTAATAATGGTGCTATGAATGCGGGTGGACAGATGTCTGTCCTGCTTTCAGTCTTTTGGGAATGCACCCAGAAGTGGACTTGCTGGATCATATGGTAATTCTGTGTTTAATTTTTTGAAGATCTGCCATGGTGTTTTCCACAGGGGCTGCACCGTTTTACATTCTCAGCAGCGATGCTCAGGGGTTCCAATTTCTCCACATCCTCACCAGCACTTGTTTTCTGGTTTTTTGTTACTAGCCTTCCTAGTGGGGGGTGCAATGGTGCCGCTCTTTCTTGAACATATTCCCTCCTACTTGCAGGCTCTCATTTTATCTCTTGCCTAGAGTATTGCCATCTCCCTGACCCATCCAAACCACTTGGCACTGCCGTGAGCCTACATTGTGCCTGGGGCCCCACTCAATAGCATCCTATATCAGGTTCCCATTGCCCACAAGAAAAGTAGAGAAAAAATTATCATTTAGTGAATACCTTTTATATGCCAGGCACATGGCACTAAGTGAGCTACATCTAAGTAAGAATCCCATTTCCTAGATGAGCAAGCAGGCACGGAGAAGTTATTTGTTTAAGATCACACAGCTAGTAATCAGTAAGCTAGGATTCAACTAGTTTGTTCAAAAGCAGTTTTACTCCAAGGTCCACTCTACATCCTCATTTAATCCTCATTACAAGCCTACTGAGTGGGTATCTCATCCCTTAATTTTAATGAAGAAAGCACTAAGTTAAGTAACTTGCCTAAAGTGAGATAGTTAATAACTTGGGAGCTGGGATTCGAACCTGAGTCTCTGACTTAAAGTCTGGTGATGCTGATTCCTCATATCTCCCAGATCCTTGGTCTGGCAACAAGGCCCTGTACCGTCTGGACCCAACACAGTGTACCAGCTTTGTTCTGCCTGTACTGCCTTATCTCTCATCCCAAATTAGACAATTTGCCTCTAAAGAGAAGCTGGGTTTCAGTTTTACCTCTCTGCCCTTGTTTTTATAATTCCATCAACATCTAAGCCTCTCCTCCAGCCCTAAATCAATTGCACTTTCTCCCCAAAACCTTTCCAGTTCTCCAAACTGGAAGAAATCCTAAACTCCTGCAGCACTGAGCTCACCACTCAGTTGTGATATTTTTTTCTTTTTTTTTTTGAGACAGAGTCTTACTCTGTTGCCCCAGCTAGAGTGCCGTGGCGTCAGCCTCGCTCACACCAACCTCAAACTCCCAGGCTCAAGCGATCCTCCTGCCTCAGCCTCCCGAGTAGCTGGGACTACAGGCATGCGCCACCATGCCCGGCTAAGTTGTGACATTCTTGAAAGTGCCAAAACTACCTTGTAGCCCGCCTGCCGCTGAGCACATGGTAGTCCCTGGACAAATACAAAATGTATTCCTGCAGGGAGGGCGCCTTCCAGTCATTGAAATAGTTGATTACCTGCAATGAGAAAAGTGCATGAAACTGAGGAGCAGAGATGAGCTCTGGCACCCAGCGTCTTGCAGAAGTGTTTGCATTGCATTGATTTTCAGTAGTCCGCCTCCCTGGCTCCAGGTCTCTGAGTGGTGAGTCTCCCCTCACCCCCAGGTTGCCCTGTTCAAATCTTCTCCCAGCCTGGACTTTTGTCCGAGTCATGCTAGCAAGCAAGTGAACACCCACCTGCCTGCTACCTGGGAAGGAACAGATTGGCTCGGCTGTGTAATAGCCTCTTGGGGGTTGGATTCAAACCAACCTGTTTGAAGGTGCAGTGAGTGGGGAGAGGGTCTGGGAAACTGCAGTGGACACTAACTAAACAGAAGGAAAAACCAGTCCGGCCACCGGCATTGCAAACCAACTCTTCCCTGCAGGTCGGCAGTGATCTGGCCTGTATCTCCAGTTCCTGAAGAGGCAAAAGTTTCTTACTGAAAGCAGGTAAGTGTCTTGTCTGTCTGTAACAAGCTTAGAGTTGATGGGAAAAGACTCTTCTAGCAAATAAACCTTTTGGGAAGGGGAAGAACAGACAGCGGGACAGGGTCTCCCATCTTATTCGCTGCAGATCAGGAACGGGGGGAAGCAGGAGAGAGTGGCCACCCCCGGCTTTGGGACATCTCAGCCAGGAAGCAAGTTATTCCCTTGGTGACAAAGAACTGGCTCCTTCTAGGAGGCTGAGACGGGTGAATCGCTCAAGGTCAGGAGTTTGAAACCAGCCTGAGCAAGAGCGAGACC
>VBSM01003218.1:4439297-4452658 GCA_008086735.1 Cheirogaleus medius | reverse complement strand
GTTTCGAACTCCTGACCTTGAGCAGTCCTCCTGCCTCGGCCTCCCAGAGTGCTAAGATTACAGGCGTGAGACACTGTGCCCGGCCTATACTCTTTTAAACTCCTACAAAAGGGAGTGAATAACTCAGGAACCCCTCCCTAGATAGTCAACATTAGCCAGGGGTGGAGTTACACTTCAGGAGCACAGCAGTTCCCACACAACCAACTAGAGTCTGAAGGAGAAGGTAGTTCCTGGAAATGGGGTAGTGAGGAGATTCAATCATTATCCCCTGCACTCCACTTTTTGATGCCTAAAACATGGAAACATATGCCGTTTCCCTACGTCCAAATTTCTTCTTCCTGATAGGGTTCAGTTATCCCATGTAAAATTAAAAATGCACTGGTCTTCCAAATGTGAAATAACTCCATGTCACAACTGGATACTGCATCCAGAAGAAATGACGTGGAGCCTCTGTTTTCCAGGTGACTTTTTGCCCCAGTCTTTTTCCACTTTGATTCTAAAGAATTCCAGAAGTGGCACCTTGATTCTGCACCCCAGGCTCACACGATTGGTCTTAGCCACCCAGCACACTCCCAGCACTCTCTGTTTTTCCGAAATCCCATCTAGAAAAGATGTTAGAAGACATGCCACCAGTGGTCAGCAGTCTAAAGCATAGAGTGAACTGTAAGCGGCAGATTTTGCTCCCCGAATTCCTCGGCAGGCGAGGAGCAGTTCCCTGTGGGAAGGTGGGCTGTATCACTTCAGCAGCCTGTTCTATCCGCGCTGGAACCTGTAGGATTTAAATTCTTGAAGGCAGGGCTTTGTTTTGCCTCTAGCCGTGTCCCTGCTGCCTAGAACTGTAACTGGCATACAGTAGGCACTCGGCAAACATCTGTAGTGACTAACACTCAGGCAGACGAGCAATTATGGGCCCTTTGCCAGGTTTGGGGTTTTCAAGGTGATATGACTCCTTTAAAACCTTGGCTGGCTGGCAGTTTCCTCTTGGTTGACTCTGTTTACTAATGCATGTACCAGTGCCAGACATCTCGTCAAATCATAAACTTTGATCACCCAAGGCTGCTCCAGGGAACTTCCAGGACTGGAATCATGGTGGCTTGGCTCAGTCTGGAGCAGTGAGGCCGGTGCTCTGAGACGCACACGCGCCCTGCCGGGCAGTGCCCCTCATGGCCGGAGACCCTCGCGGCTCTCTAGTGGAGGTGCCAGGCAGTGGCCCTGGGACTGAGGTGTCCTTAAGTTCTCTGGCTTCTCTTAAATATCCCTATTCTAGTAGCCAAGGAACCACAATTTCAGAAGTAATAATTTAAATCTAGGAATAGCAGAAAATATGGTCGCAAAGGCAGCTGTGGTGTTCTCAATCGTTTGACTCTCTGGCTTCAGACAGAAAGAGTTGTGCCTGATCAGTTTTTAAGGAAGCTACTTGGAGTTAGCACATGTCTACCTCTCATAACGACTTAATGAATATCTCAAAGAGAAGCCAACACACTTTAATTTCATGACATTTTGCCATCAAGTCCCCTAAAGCTCCAGCTTTTGCAGGCACATGGTTTGAGCTTCAAGCGATGACAGATGACACGGCACAAAGACTGCCACCCCCCCGCCTGGGGTGGGGCATCCTCACAGCCTGTGCCCTGCTTCCTCCCTCAGCTAGTTCCATGGTTTGGGGTCTTTAATTTGAAAATTCTCACTCCCATTGCTAATTTTGGAGATGATACTATTTTGATTAGAAATATCAGAAACCAATTCTAGCAAGTTAAGCAAGAAGGTCTTACTGGCAGGTGCCCAGTGGCGTGTGCCGGTAGTCCCAGCTATTCAGGAGCCCAGGAGTTCAAGGTTCCAGTGAGCTATGATCCAGCCGCAGCCTCCAGCCTGGGCAACAGAGTGAGGACTTGTCTTTGAACAAAAAATTATTGACAGGGTAGTTGAGCATCTCACAGAATCCAAGGACAGGAAGGCACTGGCATTCAGGAATGAACTGGAAACAGGGATTTAGACCAGCTCAGGGAAGGCTCACGTTTCTGTGTCTTTCTCTGCAGACCAGCTTCCTCTCTCTCCTTTACCAACAGATCCAAGTTTTCCTTATTATAGGTCCGAACACCATATGACAAGCCTGTCCTTCCGGTTTCTTGGACCGGAAACTGCCCTGTCCCTCCTGTGTCGTGGCGCTGTCCCCTCTGCACCAGGAAGGCCAGATCTCCCTGCCTCCTTGCTGCGCCCTCGCGAGCTGCCTCTTGCCCCAATCCCTGCACCCCTGCCGGGATGGCTCCATGACTCAGGGGTCTTCCTCTCCTGTCCTTGACCCTGTGCTGCCCGATCTCCACGCGGCAGGCAGCCAAAGTGGGCCCCTCGAGAGCGCGTTCCGGCAGGCCTCAGTGCCAAAGTCTCCCTCCGTGTCTCTTCTTACTCAGAATCAATGCCAAAGGCCCAGGGGCCCTTCTATGGTCACCCCCGTCCCTCAGCACTCTGACTTTCTCTGCCAACCTCACTCTGCTCACCCCTCACCGGCCACCTTGCTGTCGTGTCCGCCCTGCAGCCCGACTCTGCACACACTCCCCTCGGAAGCCCCCGGGGCGCTTCCCTGCTCCCCAGGGTCCCCAGTCTGCCCCCACTAGCACTTCCTCTCTCCCTTCCCTTCTGAATTCTCTCTCCATAGTATTCACCGCTCTGCTAGCTGTAAGACTCATCCCATTCGTCATCCTTCTCCTCCTCCAGAATTTAAGTCCCTGAGAACTGGAATTTTAGTCTTTCGTTCACTACTGTGGCACCAGACCTGGAGCAGCACCTGGCATTCAATAAATGTTTTCTAGAGTGGATTAATATGCAGCCAAGAGAAAGACTGGCCTCCCTCCCTCTCTCTCTGTCTCCTTCCCACAAACAACATACTTGGAGACAAGAAAGAATTTCGGGGAGCAGTGAGGAGTGTGAGAGAGTTGGGGGACCCTAAAGCAGCTGCAGGGAGGGGGAGGGGGCTCCCGGAGCGCAGGCCAGCCTCGGCTGGGAAGCAGAGCTGGGGACCCTCCCCTAGGCGCTAGGGCAGCCCCTCCGCAGAAGCTGCCGCAATTGCCGCCGTCGCCACCTCCACTCCCTGAACGCCATTCCCAGTGTTTTCCACACATGACAGTTAGAAATAAATCCAGAGACATAATACAGCTTGGTCTGTCACTGGGTCACCTGAAGTTCAGAAAACACAGTTTAAGAGCCAAAGAGTAACTTTAGAACACCTCAAGTGTCTTACTGTGGTCCTTGGACTCTATGAGAGGGTTCCTAGGCCAGAGCAACTCTCTCAAATCCTCCCTTCCGACCTCTGGCTGCCCTCAGCCCCGCGCCCGGACCTGCGGCTCGCGCCAGGACGCCTCTCCTGCAGCCTCAGTCTGGGCTCCCTGCTTCTCAGCCTTTCCTTCTTATCCGGGCCCCAAAGTCCAAAGGTTAAGGATTCTGATTTGAATCCCAAAGGTCCAAAAGTTTTAGGAAGGGACAAAAATAGAGCAAGCAGACAGCATTAATCCATTAATAATGCTTGTCCACCAGGCGCAGTGGCTCACGCCTGTAATCCTAGCACTGTAGGAGGATTGCTTGAGCTGAGGAGTTCGAGACCAGCCTGAGCAACATAGCAAGACCCTGTCTCTAAAAAAATAAGAAAAATTAGCCAGGCATGGTGGCATGCACCTGTGGTCCCAACTACTTGGGAGGCTGAGGCGGGAAGATCGCTTGAACCCAGAAGTTCGAGGCTGCAGTGAGCTAGGATCGTGCCACCGAACACCAGCCTGGGCAGCAGAGTGAGACCCTGTCTCTAAAAAAAATGTTTGTCCTATCACATACATGTTTTTTCACACCATGAGGTGGGTGTTGTTCTAACCACTACAGGGGAGGAAGCTGCCACCCAGGAAGGTTGTGACTTGCTGGGAAGGCGGCGTGGGCTGGTTTGCACTGAAAACCCCTGCTCTGTCCATTTTGCTAGGGGCCAGAGTCCAGGACACGGACACCACTTCTTCCCCTCGGCCAGCCCAGGCAGCAGCTGCCCCAAGGAGTGAACAGCCCTGTGTCCTGGGACCCACCCACAGGCCTCAGCCCTCGCAGGATGTCCCAGCAGGATCTGAGGTGAGCTCTGTCCGGGACAGTCTGACCTCTCTGAGCCCTGTGGGGGAGAGTTGTTCGCCAGGTTCCTGAAGAATTGGCTGAGTCCTAGGGGGAGGCAGTGAGACCCTTTCCCCCACATGTATGTGTTACTATATAGGGATAAATATGTATACACATACACACAAATATATATATGAATACACATATAATATTGTTAAATATAATTTCAAATTGCTTGGACCAACTTCTGTGACTGCAGATTTAAGTTGCAGTTCTATCTGTTGTCACAGAGTTCTTGTTTGCCTATCAAGGGTCACTTGTGGAAAAACCTATCATCTACTCTTACCGCTTCCAGGTAATCTGTCCCCAAATATTTAGCTCATAGTCTATCTCTGGCCTGAAAGATAAGAAAATTTTGCCAGGTCCAAGGAGTGTGAGAAAGACTTATGTTCTACCTTCTGTCTTCCAAAACTCCTGTACTCACCAGGGCGAAGGGCCTACGTCACCTAAACTACGGCGTCACTCTCGGCTAGGATCAGATCATCCCCGCACTCCAGCCCTGGCATCCCGTGCTGGCTAGAAGACCTCATTGTCAGAAATGTTTGTTCTTGGCCGGGCGCGGTGGCTCCCACCTGTAATCCCAGCACTCTGGGAGGCCGAGGCGGGAGGATCGCTCAAGGTCAAAAGATCGAAACCAGCCTGAGCAAGAGTGAGACCCCGTCTCTACTAAAAATAGAAGAAATTAATTGGCCAACTAAAAATATATAGAAAAATTAGTCGGGCATGGTGGCACATGCCTGTAGTCCCAGCTACTGGAGAGGCTGAGGCAGAAGGATCGCTTGAGCCCAGGAGTTTGAGGTTGCTGTGAGCTAGGCTGACGCCACGGCACTCTAGCCCGGGCAACAGACTGAGACTCTGTCTCAGAAAAAAAAACAAAAAACAAAAGAAATGTGTGTTCTTTTGTCATTACCAACAGCTGCCATTTACGACGGCATGAGTTTATTTAATCTTCACACATGGCCTTAGCAACAGAGGGCGAGGAGACAGCACAGGCAGGTTTGACTCAGCCCTGCCTGACCTTAGGCCAGAAACAGAGCTGCAGTCTGTTTGTCTGGGAGGGTAAGCAGTGGCGAGGTGCAGGCCTGGGAGCTGGGGGTGGCCCAGGGAGGGACTTGCTGTGCCCGTGTGGGGCCCCAGGGGGTAGAGCTGGCCCTTCCCAGAAGCCCCTGCACATCCCAGCTCTGAGAGCCAAGATGCCTGAGCCCCGGTGAGTGCAGGCCCATCCCTGCCTGGAGCTGGAGCCTGCGGGCGGGCTGAGAAGAGGGGCCTCTGGACACTCACTGGTCTGGTAGCTGGTCGCCATCCTGCCCGCTCCCTGCCCTGCTCCCCCTGAGGGCAGGCTGAGTGCAGCTCTGTAACCTGCCTGCCTCTCTCCCCACGGCCTAGTATCACAGCAAAACTCATCAATGGAGGCGTGGCGGGGCTCGTGGGGGTGACCTGCGTGTTCCCCATCGACTTGGCCAAGACTCGGCTGCAGAACCAGCATGGGAAAGCCATGTACACAGGAATGTAGGTGTTGTGGGGGGTGGGCGGGGCTGGGGAGCTGTGGGTGAGAGTGGGTTGGGGAGGGGATCAGCTGGGATGTACCAGCAGCTTAGAGCGGGGGGCAGTGACAGAGCAGCCCCCCGACCACTGACTTCTGTCACGGCCTCTGCTTCCAGGATGGATTGCCTGACGAAGACGGCGCGGGCCGAGGGCTTCCTGGGCATGTACCGAGGTGGGCTTATCAGGCAAGGGGGCCTGGGCCAGGGAGGGCAGCAGGTGTGGCACAGAGGCTCGGATTTTGTGAGCTTGTGGGACATTGGGAATTGGTGTTCCTTCTGCCCAGGAGCTACTGGGATGACCTCGGGCTACCTAACGTCTTTGGTAACTTTTCCCAGGCCTTCTGTCCTCTGGCGGAGACAGAGGTAGCTGTGTCTCTGGGGCAGGCTTCCAGAGACCTCAGCGAGCTCACCGGGCTCAGCGCCCTGGGTTCCCCTAGCTCCACATGGCCTCCCTGTGGACATGAAAAACCAGTGGGCCCCATGTCCCTGCCTCCCTCTTTGTCCTTCCCTGGCACCTCCCTGCCTGTCTCCAGGACATCCAGCTACTAAGAACAGAAGAGGGAGAGGCTGACAGGGACAGAGAATGGAAAGGAGTACAGGGTGGCTCTTCCCGGGCCATGTTCCCACCACGATTGTGCCGTGGGAAATGGACCCAAAGCCGGAGCCGAGACAGAGCCAATACACCAGTACCCCTGAGAAATAAGATAAAACCTCCGGGAACCACCATGCTGCCAGTGGGACTGGGCCGGGCCGGGCCGGCGTAGCGCAGGGCAGCTGGGACACTGTCCCCGAGACCCAGGGGCCTGTCACCGGGAACTGCTTATCAGTGGAGGTGGCAGCACCAGCAAGGAAGGACAAAATAACGTGGCATCCTGATAACTGGACTGAGTCCGCAAAGCAACAAATACATAAAAAGGAGGAAAATGCAGCAGGGAAAGGGAACGAAAACAAAAATTGATTCAGTAAAACAGGCCAAGGAGCCCTCTTGCCTCAGACACCCCACTTCTAAGAAGTGCCTGGCTGAGCACATGCCAGGATGGCGTTGACGCCTCATCTTCACCCTTCACTCCCAGGGGCTGCGGTGAACCTGACCCTGGTCACCCCGGAGAAGGCCATCAAGCTGGCAGCCAACGACTTCTTCCGGCAGCTGCTCATGGAAGATGGGTATGGCCAGGTGGGGCGGGGACGGAGGCCTTCGCTGTGTCTGGTTCTTGGGAGAGGATTGCAATGTCGCCTCTCCCTGCTGCGCATATGTGCGTATGTGCAGGCATGTGGGGGAGGGTTTGTGTTTTGGTAGATGGAGGGTAAAGGGAGAGAATGAGCTGGCAGTTGGGGTGGTAGATAATATATAGAACAGAATACAGATATGTTCATCAGCTAGGTGATGCATTTGTAAAAATCACTTTCTGTTTCTCTCTGTGCCCCCCCCTTCCCCATAATCTAGCAATTAAGGGACCAGGGAGAATCAAATCCCTGCCTTGGGCAGTGTCACTGCTGCTATTTTCAACTTGAGTGTGGGTGCTGCCTCCCTAGCAGGTTTTCCATTTAGTCTCTGTCTGTAGGAGGCTGAGCCTGAGGGCCAGGTGATGACTTACCCTGCGGGTGAGTGGCAGCCAAGGGTGACAGGGCTAAACGTCCATGCTCCTGACCCCTGGTCCACAGGCTGCAGCGGCACCTGAAGATGGAGATGCTCGCCGGCTGTGGAGCTGGAGCGTGCCAGGTGGCGGTCACCTGCCCCATGGAGATGCTCAAGATCCAGCTGCAGGACGCTGGGCGCTTGGGTGAGGCCTGTCCCCGCTTCCCATGGCACTGGAGTGGGTCACATCCCACATCCCACCCTCATTTGCTAGACTGTGTGACCAGTCAGCTTTCTAAGTCAGCAGAAGTCTATTTTTGGTGACATCTTTCAACACTGCCAGATCTAGAATAAATAGCACAAATGAGAATCTTGATTCAGGAGAGACAGAAAATATACTGAATACTTCTAGCATATTTCCTTGATATTTGGGCTTAATTTCCTAAGGATTTTAAGAAACATCCACAATCTGCTTGCTAAACACCTCCGTCACAGGTAGTGTAGCTGGCCCACACCGGGAAGGCATCACGAGGGAGAGCCATTCCTGTTCTTTTGGTTTTCCCTGGAATAGAAGTTTGGCCCTTTCCTAAATCCAGGTCCTCCCTGAAGCAGAGAGTGGTGTAGACGCCAGCGCGTACAGCAAGAGCAGGGCTGGCCACCTAGTGAGGCAGGACAGAAGCCACGTCTGAGCTGAGTGAGCTGCTGTGTGGTGGACCCGCACAACACCTGACAGGCAGGAGACAGTCCTCAGTAAGCATGGGCGCCCTCCCCTCCTCAGCTCAGCTGTGCACATGTGCTGTGCTAGAATCCAGCCAGATTTCTGGATTGGGTCAGACCATCCCAGGTAAATAAAGCTGCAGGAAGAACACAGTTAGGCACTGGACAGCCTTACTGCATCTCCATCCACAGAGAGTAAAAGTATATTCGGTATATTCGGTAGTGCCTAGTTTTTCGAGCTGGATAAGAAGTTTTAGTATCCCTAAAACATTTAAAAAGAAGTAAAAGATAGAATATGGGTGAATTGTGTGCATCTGAAGATGACAATGGGGAAAATGATGTTCCTATTGATTAACTTGAAGTTAATCGGGGCCTGCACCCAGATGATCACCGTAAGAAAACACGTGCAGCCGCGAAGCTTCCGTGTGGGACGTGGCCCCGCTGGCACCAAACAAAGCTGCGACATCAAAAACTTCTCAGACACTGAGATTTACGAAAATAAATATTCACACAATTTCAGTGCATTAAATCCTGTGGTCGCTAACAGGACTCACACTTTAAATGCTCAGGAAAAGTAATTCCATTCTAATTACTAGATGTTGAACTTATCAAATGATGGGCTCTGACTCATTCAACTACAAGGAGCTGGCATCCAAAGAATGAAATTCTGACAATGATGAAGGGCATAGAAAGCCTGTCCCCTAACACTGGAGCGCGAGGGTGGTGGCCCTGGAAGCCAGAAGGCGAATGTGCAACTTCATGACATCAGGGGACACATGGGGTCCCTCTGTCCCAATGTGCTTTAGAGCGTGAAACGATCTACCTAGACTCAGACAGTTTAGAAATGGAAGACAGACCGAAAAGAGTTAACAGGAAGACAAGGAATCCAGGGGTGCCATGGGCCTGGGGCCGCATCCCGCGCGGCGGCAACTCGGTAGAAAATGTGGACTGAGGAAAGATTTCCTTGGACCCAAAAGTTAATGTTCTAACATTAGGACAATCTTCACCCTTGCCTCTGAGTTGTCCCAAGGATAGGAGTGGGAGTCACCCTCTTGGGACTGTCTGGCCGCACCTGCCGGGGCCTGGGTTGTGACGGAGTCTGTCCTTTCCTTCCAGCCGTCCGTCACCAGGGTGTGGCCTCAGCACCGTCCTCCTCCAGGCCCTACACGACCGGCTCGGCTTCCACCCACAAGCGCCCTTCTGCCACCCTCATCGCCTGGGAGCTGCTCCGCACCCAGGGTGTGGCTGGTCTCTACAAGGGACTGGGTGCCACTCTCCTCAGGTGAGCCTTTCTTCCTGCCCTGGGGACACCGGCAGGCCTGTTTCCTGGGATAGTGCACAGAGGGAGGGGATGGAGGGGTGGGGCTTTGCTGCCTCAGCCTGCCTCTGAATTCTTCTAAGAATATTCCAGCCCAGGTCAGCAAACTGTTTCCATGCTTCCTGTGTCATCCAAAATTGGCCATGGTCACACAGAATGGGTCCCTGGAAGACCAAAGACTGTAGCCCCTTCTCCAGTGACTAGGCTCACGTGAGGATTAGGTTTTGTGCCCAAAGGCACTTAATACTGTCTACAAAGGACTGCAGAAAATGCATAAAAATGCGCGTGAACGTGCCCCAGCTCAGCTTGAATCTTGGCCGGCACGTCCCCTGCCCGGCCCCCCGCACCTGCCCAGGATGCGGTACTGTGAATCTGCGCCCGACTCCTCACGAAGCAGCTGCAGTGCTGTAGGGCAGAGGAATGAGCTGGCAGGGAGGGACGGAAGACAGCAGGCCATTTCTCTTATGCTGCCCATCACCCTATGTCATCCGGGGGGGGGCCAGGGTCGGAACAGGTCTGTGGCTCACCTCTGACCCATGAGTGGCCCAAAGCTCAGGGGAAAGGCTCTCTGACCCGGGGTGGAGCCCGGAGCTGCACATAGCTCAGTTTCTTCCTCCTCTTCCGCAGAGATATTCCCTTCTCCATCATCTACTTCCCGTTGTTCGCCAACCTTAACAACCTGGGGTTCAACGAGCTTACTGGAAAGGCCTCTTTTGCTCACTCCTTTATGTCGGGCTGTGTTGCAGGCTCCATAGCTGCTGTCACCGTGACACCTCTGGACGGTAAGGACATGGCAGATGGAGGGGCTGGGAATTTGGGTTCCAAGGTTGACTTGCTTTATTGATCAGGCATTTGTATAGTTGTCTCTGGGTAAACAGAACTTCTGCACTTTCAGGAGCGATGAAACTGCCCCAACCCTGAAAACCCTCTTGGGTCGCAATCTGTGCTGCTGGCGGCAGCACACCAAAGGTCCTCAGGAGAAAGTGGGGCCATGGAGACCTTCCCTGTTTCTTATCACTGACACATCCCCTCACCCTGGTGCTGATCTCACTAGCTCTGTCCCACAGTAGAGCTGTGAGTCTCCGCTTGAAATGATTAAGGCAGGAACTAAGCCCCACATGAGAAGACGGTGCTGCCCCGTCTTTGGGGCTGCCTCGAGTTCCCCGACAGCAGGTGGACTTCCCATAGCAAGAGCCACTTGAAGCAACCTCGTTCATTTCATAAACGAGGCTTGGAGAGGAAGATCTCCTCTTACAGGTTGTAACCTATCACGGGTCAGTTTAACATATACTGGTTCTGAAAGGGAACCCAGCTACTCCATGTTGAAGGGAGGACACCAAAAGCAAGACGGTCACTGCTTGTTTTAACTTCTGCTTGATTTAGTTCTGAAAACTCGAATCCAAACCCTCAAGAAAGGCCAGGGTGAGGACATCTACAGCGGGATTGCCGACTGTGCCAGGTGAGAGCCCAAGGTCCCCGCAGACTGCAGCTGGGACAGGGTCCTCTGCATTGGCGTCTGCACACACCGGCTCCAGAGACCAATTTCGTTGCTGAGCTCTGGGTTTCTCTGGAATCTTTCCCATTCCCTCACCTCTCAAAGGAACCTAGATGCTCTGGGTGATTTTTTCTTCTTCCTTGCATCCCTGCAGCACCTCTCCCACAAAGAGTCTAGGCAGATCGAGCCTATTTCCCAAGGCCTTGACCCCATTGCTAAGGAACCAAACTACATGGGCCTAATGGGAGAGGGGCTCCCACACGCTTGGGCATCTCCATTTGAGAAGTGGTCACCGAGGACCCAGTGTGGAGTGCCCTGCCCCTTAGCTCATGGCTCCTTTCCCTCCAGGAAACTCTGGATGCAGGAAGGACCATCTGCCTTCATGAAAGGAGCAGGATGCCGGGCCCTGGTCATAGCTCCTCTCTTCGGGATTGCTCAAGGCGTCTACTTCATTGGCATCGGAGAGCACATCTTAAAGTGTTTTGAGTAGACAGGCCTGGAGCTCAGTCCCTGTGCTCATGGCCACCTCTGTAGCCCACTCTATTTAGTCTAGAGGGGATAAGCGTAAGATGGCCCGCCCACGCCGTATCTTGTCCCCTAACTTGTAGCGCTACCTCGATCTCGGAAGAAATAACCCCATTCTAATAAGCCTTACTCTACATTCATTCCCTTTGGGGGTACAACTACTAGGGACTTTCAGAAGCCCCTAACCCACTTGCTTTGGATATATTAATTGCCGAACCGTAACAGGTAGCAAAGATGAAAGGGTTGTTTCTATATTTTAACATTTCTATTTCATACTCAAATTCAGCATACTTGAGTACGTTTGAGGATTTAGTTTTGTTAATCTTAAATTAAATAACTTACGGCTAGTCCTAGCACTGACTTTGGGGAAAATGAGGATCAGAAGTTCAAGGGGACCACGAAAGCCCTCATCTGAAACCACACATGCCCTCCCGCATCCCGATGGCTGAGAGGTGAGGGTGGCTCCATTATGCAGCCCGGGCGGAGTTGGGGCAGCCTTCCCGCCCCTCGTCCTCCTCCCAGGGCACAGGCTCTTGCAGACCCATCCCTCCCAGCGTCCACGGAACACGATCTGAAATAAAGTTGAATAGTTAAGTCTTGTCGAATAATCAGCGGGCACAGCAGACAGGCTGCAATGACTAGGATCTGTCACCTACCTTTCCATGTCCACTTCAGAACCAACCAGATTAAAAAGAGCCCTGACACAGGTCACCGATCACGCTTCAAACTGTTACTTATGGGAACAGAGAACAGCCACAGGGATGTTTTATTTCTAAGTTAGTTACAATGGGCTTTAAGTTTGGACTCTATCACTTTGTAACTGCATCACCTTGAGGGATGGACTTTGCTGAGACAGTTCTCCTGCCTGAGGCTGCTACAGAGAAGAGAAAGAACTGTCACACACAGGTCAAGTCCCAAAGAAAAAACAGCTGCTGCCGGAGTTGGTATTTTTTTGGGGGCGAGGGAGACAGAGTCTCACTCTGTTGCCCGGGCTAGAGTGCTGTGGCGTCAGCCTAGCTCACAGTAACCTCAAACTCCTGGGCTCAAGCGATCCTCCTGCCTCAGCCTCCCGAGTAGCTGGGACTACAGGCATGTGCCACCATGCCCGGCTAATTTCTTTCTATTTTTAGTAGAGACAGGGTCTCGCTCTTGCTCAGGCTAGTCTTGAACTCCTGACCTCAAGCGATCTGCCCGCCTCAGCCTCCCAGAGTGCTAGGATTACAGGCATGAGCCACCGCGCCCGGCCAGGAGTTGGTATTTACATTAATCCCCACCTACCTAAAACTTGGGTTAATGAGGAAGAGGATGGGGCTAAAATGGTCAGCCTTGGTGGCTTCACTCTCTATTAACCGTCAAATGCTATAGGGACTTGGAAAATATTAATATTTCTTTTCTAGGTACCTCAGTAAGAACTTTACTCCTCAAATCATAAACTTATAGTACCTTACACAAGAAATTACAATTGAATCCACATAAATCTTTTGTTTTAATAAATAAAGCATATTCATGGCTTAGGTTTCAAATCACATTTACAGATGAGGAAAATGTCTAGGCTGAAATAGGTAACAGTGAAGCTACTACTGCTGGGAGGAATGCATGTGCCACATGAGTTTTAAACCTAAAGAGCAGAGACTTCAAGGCAGAGAACACCATACATGTCACCCTCTAGACTAGATAACTGGGAGTTGGAGAAAGAGGAAGAGACTCGGCGAAGTTCATGCAGCCGCCATTTGACCCCCTCACCTAGTGCTGTGGGACCAGCTGGGAGTTGTTATTCTGAGATGAACTAGAGGTGGGTCCTGATCACAGCAAGTGAAATGTTCTCCCACTGTTAACAACTAGGCCAAGGACATTAGCCACAGAAGGGTACCCACCGATAAATACAGACAGCAAAGAGGAAGCTACACAGACACTCTCGTTTCTTTAAATATCAGAAGTTTCCATATCGTAGCCGTAGAGTACTGGATGGACTCCGTCTCCCAAAGGCCTAGTCCAAAAACTTCCTATTGGCATTTGCACCAAACAAGGCTCCCCGTACTTCTGGCATCATCT
>VBSM01003218.1:4405264-4420529 GCA_008086735.1 Cheirogaleus medius | reverse complement strand
CCAATCTCTCATGTAGAGCAATAGAGCTCTCATTAAATGAGCAGCTCTTATCCATGTAATCTGCTCGCCTTTTTTACCTCTCCACGACGAAATGCATGGGTTGTGCAGATACGCTGTGTAGCCACGCCCATCACTAGGTCTTATTATCTGGGTACGGCTTATATTGCGCAAATGCTTAGAAATCCTGCTAGGGCTTATTTTACGGGTAGGTCTTATTTTTGGGGAAACACGGTATTTAATAATATTTAAATGATGATTTTACTATTTAGGAGAGAGTTTTTATAAAGGAAATAGGACTTTTTCATATTTTCTTTCATTCTTTGACTTTGGCAAGATGTACAGTAGATTTTTGTGATCACTACATTTTTTTGTCATCGAAATGTACCTTTTGTGTTTTTTTAATGCATTCATTTTACAATTGTGACTTTATCATTGACTTTAAATAAGAGGTAGAAATAAAAAGTGAAAATTTAAAAAAAAGAATACAACCTTATGGCATCAAAGTCTTAAAGAAAATATAGTATGGTTTTAGAAAAGACAGATTCATTCTTTTATGAGAATTCTTGGAAGCCACTCTACATTTCCTTTCTTATTTTTTAGCAGGAGAGTGGTTACATACTCCTTAGTGCATTCCGACTTCCACGGCTGCCATCCTGTTCCTACCCTACTTTTGAGCAGCCAAAAAATTATGATAATCAGAGCCTGTTTTACAGACAACACAATACTTACACAATCTTGAGCCTTGAAATATTTAGGGTACCTTAACCAGAGCTACATGTATGGAAAATCACTGACCATGCTGAAAGATTAGCCCCTACAGACATGGGCTAATGTGTGGGGGTGTCATGGTTAAGGAATAGTGGCTCTACAAATTCTGTTGGAAGCCTCACTGTACTTACTATGTCTGGAATTTTAAAAGTAGTTTAACTAGATACAGTAATCAAAACTGGTATTTATAAATGCTACAAGACATGTTTGGCCTCTAAAGGTGAACTCTGATTCAAACCTGTATTATCTGCCTTTATCACTCTGCTGGACCCTTGGCTACCAGATTTTATTAGATCAACATAGCCTAGAGCAAAACACACTAATTTTAACCCAGATCAGCAAAGTCTATTTACAGTCAACATGATCATGTTCTTTAAGAGTTTCAAGAGAAATAGTCAACCCCTTAAGGACAGACATTTAACTAGACCTCTAAAACAGAAAAATCTGACCTTTAAAAAATACTTTTCTTTTGCCTGCTAACCTAGCAATTAAGGCTTTTGGAGTCAGGTTCCTTCACAAATTTGATGAAATAAATGACCATAGTCCCCAGACAAAAAAAGATACACAAATATTTTAATATAATGGGGAAGTCAAGGAATCCTGGATTCTTAAGTACCTACTATGTGCTTGGTGGCTGGCCTATTCACAGCTAAGAATACAGTGAACAAAACACACTGTACTCAAGGAGGGGTACAGACAACAGACAAGATTTCTTCATTCTTTCAATTTTATATAAGAAAAAATGATTTTGGTCTAGATTCCAAGGAAATACACTGCTCTACCTATACGCTATATTTTTCCTGTGGAAGCCTTAGTCTTCAACATATTATAACAAGGGGGAAAGAAAGGAACAAGCAGAAGAGAATTAGTATTGTGACTACTAAGAGTACATGGAGGACATTGTACTTTTCTACTGCATCAAGATATTCCTATATCAAAAGCCAGAAGAAGCAGTGATAAATATTCAAAAATCTCACTGTTCTGTAAGAATACTGCTAAGATTTCTTAAATTTCTCCATAGATGCTATTTTTGTCATCCCTATTTCCTCTTTGCGATTAGCACAAGAACCATAAAATGAAGAGGATTTCCCCTTTTCTTAGTGCATATTAGGTTAAGAATAAAATGAAAAGACATTTTCAAGGAAATGGAAACATCCAAGGAAGAAAATGTTTTATTGCTCATCTAGGGGAGATTTATAAGCCAGTGAATGTGCTTTAGTCAGAGAATTTTCCCAATACAATACTTGGAAAAAAAGTAGGCTTAGTTCTCTAAACTATATGCAGATTAAATTGCAGTCTTAAACTTCCTTCATAAGCCAGTGAGTGTGCTTTAGTCAGAGAATTTTCCCAGTACAATACTTGGAAAAAAAAAGTAGGCTTAGTTCTCTAAACTATGTGCAGATTAAATTGCAATCTTAAACTTCCTTCTCTGAAAAATCTATTGACAATATGACTACTAAAATGCAAGGACTCTGGTTTCAGGATATCGATTGGAAGGACAAATAGAAACCACTTTTTCTCATGTTATAGGCTTATAAACTGCCACTATATTTCCCTGAGAGGATTTTGCATTATAATATTCCTAATACCTACAGACTTGAAGATATGGTACATTTTTAAAAAGTAACAAGTTTCCCAGGAATAATTATACACTTTCAAAACTGACGTAGGTTCACAACTTCCATAACAGTTTTTTCCATAAACCCTGACTCACCTACTTTGTGCCACTGTTAGGCACAGGGGCTCATACTGTAGGAAAAAGAGGTCTTGCATTTGACAAATATTAACATACAAACTAGTGGGAGACCAGCCATTACAATTCATGATAGAAGAGACGTCCCCAATCTAAAGATTCAGTTCATAAAGTGAATGACCTCAAAATAACACTGGTTGGAAGGTCTCTCCCCTAGGCACTGATTCTTTATATCGTAAACCGTAAGCCCTTCCCTCAGGGTTAAAAGTGAAGAGGCTGTTTTCAATTCTTGCACAGATCTCTGTCCTACTAAGCATAGCGAATAGCCCGGGGAAATAGAGACTGCAGAGGTGGGAGAAAAGAGCCAGGGTGTTCAGGGAGGCGGCGCGCAGGACAAATGGGCAGCGGGCAAGACCTGAGCAGAAGTCACATGAGCTGCAGGGCAAATCCCCCAGTCAGCAAACCTCCCTCCCGCAAACAGACCGCTAGGATCTGGGGAATTGGGGTTGCGGATCCTCCTACAACATCAAGGCTGCCCAAGGCCTCCGCCCTCCCTGAGCCAGGCTCCAGCTCACCACCGCAGGGACGGGTCTCGCCGCAGCATTGCGAGACCCAACCCCAGCCCCTCACCTGCTTTTGCACATCAGCATCGCTGAGGGCCATGGCGAAAGCAATGCTAGACCGGTGGGCAACAAGATGGAGTTGAGGTTGAAGAGAGCGATGTGAGGGACGAGAAGAAAACTCAGCGCAGGTCTCAGCTTCCTTTACTTTATAACTCTGGCTTCCGGTTCCTGCCAGGTGACCGCTCAGTCCCTCCCTCGGAGCCTTCTCAGCCAATGGAATGAGAGAAGAGTCCAGGAAGTGTCCGCCGTCGCCCCGGCCAGGCTGGTGGGCGCGTGCGCGTGCGGCCCGCCCTGAGTCCTTTTATGTCGCTGCATCGTGACCTGAGCTATGTTGTTTTCCTAAGCTGTGGCAGTCGTTTGTAGAAGGAAGAAAAACAAATTCTTGCACATGAAATTAGTCGAGCTGTTTGGATTTCTCCAGCCCTACAGCTCTTCCGTTTGTTATAAGTTCACATATTTTATTTATATCCAAACTAGAATTTCTTATAATTGTACTTTCTTGGCTTTAATGGAAGCTAACTCATACTTACCTGAATAAAAAATAAAGGAAGCTAACTCATCACTAATTTTTGTTAACAGATGTTATTTTTTAGAACAGTTTTATATTTACAAAAAGAGAGTTCCTATCATTAACTTAGTATGCTACATTCGTTATGATTAGTTAACTAGTACTGATATATTGAGTAAAGTCCATAGTTTATTCGCATTTCCTTCGTTTTAACCTGAAGCTCTTTTTCTGTTCCAGGATACCACATCACATTTAGTTATGTCTCCTTAGGCTCCTCTTGGGTAAGGAGCTGCTCACTTGTTTTTGATGACCTTGATAGTTTTGAGGAGTACTGGTTAGGTATATTGGAGGACTTGACTCTATTGGAATTTTTCTCCTGATTGGGCAGGGGTAGAGGGTGGAGAGGACGGGAAGGGATGGGTTTTGGGGAGGAAGATAACAGAAGTCCAGTGTCATTTCATCATGGCATAGCCAAGGTAAATTATGTTTGGCTGTGATGTCAACCTTGATTACCTGGATGAAGCAGTGTTTTGTCAGGTTTCAACACTGTAAAGTTGCTCTTTTGCCCCCCCCCCCCAGCTTTCCATACTCTTTGGAAGGAAGTCACTATGTGAAGCACAGACTTACTGAATAAGGAGTTATGTTTCCCCTCCTTTAGGGTGGAGTATCTACATAGTTTATTTGGAACTCTTTTGAAATAGCCTGTCCATTTTTCAACATCGTTCCAAGGGCCCACTTAGAGGAAAATTAGGGGAGAAATTTTCCCAGACTCAATTGCTTTGTATTTGTTTGGATTGACTTCTTCAAGCCCTGATTTTTTTTCCTCAATCACAAAGGCAAAAACTTTTGGAAACTTCTTTATCTTTAGGATAGACTCCTACTAGTAGAATAATCATTAAATGGTGTACACATTTTTTATTAGCTTTTTATTTGAAGAAATTTCAAATATAATCAGTTGTAAGAATACTGCAGTGACCTCTTTTTTGGGGGGAGACAAGATCTCACTCTGTTGGCACAGCTAGAGTGCAGTGGCCTAATCACAGCTTACGGCAACCTCAAACTCCTGGGCTCAAGGTAATCCTCCAGCCTCTGCTTCCTGAGTAGCTGGGACTATAGGCACACACCACTACACACCACTACATTGGCTTATTTTTCTATTTTTTGCAGAGACAAGGTCTCACTATGTTGCCGGGCTGGTCCTCAACTCCTGGCCTCAAGCAATCCCCCCACCTTGGTCTCCCAAAGTGCTAGGATTACAGGTGTGAACCACACCCAGCCTACTCTAGCACCTTCCATTCATACATGCATGGAGGATTTTGCATTATAATATTCCTAATACCTACAGACTTGAAGGTATGGTACATTTTTAAAAAGTAACAAGTTTCCCAGGAATAATTATACACTTTCAAAATTGACGTAGGTTCACAACTTCCATAAAAGTTTTTTCCATAAGCCCTGACTCACCTACTTTGTGCCACTGTTAGGCACTGGGGCCCATAACTGTAAGAAAAAGAGGTCTTGCATTTGACAAATATTAACATACAAACTAGTGGGAGACCAGCCATTACAATTCATGTATGCAATGTATGCATACATACTACTCATGACTTAAAACCTAAGGTTGTACATTGATCAAATATAGGAAATTTAATGTTGGTACTATTATTTAATGTATATAGTCCATATTCGAATTTTGCCATATATCCCATTAATGTCCTTTGTAACAAACGAAAAACAAATGTTTTAACTTTTCTGTTCCTTAGATTCAGTAGGAACACAATTTTTTTTCCTGATCCAGGATCAAATCCAGCATCACTTACTACATTAGTGATAAAAGCCTTGTAGTTTCCTTTAATATGGAAGAGTTACACAGACTTCATCTTACCTGATAGTGGCATTTTTTGAAGAATACAGGCCAGTTGTACAAAGTCCCTTCAGTTTGCTCTTGTTTCACAGTTTCTTCAAAATTAGATTCAGTTTATGCATTACGGCAGGAGTACTACATGTGTGATACTGTAATCACATCAAATCAAAAAGTACATGACGTCAGTTTGTCCTTTTAATGGCAATGGTACATATTAATATTTTTTTCTTTTTTAAAAAATTTTTAAATTTTTTATTTTTTCAGATAGAGTCTCGCTCTGTTGCCTGAGCTAGAATGCCATGGTGTCAGCCTAGCTCACAGCAACCTCAAATTCCTGGGCTCAAGCAATCCTCCTGCCTCAGCCTCCTGAGTAGCTGGGCCTACAGGCATGTACCACCATGCCTGCCTAATTTTTATATTTTTTAGTAGAGATAGGGTCTCACTCTCGCTCAGGCTGGGCTGGAACTTCTAAGCTCAAGCAATCTTCCCACCTTGGCCTCCCAGCGTGCTAGGATTACAGGCGTGAGCCACCACATCTAGTCCACATATTAATATTTTTAAAGCTGTTGTATATGCTGCCAAATTGCTTTCCAGCTGTAGTAATGTACAGTGTTCCTTGTAGTGTATAACAGATTGATACACATATTTGAAAAGACTGATGTTGGATAAGGGAAGGAATTAGCCACAGGACAATAAAACTAACAGGGCAACAGAAATTCATGCAATTGACCTTAACTTGATCAGTATTCTAATTAATTGCATTAAACCAGATGATAGAATTGTCTAATTTTGTGAGTTTTTACGTTAATAGCTTCATTCTTCATTATCCCAGAAGACAGATTCCAGGATTATGCCATCTCCTAGCATCCCTAAGCCAGGATGACAACATTCCACAAATGACAGGAATTGGGGAGTGGAAATAGCAGTCTAATGCCACATGTCAAATTGTTAATGAAATTAATGCCCAGTGGCTCAAAGAGGCTGAGGTGGGAGGACTGCTTGAGGCCAGGAGCTTTGAGACCAGCCTGGGCAACATAGCGAGATTCCATCTCTCTTTTTTTTTTTTTTTTTTTGAGACAGAGTCTCACTCTGTTGCCTGGGCTAGAGTGCTGTGGCATCAGCCTAGCTCATACCAACCTCAAACTCCTGGGCTCAATCAATCCTCCTGCCTCAGCCTCCCAAATAGCTGGGACTACAGACATGTGCCACCATGCCCAGCTAATTTTTTTTTATATATGTATTTTTTAGTTGTCCAGCTAATTTCTTCTATTTTTTTAGTAGACACTGGGTCTCGCTCTTGTTCAGGCTGGTCTCGAACTCCTGAGCTCAAACGATCTGCCCGCCTCGGTCACCCAGAGTGCTAGGATTACAGGCGTGAGCCACCATGCCCAGCCCCATCTCTTAAACAAAAAAATCAGAAAAATTAGCCACATGTGGTAGCTTGTACCCGCTACTTGGGAGGCTGAAATGGAAGGATGGCTTGAGCCCAGGAGTTCATAGTTACAGTGAGCTATGATCATGCCATTTCACTCCAGCCTTGGTGACATAGCAAGACTTCAGCTAAAAAAATAAAAAAATAAATAAATGTCTGGAATAGATATAGCACTGTCCAAATCAACTGTGCTTTTGTTTTTTGGAAAACAGTGTCATAATCTTTGTGATTTATTTATTATTATTTTGAGACATTAGAAAATACATAAAAGTATAAAGAATAATTCAAATATTCCTGTATCATGTACCATCACCTAAAATTGACAATTAACATTTGTCACATTTACTTGAAGACTTTTTTTTGAGACAGACTTTTGCTCTGTAACCTGGGCTAGAGTGCCGTGGCGTCAGCCTAGCTCACAGCAACCTCAAACTCCAGGCCTAGGTGATCCTCCTGCCTCAGCCTTCTCAGTAGTTGGAACTACAGGTGTGTACCACCACACCTAGCTAATTTTTCTATTTTTCAGTAGAGACGGGGTCTCACCCTTGCTCAGGCTGCTTTTGAACTCCTGAGCTCAAGTAGTCCTCCCACCTTGGCCTTTCAAGAATGCTAGGATTATAGGTGCAAGCCACCGTGCCCAGCCTGAAGACTTCTTTTTTAAAATAAATCATATTATACATATAGTTACTATCCCCTTTTGTGCAGCTTCCTCCTCCCCATGTTAGTGCTCTTTAAAATTACGGTTTGTGCAGTTTTGCTGATTCACCAAGGAGCAGGCCAGGATCTGTCTGATAAGAATATGGGAAGCTTTACAGAGACCACCTACCTCTGCAATGAAAAAGTTATAGTGAGTACATGCAAAGATTAACCAATGGTAGTTTTCCAAATCCAATTTTTTTTCTAGACTCTTAGGTCTTACGGAGAAACTTTAAAACGTATTTTCAGATAAGTCTCCCAAAAATTCCATTCCTAGATAAGCCTATTTGTCACCAAATCACAGGCCTAGATTCCTGTCAGGTTAGTCACAGAGAGATCATTTGTGATCTCTCACTGTCTCACCTACTCCCAGGATGGTTTACCTAGATATTGAGTCAGCAGGATAGATAAGCTAACTCTCCAGTTTGTTTGCTGAGGAGGACAAAGAGGAAAAGACTAGAGGGAAATGTAAGTAAATTATCTCTCTTTAAATGTTGAGGAATTAATTTATTTTTAAGAGATGGAGTATTGCTCCATTGTTGAGGCTGGAATGCAGTGGCATGATCATAGATCATAGCCCACTGCAGCCTTGAACTCCCAGCCTCAAGTGATCCTCCTGCCTTGGGCCCCAAAGTATTGGGATTACAGGCGAAAGCCACCACACTCAGAGGAGGAATTTAAAAAGAAAAAAACAAAAACCGAACTGTAGCCCCAAACATTAATTTTAACTTAGGTACCAGGCACTTTTTGCCCTTTCCAAACAAATTTCCACATAGCAGAAAGTGATTGAAAACCTATAGGCTCATGCCTATAATCCTAGCACTGTGGGAGGCTAGGGTGGGAGGATGGCTTGAGGTCAGGAGTTTGAGACCAGCCTGAGCAAGAGCAAGACCCTGTCTCTACTAAAAAAAAAACAACTAAGTCCTTTCCATCTCACTCTGCAGTCTCAAAAAATAAAAAAATAAAGAAAAGGGCTGGGCGCAGTGGCTCACGCCTGTAATCCTAGCACTCAGGGAGGCTGAGGCAGGTGGATCGTTTAAGCTCAAGAGTTCAAGACCAGCCTGAGCAAGAGCGAGACCCATCTCTACTAAAAATAGAAAGAAATTATCTGGACAACTAAAAATATATATTAAAAAAATTAGCCAGGCATGGTGGTGCATGCCTGTAGTCCCAGCTACTCGGGAGGCTGAGGCAGAAGGATTGCTTGAGCCCAGGAGTTTGAGGGTGCTGTGAGCTAGGCTGACACCACGGCACTGAGTCTAGCCCAGGCAACAGAGTAAGACTCTGTCTCAAAAAATAAAAATAAAGAAAGAAACAAATAAAGAAAAAAAGAAAACCTAGATGGCATCAAGTCAGTCCCCAATTTACAACCCTGTCATGGCTTTCGCTTGCTCCTGCTGCCATTACCCCAGAAAGTTCCCTCCTGCCCCTTTCCAGTCCCACATCCCCACTCCACAGGCAACACTGAGCTGTTTTATATCATCATTAATTTTTGCCTGTTTCTGAAATTCATATAAATGGAATCACACAGCATGTATGTTTCTGTTTGGCTTCTTTCACTCATCACAGTGTTTTTGAGATTAATCTGTATTGTCACATATATCAATGGTTCATGTTATTTTATTGCTGAGTAATTTCAATTGTATGAATATGCCTATACCTCAAAAAGTCAATGTCATTAAAAAGACCAGGAAGGAGTCTCATAAAAGATAAGTCAAAATGTAGTACATGAATTTAGATTAGTCTTGGCTTAAAACCAAAAAAACCCATAAAACTACAAAAGACACTATTTGGATAGTTGGGAATTTAAATATGGACTGGTTATTAGGTATTATTAAGAAATTATTGTTAGTTTTTGTAGCTCACTAAGCCTTTCCATGGAAAATCTCTCTATGATTTCTCTATTATTGGTACCATGCTTCCACAGTCACTCTGGCTGAAAGCCTTCTATGACACCAACCCTCATCTTTTAAATTCTGCCACCCAGCCGGGCATGATGGCTCACACCTGTAATCCTAGCACTCTGGGAGGCCCAGGTGGGTGGATCCTTTGAGCTCATGAGTTCGAAACCAGCCTTCACAAGGAGCGAGACCCCATCTCTACTAAAAATATAAAGAAATTAACTGGCCAACTAAAAATATATAGAAAAAATACCCGGGCATGGTGGCACATGCCCATAGTCCCAGCTACTCGGCAGGGTGAGGCAGAAGGATTGATTAAGCCCAGGAGTTTGAGGTTGCTGTGAGCTAAGCTGATGCCACGGCACTCTAGTCCAGGCAACAGAGTGAGACTCTGTATGTATGTATGTATGTATAAATAAATAAATAAATCCTGCCACCTGCATAAAAAGGTCAGGTTATCACTTCTTTTTGAATAGCTTCATTGAGATATAGCTCACGTATCATACAATTCATCTATTTAAAAGTGTACAAGTTAATGGTTTTCAGTATATTCAGTGGTGCAACTATCACTTCAATCAACTTTAGAACATCTTCATCACACCAAAAAGAAACCCTATATCCACTGGCAGTCAATGGCCATCAGGCTTTTATCACTTCTGATCTGGCTCGTCGCAGCAGCCTCCTAACTGCCCATCTTCAATGCCCTTTTTGTTCACATTCAGTACATATACCATCGGCAATTTGGTCTCCCTAAAGCACATTCATTATACCCTCTTGCCTAGAAACCGCAGTGAATCCTCTAAAGCAGCAGTCCCCAACCTTTTTGGCACCAGTGACCGATTTCATGAAAGACAATTTTTCCAGGAAGGGGCGACGGAAACGGAGAGAGGCGGAGGTCAGGCTGTGATGCGAGCGATGGTTAGTAGCAAAGCTAAAGCTTGGCTACTTGGCCGGCCACTCAACTCCTACTGTGCGGCCCCCACCCCCACCCCAGTTCCTAAGGTTCATGGAAGACGATTATCCACCGGGATAGGGTGGGATGGGGAGGCAGCGCGGCGGAGCTCTGCGGCCCGGTCCCTAATAGGCCGTGGACCGTAGCTCTAAAGAACTCTTGGATTCAGGTAAACAAACATTCATTAACACAAACTACATTTATGCTAGGCATTGTGCTAGATGCTGTTAACAAAACAAGAATGCTACAATAAGAGTTCCTTTGTAGCCACAGCGCCTCTATTCAGGCAACGTCCTCCGCCTAGAACAACCTCCCAGTCCCAGCCCATCTCCTAGATCTCCTTCCCAACCTTCCGGGACCATCTTCCCCGACAAGTGGCTGCGACCTCGCAGCTCTCGTGATTTTCTTGACCCTTATTTAACCCGCTCCATGCACACCCTCAATACATGTTCGAACATATCCTGTGGACGCAGCATTGCTCCTGCTCGCAGAATCGCCACCCTCTCTCCCCACACAGGGATTGGCTCGCCGCTATCACACCTCCTTTTCTCAGGAAATGATTTGGGAAGGGGGAAGTTCCGCAACCTCAGGAATCATAGATTTGAGCGACTCTCGGGAAGAGCGGGTAGAAAGGAATCGGATCTTCAGGTCAAGTCTGCGCGAAGAGACCTCCAGGCCTCTGTGGTCTGTGCTTCCGCTCCGGATACTCGAGCCACCCACTTCCGGCGCTCCTCGGCGACCCAGGCCCGCCTCGACGCCGGCGTGACGAAGGCACGGCGAGGGTGACCTCACCCTCCAACATGGCGGCGGCGGTAGATTAGGTCTGCGGGTCGAAGCAGCCACCGCCGCTGGGGGACCCGGTTGGAAGCAACTGCCGCCGCCGCCGCCTCTTTCATCTCTTCTGGGGCAGGGGCCAGGGCCAGGTGAGGGAAGTGGGGCTCCGGGCAGACAGAGGAGGCGGTTTGCACCTGGGTAGGAAGGTGTCCAGAGACTGTACCGAGCCACTGACTCTCCAGTGGTTCCTACAACGCGTGAGTGAGAGTGTGTGTGTACGTGTGTACCGGCGCTCCTTCGCCCGAGGCTTCTCTGAGTGTAAGGAGTCCATTTCGTTGTACCTGTCCCGCATGGTCCCACGGCAGGCGCTAGAGCTGGGCTTCTCCCTGTGTGGGCTGCCTGAGGCGCAGGAACTCGGCTCTTGTTCCACACTGCTGTTCTTCCCCACAGAAAGCTTCACATGGAAATCTCGGGCCCATTTTAGGGCTAGACTGGGGAACGTGGACTTTTTTTTGGTCGAGGAAAAGGGTTTCAGGCGGTTCGCTTAGAGTGATTACAGATTAGTTTTGCCAATCTAGTCGTTTCTTCTCACAAATTGTTAGAAATCTTAAGTTTCTCAGCCTTAATTAATTCACTGCTGCTCTGACACTTTTTTTTCCTCCACAAAAACTTACCTTCTTACCTTTGGAGGCAGTTCAGTTGACACTAAGTCATTTTTCCCTCTCAACATTCTAAGGAGATCCCAGGTTTCTTGCCTTCTTAACTGACTATGAGGGAGAACTGGATTTAGAGTTGAGGCTCCAGCCTAGGGTTGAAAATCGCACAGATCTGGGCAGTTGTTCACATGGTGTTGACTGATAGCTTTGTTTAGCTGTTAGCCACTGCCCGCACAAGTGTTTGTTTATCCAAAATAGCTATCTCACTGTTTCTGTTTAGAAGTTTTAGTTCAAGCTGGCAGTCCATCCCCCCTCATTTTTTTTATGATGTAAAACAAAATGTTTTTTGCGAAATTGTTAGTAAGGTTTCCCGTGGAGGTTTGGCATAAACCAGAGTGTTGGTGTCTGCTCTGACTTGCGTGACCTTGGATGAGTTGCCACGCCTTTCAGAAAACTTTTTTTTTAATCCCCCAGAAAATTAAGCAAGTGGTTGTGTAGGTTGTGAACTACTTGTACTTCAAGCTATTATGAAATATTCATTTGGTAATAGGCAGTTAAGGGTTTTGAAAATCCTTTTACTCTGAATGGTCAGATACTATTCTTAAAATGGCACATTTTCTTATGTGGAAGAGTAACCAGTAGTTGAATTCAGTTGAAGGATGTGTAAAGTTCAGTCTAATGAGTTTTGTAAAAAACGAAAAGGTGTGTTCACTAGTGCATCATTTAATCAACATTTATTAAATGTCATACACAGTAAGCTATTAGGACAGGTGATTTGCAATAATCATTTTTGGAATATATTTTCTTATATATTTTAGACATACAAAACAGAAGTCTTTTTTTGAGATGAGGTCTTGCTCAAGACAGTTTAAAACAATTACTTAGTAGTTCCATTCTGCTTTTATCATTTTTCAGACATGATTTTGATTTGTATCTTACTCCAAATAAATGGTCAACAAAAGGTCTTGTTTAATATATATTATGGGAAGGCTATTTTTAGAGTAACTGACTTTTTTCCTTTTTTCTTGTTGGATGGTAATGTGATGATAAAGTAACAAGATTTGAGGGAGACACATCTCACACATTAGTGTGAAAACTCAATCATCAGGCTTATGAACCATGAAAGGATCAGAATAGGTGATTTTTTAACAGCTTTATTGAAATATAATTAGCGTACCATACAATTCACCAATTGTACAATTTAATGGTTTTCAGTATATTCACAGGGTTGCGTATCCACCACCACCACAGTTTTCCTCACCCCAGAAGAAACCCTATACCCATTAGCAATCATTCTTCATTCCCAGTCCCCCCAAATACCCCCCTCGCAACCACTGATCTACTTTCTGTCTGTAAAGGACATTTCACATAAGTGGAATCGTATAATATGTGGCTGGCTTCTTAGTGTAATGTTTTCAGAGTTCTTCCGTGATATAGCATGTATCTGTATTTCATTCCTTTTTTATGGCACATTATATTCCATCATATGGATATACTGCATTTTAACAGTCTATTCAGCTAATGTGCAGTTATTTCCACCTTTTTGCTGTTATGTGTAATGCTTCTGTGAACATTCATGTGCAGATTTTTGTGTACATGTGTTTTCATTGCTCTCTGGCATATACCTAGAAGTGGAACAGAGTAACTGAATTTTATGTCTTCCTTTTACACAAGCTATATACACATATATGGGGAGCCTAATTATAGTGGAAGTCAGGTTTAGGAGCAGGGTGATAGTGAGGCATTCTTGGAATTACCTGCAAATGCCAGCTGCTGACTGAAAATATTTTGGGGCAGCTCTTAACAGGATTGAATGAGAGTGTTTCAATTAGGCATGTTTCAATTGGAAAGGGATAGTCTGTACTAGAATACTAATGTCTGCTGAGTTTAAAAGTGATACCTTGCTCAGTTGCATTTCTCAACTGAGTGGGGTGAATTTTTACAATTTCACAGTTTTTATTAGGATTATTTTACTTCTTTCAGAGAAAGTCTTAGAATGCAATAGGAGCTAATAAAGCATGGATTAGAAAATACTGTTGTACTTCATGTTAATTTGTGGAACTTAAAATTCCCTATTCAAGCCACCAGTGAGTCATGAACCTAAAGATCTGATAGCCAAGACACAATTCCATGTTTTTGATTTGTGACTGAGTTATCTGTGAATTTTTGTTTTTCTCTTTATAAATTGGGACTATAGATGCGTTCAACTCTGTATTACTGGAATATTTAATCTTATTAATGGAAGGAAATGGTCTAAAACAGGTTTTTGAAATGATTTTATTAAAATATGTTAAATTATGAGGTGTTTCTGTTACAGTTCTATGAGGTTAAAGAATATATAGGTATGGTATTCTAAATTAGTATGTCTAAGGTGGTTGCCAGAAATTTCTATTTTCAACAGGCATCCAAGGTGATTTGATGTGACAGATTTGGGAAACAAATACGGAAGATTCTCGTGTTGCTGTAGTTTTGCTTTTCGTAAGAATTTATAATAGGTGCCAGATGTGGTGGCTCATGCTTGTAATCCCAGCAATTTGGGATGCTGAGGCGGGAGGATCACTTAAGGCCAAGAATTGGAGACAAGCCTGAACAACACAGTGAGCCCCTATCTCTACAAAAAATAAAAATTAGATGGGTGCAGTGGCATGTGCCTGTAGTCTTAGCTACTCCTGGAGGGTGAGGCAGGAGGATCGCTTGAGCTCAGGAGTTTCAGGCTGCAGCAAGCTATGATTGTGCCACTGCACTCCAGCCTGGGTCATAGAGTAAGACCCTATATCAAAAAGAGAAAAAATTCATAGTAGGATTTAGTAGCTGCTGCATACCTTCTGTTTATATTTCATTAAATGTACCTAATTCCTGCAGTATAATCAGTGCAAGTAGGATCCTGGAATTTGGACTGATACTTGTAATAGAAATCTAGTTTTAAGAAAAAGCAAACCATCTATTGTAGAATTGTATTGTGGATATTACATTTGTTACTAAAGGGTCATGGATGTTTTATTTGTGACTGGTTTTGGAGATGCCACCAAATGAATATATAAACACAGCATTAAATTACCTTGAGCTTCCTCAGGTGGACAACTACAGTTGGTCCTCTTTATCCTTGGGTTACACATCCACAGATTGAACCAACCTTGGATCAATAATATTCAGGGGTGGACAATAAAAAGTAATAATATAACAAAAATAATACAAATAAAAATACAGTTTAATAACTACATAGCATTTACATTGTATTAAGTATTTATAAGTAATCTAGAGATGATTTAAAGTATATGGGAGGATGTGCATAGGTTTTATGCATTACTATACCATTTTATATAAGGGGTTTGAGCATCTGAGGATTTTTTCTTTTTCTTTTTTTTTTGAGACAGAGTCTCACTCTGTTGCCTGGGCTA
>VBSM01003218.1:4343431-4365573 GCA_008086735.1 Cheirogaleus medius | reverse complement strand
AAAAAAAAAACAAATACACTTTCATTCACTGTAGCTCACTACAGTAATAGATCAACATTTTTACATTGTTATTGTTGCATATGGCAGAGATTATTTTAGCCTGGAAAAAATTTGAATACAAGTCTGTTAGAGCTAAGCCACCCCTGGAAACAGAAGATCATAGAACATCTGGTTTTTAGTTCTGGTATTCAGGAAGGGAGCTTTTTAGTAAAACTTCCCCAATTAGTAATACCTTTAAATAATAAAACTAATTAACTTTCCTCCCGAATTTTTGAATGTAAATCAAACTCTGTAGGACATATCTTTAGGGCAGAAAAGATTTCAGTTTTAGATCAGTTGGTATTAAGCTACTCTCTCTAGCAGCAATTGAAGAGCAAGAGTAACTGTCTATCAAGATGTCTCCTAGTTTATATTAAAACAGCCCTATTTTAAATCATTTGGCATTATCTAAACTGTCAGAAAGTTGTCCTGAGGATCCTAACTTTTAACAGTATGGAAAGCAGGTTTGGTATAATCTTCATTGATAGAAATCTGTGATGAGCTGATTTCTATTCACAGAGATGAGGATTGGGGAAAGACAATTGTCAAATAGTTACAGCGTTTTAAAGAATGAAAAGGATCGTGAGTGGGAGCTACTGTCTATTCAGAATTTATCTCCTTGAACTTGATAAAAAGCTTTTGTTGTAGGTATTATTTTCCCATTTTGTATAAGAAGAGAGGCTCAAGAAGGTTATTTTCCTTGGTCACGTGTAGTGATGAGTTAGAATGCCTGACTCCAGAGGTATTTTTTTCCTTCTTTATTTCTTTTTTCCGTACATACCTCTGCTGACAGACTCCAAAGTTTATTTTCCATGTTATAGGCAGCTTTCCAAGAAACTGGAAGGGAAAGATAATTTTATTGCAAGAAACCAGATTGACCTTAAGTTAATTTCCCAGTCTGTGTTTGCTTTAATAATGTCACAATATATTCTGGAGGTCACTTACTTAGTGCAGTTATATTAATCAGTGCTGTCACAGAGCCACCCAAAACTACAAATTACTTCTTTTTCTTCTTGTTCTTCTTTTTTTTTAAGAGACAGGGTCTTGCTCTGTCTCCCAGGCTGGAGTGCAGTGGTGTGATCATAGCTCACAGCAGCCTCAAATTGCTGGACTGAAGCGATCTTCCTGCCTTAGCCTCCCCAGCTAGCTGGGACTACAGGTGCACACTCCCATACCCAGCTAATTTTTTTTTTTTTTTTTAATTTTTGTAGAGATGGAGCTCGCTGTGTTGACCAGGCTGATCTAGAACTCCTGTCCTCAAGTGATCCTCCTACCTCAGCCTCCCAAAGTGTTGGGACTATAGGTGTGAGCCATGGAGCCAGGCCTACAAATTGCTTCTAAAAGGAAAACTATTATAATTATAAGCAATATTTGAGATTTATTAAAAGCCTATCTGTAAAGATAGACTTTAATGCTTTATGAGAATTTATAAAGATTATCATCTTTCTAGGATATACTAGCCTCAAATTTTGCATAATAGATTGCTTCTGTTTTATGTAACATTTTCAAGTTTTTATTTATGCAGTTTCAAAGTATAGGCAGGAATAAGTGAAATGTCATTAAGCAGAATACATGTTCATCATAATATTGAGGGGATACTCTGTGTTGCATTTCCACTTAGGTAGAAATACCTAAGGAATTTTATGTATAATTTTCCAAAAAATTATATTAAAGTTCTGAGTTTTATTTTGGTTAGTCTCAGCTCATATGAAAAGTGTTTTATGTGGCTTAAAGGAAAATTATTTTTGTTAACTTTAAAAGTGGAAAACTTATCAATCTGTGATATATAGAAATGTTTATTAATGTTTTGTTTTTCAAAGGTATTTTTAATACCCACAGATGATAGAATAATCAAGTTTCTTGGCTTTATTAATAGGATTAATTAATTCAGAGCCCATTCATGAATTTGGAATTCTTTAATTTACTTACAAAAAATGAAAACATATAAATGTCTAATCCCTCTCTGTATGAAATTTGTCAGTGGTAGAAAACAATGATGCTAACAACTGAAAAAGTCCTGGAAATATGTCTGTAAATGTATTCTGAATGAGAAGGATGTCATTTATATCCAGATTCAGTATTTTAGATGATGAAGCTCTGCTCCAAATATCTGAGGCAGGAGAAAGTAAATTGTCAAGTTATCTGGTCTGATTTTCTCCTTCAGACCGTTCACCTTTGTTCTCCATTCTGTGCGAGAGACCAAGACCTTCCTTTTCCTTTTATCGCATGAGGATAGCTTGTGCCTAGTACTTCTGGGTATATTCATGGTTTTCTTAAGTTGGAGAATATAAATCTGTTGATAATAATAGGCCTTCTCTTGACTTGCAGATTGTATGAAGTGAAGATTAAATAAGGCACTATGAATGTCAATGTCGGCAGATGTTATCACTGATCTAGACAACCTTTCCGGTCTCCATTACTTTTTTTTTTTTAATTTCAGCATATTATGGGGGTACAGATATTTAGATTACATTTATTGCCTTTGCCATGCCCGAGTCAGAGCTTCAAACATGTCCATCCCGCAGACAGTGTGCACTGCACCCATTAAGTGTGTATATACCCATCCCTCCCCCCACCTGCCCGACACCCGATGAATGTTATTACTATATGTGCACGTGTTGATAAATTAATACCAATTTGATAGTGAGTACATGTGGTGCTTGTTTTTCCATTCTTGTGATACTTCACTTAGTAGAATGGGCTCCAGCTCTATCCAGGATAATATAAGAGGTGCTAGATCCATTACTATTTAATTAGGTCAGAAATGTTTCTGAGATACTTCCCTCCTAGCCCCCCAGCTAGAAGATGGAGAGGGCACAGCCTCGATTAATAGTTTTGTAGTCAGATTGACCTGAGTTCCAGTTACAGCTCTTCCATAGTTTCCTAATCTTCTGATGGAACTATTATTTTATCTCTTGTAAGGTTGACATGAAAATTAAGTAAAATGCCACATAGGAAATGTTTACCATAGTGCCTGTTAATTAACAGGCACCTTTTAAATGCTTGCTGTTTTCTTGTCTCTCTTGAGCTCCCCCAGAGCTCAATAGTTTCAGCGACTAGACAAATCTTATTCATTTTTGTGCTAGTTAGATGCTCATGACAATACCTGATAAATAGCAAGTACTCAGGAAATGTTTTCCCAGAGAATGAATTAATAGCAGGTAGATCCACAATTTAGCGGCCCAAATTATGCTGCTTTCCCTTTTACTGAGATTCTTGCAAAGAGAAGGAGTATAGTTGATCACAGAGCCCCTCCCCTACACCCAGGTAGGGACTTCATTGTCACTCATAACTATTTATCTCAAGTCTTTAGGGAAATGAAGAATTACTCTTCAACTAAAATTTGGTCACTAAGTATCCAGTTCAACGTACTCTAAGCTTGAATTTAAGTCCCAGAAATAAGCCAGATTCCTAGATTGGCTCAGAATTATCCTGACTTCCTTGAATGCCTTTGGCTAAAAAACAAGCTAGGATTATTGGGTGTGTTTGTGATTCTGGCTTATGTCCCAGGAATGTGGATTCTACTGAATGTGTCAATTGGTTTGACTTTTTTTATTAAAAGTTCCTTGTTCAAATGGAAATCTTCATTCTACAATACTGAAATCATCTGGAAGAAGAAGAAGAAAAATTAATTTTTTCAGGAAAGAATATTATATAGTGAGAACTTGAACTTTTTATGTAAGCTTTTTATTTTTAAATTTTATTATTATTACGTTTTTTAGAGATGGGGTCTTATTCTGTCACCCAGGCTGAAGTGCGGTGGTGCAATCATAGCCCACTGTAACCTTGAACTCCTGGGCTCTAGTGATCCTCCTGCCTCAGCCTCCTAAGTAGCTGGGACTACAGGCACACGCCACAACACCCAGCTAATTTTTTTATTTTTAATGTTTTTTGTGGAGAATGGGGTCTCACTATGTTGCCCACACTTATGTAAGCTTTTCATATCTATAAAAGGAACTATGATGCTATATGCCCAAACTTGCTCACTTTTAATGTTAAGGAGAAACTTTTTGGTCTCTTTTATGTTCTCTCTGGATACAAATCTTTTGTTAGTTTTTCCACCTCCATGCCTAGATCGATCTTCTTGATTGATCTCCATAGAGCCCCTTAGTGATGATCCTTGACCACTGTGCATTAAGTCAGATTATCCAGTAATACAAAACTGTGGTACATTAACCCAGAGAGACAGGACTATGTTATGTAATGAGTATGGGTATGTGGAGGTAGGGAGGGGGAAGAAGGAGAATTAGGTGATAATTAGTGAAGTTTTTAAATCAAGGCTTATGAAGGTTCCGAGAGGGTCCATGAATACCCTGAAATTGCTTGCTGAACATTCTGGGAAAGGGAGCCATTCTTTTATTCAAATTCTCTAAGGGGTTAATCCAAAAAAGCCTAAGAACTGTTGTGATTAGATCTTTATCATAGAGGCAGTCCTGGACTTTGGAGTGTTTGATTTTATAGAGCCCACACTTTCAAGCATGATGAGGGGCAATGTTGTGTGAAAGCTAAGAGCCCAGACCTTGTAACTAACTAGACTGCTTGGTTTGCATCCAAGCTCTGCTGTTTATACATCCTAGGTCAGGGCTCATTCTTGTACCTCAGTTTGATACACCTACAAAATGAGAGTACTAATAATACCTATCTCAAAGAGTTGTCATGAGGATTTAATGTATGTATGTGTGTGTATACATATACATACATATATGTATATACAAAGTGCCTGCTGTAGTGCCTGGCACTGGGTATTGGCAATTATTATTATGCATTGTTATCGCTAAAACTGACTTGTCTGAATCTGGACTGTCAAATGACAGGGGTACTGCTTTCAGACTTCAGCAGAGTCTTCTTTTTTTGTACATATTGCTTACACAGATATATAACTATTCTGTTGCATTTTAAAAAATTAGTAGAAAAATGGAAGTATCAGTAATAAGCATAAGAGACTAGTAATAAACAATATGATTGAGACAAAGAAATCATTATGCCCAAAGAGGTGAAACTTGAGTCTCAATTGTATGCTTTGAGGACTTAAGCAGCTATCAGCTGTTCAAATGGGGCAGGAGAGAGAATTACAGAGCATATATAAAATGCTAGAAGTATATCATTTAAAAATGTGTCTAGGCCAGGCATGATAGTTCATGGCTGTAATCTCAGCACTTTGGGAGGCTAAGGCAGGAGGATTGCTTGAGGCCAGGAGTTCAAGACCAGCTGGAGCAACATAATAAGACCCTGTCTCTACAAAAAAATAAAAAATTAAAAAATTAGCCATGCATGGTGGTGCACCTGTAGTCCCAGCTACTCGGGAGGCTGAAGCAGGATGATTGCTTAAGTCCAAGAGTTTGATGTTACAGTGAGCTATGATTATGCCACTGCACTCTAGCCTGGGCAACAGAGCAAAACTCTGTCTCTAAAAAAAATAAATAAAAAAATTTAAAAACCATCTAAAAGTGAGATAAAATTAGGGATTCATGTAATTTGAAGTGGGGGTAATGGACATTGCCTACCACCACTAAAATAACATGAATTCTTTTATTTGGTTTTATCATATTCAGCTATCATATATTTGTTTTCAAGGAATGCATTGTATACAAAAAAAGAGGACTTGTACATACATATTAATACCAGTCTTTCCCTAATCTTGTGTTTAGTTAATGTGTTTCTGAAAGTTACACTCTTTTTCCTTTCTTGGCAGAAACATCTGGAAAGACAGAGGCTCATTCTATTTATTCTATTTTTACTAGACTTTACTCTAAATAGATAATACTTCTACTAAGGGTTTTTTCCCCTTAATTATTGCAAAAAGTATCTCCTACCTCCCTAGCCTTAATATATAATGGGTTTTGATTTTGCATTTTCTGACTAAAAAGTCAAGTCAGAACTATTGTATTCTAGTGGTTTCTCTCTCCCTCTTTCAATAGTAACCTTTTTTGTTGGTTTCAGGAGTTCAACTAGATGTAGCTTCACAATCTCTGGATCAAGAAGTTTTAGTAAAAGTTAAAACTGAAATTGAAGAAGAGCTAAAATCCCTGGACAAAGAAATTTCTGAAGGTCTGTTCTTATTTTCCTAGTTAATTAGCAGATTGTTTGGTGTGGTTTACTGTTGGTTTAATTTGATTTTCACAGTGGGGTGTTCTGAACATTACACAACTTCATTGCTGTAAGATTATAAGGGTGAAACTAGCAGGGAGCCTTTTTCTTTTCTGGGGGACATGGTTATAAAAGTTTCCTAACTATACGTAACAGTTTTCATGTTGCCATTCCTGGTGTTAAGTAGTGGACTAAATGATCATGTTAAAGTCCTTTCCATTCAATATGGTTTGATTCATAGTTGATTCTTTATAACTAATAACAACATTAAAGGGAAAAAAGTAAGAAAGATTCTTTTATATTTGCATGCACATATGCTATAGATAATTGTAATTATAATGTATATATAGCTTTATAGCCACATATTTTGCACTTAATATTATATCGTAACCTTTTAAAATAGTTATTCTATTAACTGCATGAAATTTCACTCATTGAATGAATATTTACACAATTTTCCCTTATTGTTGAGGGGAGCATTCGAGTTGTTTCCTGTTTTACCTTCCATAAGTAACATTGCACTGAACATTTTGCTCAGTGATTTTTTTTTTCAGCTTTATTGAGGTATATTTCATATACCATAAAATTCACTCATTTAAAGGTCTAGTTCAGTGGTTTTTAATAAATTCACAGAATTGTACAACTATCACTACAATCTAAATTTAGAACACTTTCAACACTCCAAAAAGAAACATAATGTGCATCAGCAGTCACTTCCCACTCCTGCTAGCCGCTGCCTCACCCCCACCCAACACAACCACTGAGCTACTTTCTACGTCTGTGGATTTGTCTGTTCTGGACACATACACAAATAGAATCATACACTATGTGGCCTTTTGTGACTGGCTTCTTTCACTTAGCATGATATTTTTCAAGGATCATCCATACAGCAGGTGTAAGTACTTCATTACTTTTTATAGTCAGGTAATATTCCATTGTGTGCATATGCCACATTTTGTTTATCTGTTCATCAGTTGATGGACAGTTTGATTGTTTCTACTTTTCAGTTGTCATGTATAATGCTGCTATGAAAATTCTTGTTCAAGTTTTTGTGTGGACATATATTGCCCAATAATTTTTAATGAACAAAATTATAAATCATTTTTATGAATAATTCCATATTAATGGAGAAAGAAATTGAATAGAATTGTACAAATAATCCAGAAACCTAATGTTGGTCTTCTCTTTTATAGTCTTTTATCAACATTTTAAACTGATTAAATTTCTAGTTCTCTTCTAAGCCTTCATCTATATTCTGGTAGCAGTACTGCTGCGCAGTAAAATGATAGGCAAAAGGCAGACTAGAGTAACAAAATGCTTAAGTACACTGACTTATTGAACCCTGTATTATACAAGCCTGATCATTAAAATGGACACCCTCATACTTCCTCAGACAACAAAATGTTTGTGAACTTTGCATCCATTTGCATCTTTCTTGGAGGCAAGCACTTTAGAAAGAATTACATACTTAATTCAGTAGTAAAATTTGCAGCCTTCTAGGAACAAGCCTAAGTTAATGCAATAAATATGTTATAATGGTGATTGATAGCTCTTGGGAATGGGTGCAGGCTGCCTGCTGTACTGGGATTTTATGCCCTGCATCCCGTTTGTACCCTGGAACAACAGTTATGCTGCCTACCCTTCCTGCAGTTGGGGTGGCGACATCTTTATAACATGGAATTAGGAAGTAGATGGTAGTTTGAACTGAGGGAAGAATAGGTTATGACTGCTTTGTCCAGGTTCAACTTTTTTTTTTTTTTTTGAGGCAGAGTCTCACTGTGTTGCCCAGGCTAGAGTGCTGTGGCGTCAGCCTAGCTCACAGCAACCTCAGACTCCTGGGCTCAAGCGATCCTCCTGCCTCAGCCTCCCAAGTAGCTGGGACTACAGGCATGCGCCACCATGCCCGGCTAATTTTTTCTATATATTTTTAGTTGTCCAGTTAATTTCTTTCTATTTTTAGTAGAGACGGGATCTCGCTCTTGCTCAGGCTGGTCTAGAACTCCTGACCTTGAGCTATCCTCCCGCCTCCACCTCCCAGAGTGCTAGGATTATAGGCGTGAGCCACAGCGCCTGGCCCAAGTTCAACTTTTTTTATACTTGTATAACCTTGAGAGTTTTAAAGTTTGTTCATGTGAAGTAATATTGAGTTTGAAAGTTTCATTTTAATAAGGGAATGAAAGCAATGGATTCATCCTCTGAGGTAGAATAAACTGATTAGAATCTGATTTAAGAAGTGCCACTTTTATAAAGGTAAAGGCAAAATTTTAAAAACAAAATATTAAAAGAGGAAAGATAGAGCCAAGAGTTGCCTCTCATTCAAAATTCTTATACTAAATTGATGAGTAGTAATAAACTAAATTGGTTAACATATTTTAACATGCAGTTTCGTTGTTTTCTTCTCTTGAAACTAAGATTTTTCCATTGAAACCTTTCCTTTAAAAAAAAAATCTAAACTTAACCGACTTTTGTGTGCCAGGAAAGAATAATATCTATAATGATTATTTGACCTTTTAAAGTGGCTTATAACTAACTATTAGCTTGTTCCTAATAGTGAGTGTCTTAATCCCCTGGGCTTTTATAGCACAACCTTTGATATTGTTTATTAAATTAGGCATTTCTTTTGCCCTGTCTTCAGCCTTCACCAGCACAGGCTTTGACCGTCACACATCTCCAGTGTTCAGCCCTGCTAACCCAGAAAGCTCAATAGAAGACTGCTTGGCCCATCTTGGAGAAAAAGTGTCTCAGGAACTTAAAGAGCCTCTGCATGATGCATTGCAAATGCTCCTCAGCCAGTGAGTTACATTGCTGAGTGGGAATGTACTTCTCTAAGTAGTCTCTGGATCTCTCATGCAGCACTGGATTGGTTAAGGCTTTGTTTTTGTTTGTTTGCTTTTAGAGACGGGGTCTTGCTCTGTTGCCCAGGCTGGAGTAGATTGTAGCTCACTGCAGCCTCAAACTCCTGGGCTCAAGCGATCCTCCAGCCTCAGCCTCCCAAATTGCTGGGATTACAGACACGCTCCATCGCGCCTAGCTCTCTACCTGTGGTTTTTTATTTATTTAATTAGAATTTTTTTTTAATTAGAGACAGAATCTTGCTGTGTCCCCCAGGCTGGAGCACAGTGGTGGGATCATAGCTCACCGTAACTTCAAACTCCTGGACTCAAGCGATCCTCTTGCCTCTGCCTCTTGAGTAGTCTGTGTTTTCAGTGACAATTTTGCTTCAAAGCAGTGATTTAGCTATTCCAGCATAGATTTGTTAATTTGTATTTACTTGTTGAGCTATCAGATTTCAATAAATGCTTTTACTAAATTGTAAATACAAACTGTTTCTCTTGTCCTGACCACTTTTTACTGCCATTTCCTCTAGTGACCAATATAAATATAATGGCTAGGGTTTTGTGCATTGTAATGTGGGATTAACATTGTATCTGTATTTTTGATGTCTGTATTTAACATCATATCTGTAACGTAGATGCTGCTAAACTTTGGGGTTGCACATCTGCCCATGCAACAACTTCCACATTCTTATAGTGCAAACTTCTCTCCTAGCTATGGCTCTGATCATATTAAAGCTAAAGGCAAGAAACCAGTAATAACAAAAGTATATTAAAATAGAACTGAATCTTTTTTTTTTTTTGAGACAAGAGTCTCACTCTCTTGCCTGGGCTAGAGTGCCATGGCGTCAGCCCAACTCAGAGCAACCTCAAACTCCTGGGCTCAAGGGATCCTCCTACCTCAGCCTCCCAGATAGCTGGGACTACAAGCACACGCCACCGTGCCTGGCTAATTTTTTCTATTTTTAGTTGTTTGGCTAATTTCTTTTGATTTATAGTAGAGACAAGGTCTTGCTCTTGCTCAGGCTGGTCTTGAACTCCTGAGCTCAAGCAATCTTCCCACCTCGGCCTCGCAGAATGCTAGGATTACAGGTGTGAGCCACTGCGCCTGGCCAGAACTGAATCATTTATTGTAAATCTTAAAAATCAGTTTTTCCTAATTATTTGTTGAGAATCATTTAAGAAATTGGTATGAATTAGAAAAAATATTTGTCTTAATGAAAACTGACAACTTTGTAAAACAGGATGAGGACTGTTCTTCACTAAAAGGGCCAAAATTCAGATGCCAAATTATTGTTGTAGTAATGCCTTACTTTCATGTAGGCAAAGTTTATAGTTTACCATTTCTTAGAAGGAAGCAATTTGGGTTTAGAGAATTCCATTTGTTTTGCATAGCATGGTAAAATGTGCAAATGCAAAAATCTTAATTATACTTGGTGAAATGAAATCACATTTGGACTTTCTTAACCTTATATATAGAAAAGTTTAAAAATAACTGTGGAGAGAAGGATATGAGTGTGGGGAAATAAAACTTATACAGGAAATTTGGATTTATAGCAGTCGTTTTTAGAAAGTGTTCTCTGGAGCCTTAGGCACAAGCTGCTGCAGAGGCCCCCGAAGAGGTGAGGAATAGACTGAGTGTGTGGGCTCACTAGGGCCTCTCCACACTTCCTAAACCAGAGCACCTGTACTTTCATATATTTTATATTTTGAGATTATATATAAGATTTGAAGAAAGAAATGCTGCTTTGCCAAAACAAAGACAAAATAACTTGTAAAATCAATTGAGGCTGGAAGTAAAATAACTAAGTGAGAGGTATGGGCAAAAGGTTCTGTTTCCAACTTTGATACAAACTGTGGCTCTAGGCAAACCATTTTACCCTTAATATTTCAATTAACTTTACTGGGATATTATAAGCTCTCTAAAGAACAGTATTACATTGTTTAAAAAAGAAGTGTTGTTTCTGAAGTCCTTTCCATGATCTACAGGAAAAATTGATGCCTTCTTACTGCAAATTATATTTTTTTTAAAATTGGCTTGGATGAATATTTATTTTTTTCCCAAACCCTGAATACTAATATAATTATTTTTGAAATTGGTTGCATATCAATTGCATATCAAGTCAAGTGTCTTTATGAATAAGTTTTTTTTCAGAAATCTACTTTTGAAAGTTTTAAGCTTTGTTACTAATACCTTGAAAATAACTAATTGATAAACTAGAAGCATAATGCAGGTTGCAGGCAATATCCTAAGGTGGAAAATATCACTTGTTTCTCCATACAGTTTTGTTAAAGTAGGAAATTAATCCTGAATTCTTTATGTAGAATAATACCAGCAGTTTCAAAAGATATCCCACTACCCTTTCTTCTTTGCTCTATTCTGATAGCTAACTGGGTAGGGCTGGTTTTTCAGCTACTTACTTTTCTGTGTATTAGATTTCCTTTGACTGTTTTAATCTGCTGCATCTTTTATGTGCATATATGTGTGTACATATAATGTTTCAAATCATGTTTCATTCTGAAGGATGCTAAAGTACTTTAGCCTGATAGACAAACTTCCAGTAAGGACTACTGTGACCCACAGCAGCACCAGACAGTTCAGGAAAGGAAGTGAAGGGACTGATATACGCAAGTAAAGCTTCAGGGAGAATATAGGTAGGTAGACTGTATAGTATCTGCTGAAGTTCAAGTTTTATAGGCGTCTACTATTTAGCCCAAGGCTTCTAAAAAATACTAAGCTTACTTTAATAAGAATCTGATGTCAGGAAGGTAGTATATACTGTATACATGTCATCATTATAAAGGTCATCCCTGGTATCTCATCACTGGAGTATTGATTTGATACTGACTTGTATAAAGGAATGACACATGTCACCAAAACTGTTTTCTGAAATATCTAGATCAGTGCTGTTCAATACATATAATGCAAGTCACATATATGTAATTTAAAATTTTCTAGCAGCCACATAAAAAAGTAAAATGAAATTAATTTTTATAGTAATATGTTTTATTTACCTCAGTATATTCAAAATATTTTAACATGTAATCAACATAAAACTTATTAATGAGACATTTCCTATTTTATTTCTTACTAACTCTGAAATCTCGCATGTACATTATACTTTCAGCACAGCACTAGCCACCTTTCTAATGCTCATTAGCCATATGTGGCATCTAGACATTGTCGTGGCATGTGTGAAAATCCTAACTTGAAATGGAAGTAGTGGCCTTTGGAGCTCGATATAATAGGGTGTGAATCCCTTACCTCACAACTTGCCAGCTATGTGGTTTTAGGATAATCTTTTAGCTTTTCTGAGCTTTGGTTTCCTAATATGTAAAATGATAATATATAATATAATATAAAATATAAATATATAAAAATATAAAACCTAACATAATAGTACCAATAAGTGGTAGCCATTATCAATCTTAAATATTCATAAGCTAAAGAGATCACAGACCAGAGTGGTCAGAGCAGAAAATGCCTATGAAATGGGATTTTAAAATCCTACAAAAGCAAGGCTCCTCCTACTCTTTTTTACATGTCTGTTAATACTTTGCCCAAAAAGGGAGGGAGAACAGTTTTGTTAAATCTATTGTTAATCTATTATTATTCAAGTTTCATATGTTACTTGGTACCCAGTTTGTAAATTCGTTTTTTTAATTTACACATAAAACCAGTGCTTAAAATATAGTACTTAAAGTCCCTCAACAAATATGTGAGTGAGTGGTATTGACATCACTTAGTGATTTGAGTTTTTGGTATGACTAGGACTTACATGCAAATAATCAGAAAGGCCCCTCTCTCTCTCCCTTCTAGGATCTTATTTCATAATACTCCAAGTTAAAAATAGCACTCTATTTATTATCCTTGTTTATTCCAACTCCCTGTATCCTCAATTTGAAGTCTTCCAGTGACACATCTCTTTAGTTTTAAAATATTTTAGATTTTTTGCCTTTAAAAAAGTTAAAATTGTGTTTTTAATTTTACTAATAAGATCATTTTTATTTGTTTTTTTGATCATGTATTAATAATCCAGGTATTTATCTGCAACATAGGAATCTTATCAAATAAGTTCCAAGCAATTCGAAAAATTTTATTAGAATATATATTTATCTTGTACTATATTTTAACTACTTTCCCAAACATTCATCTTAGCCTATAAAATGCTTTAAAAAAATGCATGCCAAATGTTAAAAGCCACATCTTAAACAAAGTAATATGTTGAATAATCATTGTCGCTTTAGCAAAAAATTCAACAAAGTGTAGTGATTGTATATTTTTTAATCTGGAAATTTAGAATTTTCCTTCTTTATGACACAGACTTTTAAAAAAATCTCTACAGGCCAGTGACATATCAGGCATTTCGGGAATGCACATTGGAGACCACAGTTCATGCCAGCGGCTGGAATAAGGTATTAATCAAATTATCTTTTCTCTTACAAGATTTTAGTGTGTTAATTATAAAATTTAGGAAGAATTGCTAGCATCATGCAGCAGAAAACTGTTAGGGCTCAGTATTTAATGCATAAATCTGTGTTAAGTGAGTATTTTTTGGTTAAGCTTGTCTTTTGATTAATGCTGCAAGGTTCTGTTAGGCTGAAAAATATGTGTTCTATAGTATACCAGCCTTTCTTCTTATCTGTCCTGAATTTCCCATCATTTCTTAACTGCAGATGGTTACTTGTTAACATATGAGTATGTCTTGGGGGGGGAATAATAAGGACTTCATTTGGAAGATTGCCTCTTCTGATTCTCTTAGGTGAATACCATTTGTGTTTTATAGATTACACAGTATCTCATGTCACATCTCATTTGATCATCCCAACCATCCACCCTTTGCAGGAAGCAGAATGAATTTTATTAGGTCTTGTTCTGTTAGTTAGGCCGGGTGACTAATCAGAGAGAAAAGTTAAATGACTTGCCTAGAACGCCTTAACTAGTAAATATTGAAACCAACACTAGAGCTAAGATCTTCTGATTCTAGCCTCAGTTTTTTTCCCACTGTACCATACTGCTTATACCATAATCTTAGACTGTACTATCTACTTATCACCTTGAAAAGGTGGAGTCTAAGCGGCTGCAGTATAGGGTAGGTCAGCTCAATTTGAGCAAGAAGTGTGGCCCTGAGTGATCTAGTGTTAGGAATGAGAAAAGTCAGTAAAATTACTTTTATAAATAGCCTTCTCTACTCAGAACTGTTACAATATGGGTAAGACCATGTGACCTTATGTACCTAATTGTGTGTGTGTGTGTGTGTGTGTGTGTTTTCAAATCTTAGCTTTGCCATGGACTAGATGTATGTCTTTGGTCAGGTTAATTAAGCTCTCTCTATCTTAGTTTCCTCATCTGTGAAATGGAAAAAATAGGCGGGACAGGGACTTAAAAAAAATCAAATGGAAAAAATAATATTAATTTCATAAGTTTTATTAGAATTAAATGAGATAATAGATGTTAAATACTTATTTAGCACATTGTCTGCCACTATAGTAAGCACTCAGTAAACAACAGCTATTATATTAGCTTTAACATATGGGATCTTGTTCCCAAATAGTCATTATTATAATCTGTTTTAATATGTTACTTATCAGTACATAATTTGTTAAAATATCTGTTTGCCTCATTTGCTTTTTTGGAAAAAAAAAGAAAATATTCTCTCATGTAGATATTTGAAATAGATTTTATAAATAAAATATGAGTTTGGTTATGATATATTTATTAGTATATCAAACATCAAATACTTAGGTACCTAATATTACTAGCCTTCTCCTGTTTTATGTTCTCTTCCTATCACTCTTGTCTAGTGACTGCTGTAGTCAACTCTTGTATGCAACCCCCAATGCTAAAAGAAACTGAGTAAACCACAGTCTTTACTATCCCTTTTCACCCTTTCCACCACCACCCCTTTCTCTGTTTCATTTTAGTTCCTCATCTGGATCAGGGAGCCACCTGTTGACCTTCAAGGCAGTGGCTTGAATACCTCCCATAAATGAAGCATGCCAGTTAGAATATTACTTGCTCTGCTGAATCCAGTATTACTCTCCTTCCAAGTCCTCGAGGGCTGAAAAGAACCTGGCTTATGATAACAAGTCATTAAAATCTCCACACCCCTACCACCACAATCAAATTCAGATTGGCTCATTTGAAGTAATTAGTTCATATTTTACATTTTGCATGAATGTTTGCAAAATTCTGAGATGATGTTATTCATATATATCTTGCTATCTGTCAAGTAAATGAGGCTCAAATGAATCACTTGTCAGAGAAAAAAGAAAAAAAATGTCCACAAAGCATGCCAGGTTTGGGGCAAACTAATTATCAGCTCATTAGTAAAGGGATTTTAAAGGCATCTGGGTAAAATGCTCTTGAAATATATCCCAAAAAGAGTAGGAAAAAAAAACTGGTCACAAACTGTATTAACAGTATGATCTTTTTGTTAAAAAAAATGTATATGGATAACTGTAGCATATGTAGAATATATATGCCTAGAAAAAGAACTAAAATGATATGTGCCAAAATACATGGTAGTAGTCAGGCTTACCCTTATAATCCTAGCACTTTGGGAGGCCGAGGCAGGAGGATTACTTGAGGGCAGGAGTGTCTGAGACTAGCCTGGGCAATATTGGGACCCCATCTCTGCAAAATAACAACAACAACAACAACAAAAACCTAGCTGGGCATAGTGGCACATGCCTGTATGTAGTTTCAGCTACTCATGAGGCTGAGGCAGGAAGATCACTTGAGCCCAGGAATTTGAGGTTACAGTGAGCTATTGATGACTCTACTGCACTCCAGCCTGGGCACCAGAGCAAGACCGTGTCTCAAAAAAAAAGTACAAAATATATAGTAGTTATCTTAGAATTGTAGGTGATTTTCTTTTTTCTTTTTTCTCATGGATATTATTTTTTCTTATGTCCTTATCTGCTTATAGAAAAAATAAGAAAATGACTATCAAAGAGGAAAAAACAGCTAGAAAGAATGTTAGTGTCACTACATGATGTCCACAGGGTAATAGATTTTAGAAAAATAAATAGCAAAGATAACTGAATTCTTTTCCTTTGTTAATTTTTTTTAAGAAGCAAAAGGCTTTATTGATAAGTATGCAGATATGTCGGTACACAGGGACCTGCTGTGGGGGCCGTGAGCAGGCTGTAGACCCCCCTACCACCTGGGTTAGGGCCAGGAGACAGTCCTGTGTAGACCTCTTGGGTTAATTTTTCTTGAAATATTAATCTCTAATCTTTTCAAGTCTCTTATTAAAATTTTAAGCATATACAAAAGCACAGAGAATAGTGTAACAAACCTACATGTCTATTACTCAACTTCAATAATTATCAATATTTAGCTGATCTTGTTTCATCTATTTCTTCACACATTCCTACTCTCCTTCCAGATTATTTTAAAACAGATACTAGACATATTTTATTTAAAAATACATTAGTATGTATTTATAAGAATAATGTATCCTTCTTAAAAACCTACTGATTATACCATTATCACACCTAAAAATATTAATACCAATTCTTTAATATTATCACATAATCTACTCAAATCATAATCTATTCAGATTTCCCCAATTGTCTGATAAATGTATTTTTTTTTCGGAGACAGAGTTTTGCTCTGTTGCCCGGGCTAGAGTGCCGTGGCATCAGCCCAGCTCACAGCAACCTCAAACTCCTGGGCTCAAGCAATCCTTCTGTCTCAGCCTCCAGAGTAGCTGGGACTATAGGCATGCGCCACCATGCCCGGCTAATTTTTTCTATATAGATTTTTAGTTGTCCAGCTGATTTCTTTCTATTTTTAGTGGAGACGGGATCTCGCTCTTGCTCAGGCTGGTCTCAAACTCCTGACCTCAAGCAATCCTCCTGCCTTGACCTCCTAGAGTGCTAGGATTACAGGCGTGAGCTACCACGCCTGGCCTGATCAATGTATTTTTTTTAATTTTTAAAATTTTATTATTTTTTTTCCTTAGAGATGAGGTCTCGCTGTGTTGTCCAGGCTGAACTCCTGAATTCGAGTGATCCCTCTGCCTCAGCCTTTCGAGTAGCTGGGACTGTAGATACACACCACCAGCCCAGCCATAAATGTATTTTTTAAAGTTGGTTTGTTTGAATCAAGATACAAACAAGGATCATGTATTGCATTTGGTTGATATATTCCTTAAGTCCTTCCTTTTTAAAAATTGAAATATAGTTCATATACGATAAAATTTACCCTTCTAACGTATACAATTCAGAGGTTTTTAGTATATCCACAAAGTTGTGCAACTATCAGTACTGTCTAATTCCAGAACATTTTCATCACCCCAAAAAGAAACCCCATACCTATTAGTGGTCACTCCCCATTTCATACTTCTCCCAGCCCCTGGCAACAATTCCTCTACTTTCTGTCTCTATGAACTTGTCTATTCTGGACATTTCATATAAATGGAATGAAAATTGTAACTTAACTCTCTTTTAATATATAGATTTATACTCCATATTTTTTCTCTTTCTATAATTTACTTAAGGTTTTTTTTCTTTAAAATTCTTAGTTTCTCAATTTTCTTAACTACATCTCTTGAGATGTCACTTAACATATTCTTCTGTGTCTATATTTCCTTCCTGATCAGATTTAGGTTAAATCTTTTTGGCAAGAATACTTCATTGGTGGTTTTATCGACATCCTATTGCTCACACTGGGTGACACATGATGTCTGGTTGTCTCTTAAATTGTATTTTGAAGCAGACAGGTCAAAGAAAATCAAACCTAATCAATGAATTAGGTGCAAAATTTGCAAAATGTGATACTACTAGAATTATTAAGGCACAGAAGAGTTAAATAATAGATTGATGGACCAAAATATGTAATTGTCATCACAAATATCCCTAAGAGTATAAATTAGTGTGCCTCATTTCTATACCAGGCAAGCTCATGTATTCTTTAATAAAAGGATAACATTATTAAATGTAAGTAAGTCTAACCTATTGGAGGAAGAAGCCACCAAGTACATTTAAGGAGATGTCACAAGACTTAAATAAGTATGTGGATAAAGGTAAGCCAGTGGAAGTATTCCTTTTTGATGGTCGAAAGTACCTTAGCATTCCATTGCAAAAATCAACTGAAGAAAATAATAATTCATATATGATGTGAGAATTACCATTGTCCAGTAAGGAAATGACATAGAGAAAGAATCAAAGGGTAAGACTGTGTGCTTACTTTTTAGACATAGAAATTTATTTTTTTTTTTTGAGACAGAGTCTCACTCTGTTGCCCCGGCTAGAGTGCCGTGGCATCAGCCTCGCTCACAGCAACCTCAAACTCCTGGGCTCAGGCGATCCTTCTGCCTCAGCCTCCCGAGTAGCTGGGACTACAGGCATGCACCACCATGCCCGGCTAATTTTTTCTATATTTTAGTTGGCCAATTAATTTCTTTCTATTTTTTTTAGTAGAGATGGGGTCTCGCTCTTGCTCAGGCTGGTTTCGAACTCCTGAGCTCAAACGATCCGCCCACCTCGGCCTCCCAGAGAGCTAGGATTACAGGCGTGAGCCACCGCGCCCGGCCTAGACATAGAAATTTAAATAGTGAAACCTTCTAGGAGTGGATGTGTGGGGATCCAGTTTTGTTTTAATATTTTAAAAAAAATAATATGGGAGAGGGAAGTATAAAAACATCAGGTATACAGATGATATAAAATACTTGTAGGTAGTAAAATGTCAAGTTGATGAAGGTCAGTTGTAGAATTAACTCATGAAGCTTTGTGTATGAGCAGGTGGGTTTAACCACTTAAAGGCAATCTAAACTGTACTTAAAAGATAGTGGGCCTGAAAGTCATCATACAGGGTATGAAAGTCATCATACATCATACATGTTCCTGAAGATAGCATGTCAAATAGGTAAACCTAGTATGGAGTAGTCATTTAATAATTGTCTGAGGAATGAGGAGGAAAAATGAATCATCTGACATAATTTGTACCACCAAGAAGAGTATTATCAACCAAACAGAACATGTTAGTTCTGTAAAATGAAGTTTCTGCACTATGGTTACTGCATTTCAAGAAACATCTAATTGGAATGGGGATGGTCAAGAAAAGGATAACTTAAATGATCAAAGCAACGGAGCAATTGCCATGTGAAGAACAGACTACAAGATTAGTAGATTTCAGCCTGAAGGCATGGTGAATATGATCAAGGACTAAGGTTAAGACATGAGTAAAAAGGATTGCAGATTTATCTCTAAATTTTTATACAGTAAAACTAGGGTATCTACTGTTTGATAGATGAAGGGAGTAAATTTGGAACAAATAACAGGAAGTGGGGTTTTTTTAGTTTTTTTTTTTTTTGAGACAGAGTCTCACTCCGTTGCCCAGGCTAGAGTGCCGTGGCATCAGCCTAGCTCACAGCAACCTCAAACTCCTGGGCTCCAGCAATCCTCCTGCCTCAGCCTCTCGAGGTAGCTGGGACCACAGGCATGTGCCACCATCCCCAGATAATTTTGTTCTGTATGTTTTTAGTTGGCCAATTAATTTCTTTCTATTTTTAGTAGAGATGGGATCTCGCTCTTGCTCAGGCTGGTCTTGAACTCCTAAGCTCAAACCATCCTCTAGCCTTGGCCTCCCAGAGTGCTGGGATTATAGGCGTGAGCTACCGTGCCCGGGCAGGAAGTGTTATTTTATATAGCAAGTATAAAATGTTTGCAACTCATTTCCCTGAATTAATAAAGCTTAAACATGAGTAACTTTAGAATGTTATATTATTGTGGATTATTATGGGAATTTAGAATGTTTTGGTATAGAACATCCAGGCCTTTGAAGTTGATTTTGTATTTAGCAAAGTTGATTCATAAGCCATTCCTTACTTATTTCTGCCCAAGGCAAAATATGAACAATTTTTTTTTTAATAGTATAGTAGGCTTTCTTATTGTGGAAAAAGCCTAATGTATTCTTCTTTATGGCGTATACCCCTCCATTATTGTGAAGGGAATAGTTTCAATATATTTTAGGCTGGAGCTCTTTTAGAATGTCGAAAAGTAAAAAATATGTGTTTGTTGCATTCTTTCAGACTTTGATATGGACTCCCTCGAGGCTGCTTTTACTTAAAAGCCAAAGAATATTAGTATGAAATATAAACTCATTGTTTTTTTGTTTGTTCTTTTCTGCAGAAATATTTTGTCATCCTCAGTTATTTCCTTGGCAATCCAATAACAAGGAATTGGAATTGGTTTCATTTCCTTCTGCATTCCTTTTCCAGTCATGTGGAGACTTTTTGATGTTTTAGAGAGTGCAGGAGATTGCTTGCAGACAGATAGCTGGAACATTTAGTTTTTTTCAATATGCAATATGTAATTTTTTTTAAGGAAGGCAAGGAACTCTACTAGTTTCTGTTGTAAATTTTGATGACTTAAATATTGAGCCACAGGGTTATTAGGTATAGATTATAATGTGTCTCTTATATTTGACTTTTGATCTTTACAAGATAGCTCATAATTTTAAAAAGGTCTTATTTTCAAGTAGATAATAAAAGCACATGGTACAAAATGCAACAAGTACAGAAAGATATGCTTTGAAAAATAACAGTTTTCTCTCTTGTTGCCAGTCACCTAGTTCCCCTCCTCTTAGGCAACCATTATTACCAATTTCTTGTGTTTTTTTCCAGAGATATTATAGGATTATATTAATATATACATGTGTGTTTTTTTTTTACATAAATGGTACTGTACTGTACATGTTGTCCTGTATCTTGCTTTTTTTCACTTAAAGTAAATCTTGATGATGGGTAGTGAATAATATAATTCTTTTTAACAGCTACATATTTTACTGGATAACTAAAATTTATTTAACTGATCCTCATTGGGTTGTTTCTAGTTTTTTGCTATTATAAATAATCCTTCAGTGAATTTCCTTATACATAAATTATTTTACACACACATGCCCAATTATTTTATTTATTTATTTTTAAGACAGAGTCTCACTCTGTTGCCCGGGCTAGAGTGCCGTGGCGTCAGCCTCGCTCACAGCAACCTCAAACTCCTGGGCTCAAACGATCCTCCTGCCTCAGCCTTCGGAGTAGCTGGGACTACAGTGGCATGCGCCACCACGCCCGGCTAATTTTTTCTCTATATATTTTTGGTTGTCCAGCTAATTTCTTTCTATTTTTTTAGTAGAGACAGGGTCTCACTTTTCCTCAGGCTGGTCTCGAACTCCTGAGCTCAAACTATCCACCCGCCTTGGCCTCCCAGAGTGCTAGGATTACAGGCGTGAGCCACCAAGCCCGGCCTCCAATTATTTTCAGTAACTATTTCGACCACTCTATTTATAAAACCTACATGCAATATTCAGAAAAATCCTAATAAGAGTTGGCATTTTATGTCCTTTTTTATAATGAAAATGAAATACCATGGTATTCATCTGAGTATAATTTTCTAGTAGTTGAACATATAAAATGCATTATGAGAATTTCAGTTTGGTCTTTTTATTTTCTCATCTATGCATTGAAGATTTTGGTGCCTCTGGTTTTGCTACGACAAATGCTTTTGGAGTTGACAAGATGTGGTCAAGAGCCTTTGAGTGCACTGCTGCAATTTGGTGTGACATATCTGGAAGACTACGCCGCAGAGTACATCATTCAGCAAGGCGGCTGGGTATGAGCTGTTATGTATTAAAAATCTTTTCTCTAAAAAATAAGTAGGCTGTTGTTTTTTGTTGCTGTTTTTGTTTTTGTTGTCCAGGCTGGAGTGCAGTGGCTATTCACAGGCATAATGATGGCACACTTATAGCCTCAAACTTCCTGGGCTCAAGCCATCCTCCTGTCTCAGCCTCCTGAGTAGCTGAGAGTACAGGTGTGCAGCACTGCACCTGGCTAAGTCTTTTGTTATTTTTAACAGCCTAGGTTTTTATACTAATAAAAGTATTGGATGATGATTAATGGAAAGGCTGCTAATACAGTTTAAGTAAAGCTAAGAGTTTACTTATAGCAAATTGATACATAGCACTTTTAAATAGTTCTTAATTATGAAACATTCTATACTATCAAAAATATATGAAGATGCACAATTCTTATGTTCCCATAATAATTAAAAATAAAAAAAATAAAAATATATAAATAACTAAGGGATGAGGAATAATAAAATGAACACCTATATATCTACTTTCCCAGTCTAAGAAAAAACCATACCTAGCACTTTTTTTTTTTTTTTTTTTTT
>VBSM01003218.1:4333126-4343254 GCA_008086735.1 Cheirogaleus medius | reverse complement strand
GCGATCCGCCTGCCTCGGCCTCCCAGAGTGCTAGGATTACAGGAGTGAGCCACCGAGCCCGGCCTCAATTCTGAATTTTTTAAAATTATAATTTGACTACATATATATATATTCTTAGACAATACATTATGTGTATGTTTTGAACTTTATGTAAATAGTGTCACACTATTTCTCTTCTGTAACTTGCTTTTTTCACTCAATGTTATATGTTTGGGATTCACCTAGGTCATTTTTTTTCAACCTTCTTTTCAATATCACTCTGCTAAAGATACTTACTAGACATTTTTTTTTATCCCTAGTCATCTCCTTCCGTCCCCCATGAAATTTTTAATATGTTTCTTTATGTAGTGTGGCTATTTGGAGGGCCACACACTATTATAATATCTAAGATTTCCCCGTCTCTTTGACTCACTTTTCACCCTTGATAGTGTCTCCATTGAGAATGCATGCATGCTCTAGGTTGATTCATTGGGTGGAGTTTGATATTTCATTGTGTAAATATACCACAGTTTACCTATCTATAATCTTGTCAGTGGTCAATTCTACCTTTTTGCTATTATAAACATCACTGTTATAAACATTCTACATATGTGCAAGAGTTTCTGTGGATTTACGCTTGGGAATAGAATTTTTGGGTCATAGATTACAGATATGTTCTAGGCTGGGTGCCATGGCCCACACCTGTAATCTTGGCACTTGGGAGGCTGAGGCAGGAGGATTACTTGAGGTCAGGAGTTTGAGACCAGCCTGAGCAAGAGTGAGACCCTGTCTCTACTAAAATTAGAAAAATTAGCTGGGCTTTGTGGTGTACATGCCTGTAGTCCCAGCTACTTGGGAGGCTGAAGCAGGAGGATCACTTGAGCCCAGGAGTTTGAGGTTGCAGTGAGCTATGATGACGCCACTGCTGGAGTGACAAAGTGAGACTTTGTCTCAAAAAACAAAAAGGTATGTTCTAATTTATAGAATAATGCCAAAGTGTTTTCCATTGTGGTTTTCTAGTTTATAGTCTGTCAACAATATGAGTTTTTGTTGTTCTACCTCTTCCTCAATAGTATTGTAAGTTATTACTTTTTAAATCATTTATTAAAATAAGTTTATTTTGAAATAATTTTGGATTTACAAAAATGTTATAAAGATAAAACCAGGAGCTCTCATATACTTTTCACCCAGTTTCTCCTAGTGTTCACATCTTGCATAACCATACCTTTGTCAAAACCAAGAGATTAATATTTGTACATTAATTTAACTAAACTGCAGACTTTATATGGATTTCACCCATTTTCCGGTAATGTCTTTTTTCTCTTCCAGGATCTAATCCAGGATACCACCTTTGGGTCTGGTGCGGTGGCTCTCGCCAGTAATCCTAGCACTCTGGGAGGCCGAGACAGGTGGATTGCTCAAGGTCAGGAGTTCGAAACCAGCCTGAGCAAGAGCGAGACCCCGCCTCTACTGAAAATAGAAAGAAAAATATAGAGAAAAACTACAAATATATAGAAAAAATTAGCCGGGCATGGTGGCACATGCCTGTAGTCCCAGCTACTCGGGAGGCTGAGACAGAAGGGTCGCTTGAGCCCAGGAGTTTGAGGTTGCTGTGAGCTAGCTAGGCTGATAGCACGGCACTCTAGCCTGGGCAACAGAGTGAGACTCTGTCTCAAAAAACAAAAACAAAAACAAAAAAAACAGAACAGGATACCACTTTGTATAATATTTAGAGACTTACTAATTTTTCATTACTTATGGGTATAAATAGATAATTCATTGTGGATTTAATTTGCGTTTCTGTGAGCACTAAGGAGATTTAGCCTCTTTTTATGTTTATGAGCCATTTGTATTTCTTGGTCTGTGAAATACCATGGGTTCGTGTCATTTGCCTACTTCTCTATTGAATTTTTTTCATTGTAGTAGTTCTTTCATATTTTATTGATTGATTGAGGCAAGGTCTTGCTCTGTTGCCTGAGCTAGAGTACAGTGATGTCATCATAGCTCACTGCAACCTCTAACTCCTGGGCTCAAGTGATCGTACTTCAGTTGCCTGAGTAGCTGAGGCCACAGGCATGTGCCACCACACCCAGCTAGTTTTTTAAAAAATTTTTGTAGAGACAAGGTCTTGCTATGTTGCCCAGGCTGGTCTCAAACTCCTCGCCTCAAGTGATCCTTCTGTCTCAGCCTCCCCAAGTGCTAGGATTACAGGTGTGAGCCACTGCACCCAGCCTCTTTCTTTGATTCTAGAAATGGTTGTTAAGCTATGTTTGTTGTAATTTATCCAACAGTTAGTGATTTTGTAGTGATAGTACTTTTCATAAAATATAGGGCACATTGTTGCTTTTTAACAACTATGTATCTTAGGCTTTGAGTTAATTTTAAAAAGTGGAAATTTAATTAATATTCGTGCTATTATGGAATGTCTTAGGTTTAGATGCTTGGTAAGTGTTTTTTTCTTTTCTTTTCTTTTTTTTTTTGAGACAGAGTCTCACTCTGTTGCCGGGGCTAGAGTGCCATGGCGTCGGCCTAGCTCACAGCAACCTCAAACTCCTTGGCTCAAGCAATCCTTCTGCCTCAGCCTCCTGAGTAGCTGGGACTACAGGCATGGGCCACCATGCCTGGCTAATTTTTTCTGTTTTTGGTCAGGCTGGTCTCGAACTCCTGAGCTCAAATGATCCGCCGGCCTCGGCCTCCCAGAGTGCTAGGATTATAGGCGTGAGGCACTGTGCCCGGCCAGTAAATGTTTTTGAATGAAATGCTGAGCATCTGTCTTAGGAAAATGAAAATATTTTAAAGCTGTTCTTAAAAATGTATACTGTGACAATTTATTGTTGTTGTTATTTTTTTTCTACTTTAGTAGCTTTTAAAAAAAATTTGGCCAGTGTAGTATATGGTTTGTGGGGGAGCCAGGAGACACAGCAGGTTAATTTCCACTTAGCCTATGTGAAACTTTATAACAAAAGAAGAAGAAAAATGCAGGGAATATTATATATTCCCTTCTTGATTTCAGTTTTATTATGATGTGCTGCATCATATTTTGTTTGGTCATTGCAGTTTGTTATAGAGAGAGTAAATATTTTATTCAACTCAAATACCTGTGCTAAAAGAAGAGAGCTACTACATGGATAACTAGTTCATGAGTATTTTATCTCTAAATTTGAATGCTCAATCCATATTTCACATTTTTAGGTCTAAGCTCAACATTTGCTTGTGTTTAAAACCAAAAAATACTGCTTTTTTGGCTCATTGGTGAAAATGTATCCTTTGATACAAGCTGTCAACATCAATCATCTTTAAGGTTCTTTGTTTTAGACATTGCACTGACAGCTCTTAAAAGCATTCCAGGAGAGAATCATTTGGTTTGACTGCGTGTTGTTGCATGTCTGTTATATAAAGCCCATAGTATGATTTCCACAGGGAATGGGTCTATCTTTAGGCACTTGAACACAGCATCAGGGTATAACAAATTGCCTAGGGGGGAGGAGGGGATGGGTATATACAAACATAATGAGTGAGATGTGCAACGTTTGGGGGATGGTCACGCTTGAAGCTCTGACTCGAGGGGGGAGGGGGGGCATGGGCAATATACGTAACCTTAATATTTGTACCCCCATAATATGCTGAAATAAAAAAAAATTGCCTAGCTCTCAAAATGTAGCTAGTTTTGAACACCTGCAGAAAAGGAGGAGCAGGCAGCCATGGTCTGTGGGATGAATGGAATGAGAGCACATAGTTGGATGGGATAGGCAGGCTTTGGGCATATTGATTTGCAAAAGAAAAAATAGTATTCTCTCTGTATTATTAACAGAAACGGCTAAGACCGGTGCTTTTTGGAGTTCTACAGATAGTTTTGCTTCTTCTATGACCTGTGTTTTGTGATTGTTTTCTTCTTAGTACATTGGGATGTTTTTTCTTTGTACTGATATTGAGAAAACCAGTTATTGATGTTTATTATTTTTTTAAGCATCCTACAGTGCAACTTATTGAGGTTTAGATGTAACATGACCACTTTAAATTTAAAGTGACCTCAAAGTGAAGGTTTTTGGGTTTTTTTTTTAACACAGATCTATGTTATTTTGTTCCTAGTTACTTCAATCACCAACATTATTCAAACTCGGACTGTCATATAGTCATAACTTTTATACCTTAGATGTGAAAGATTCTTGGCATACTTCTGAGCATGTATGGTTACTGATCTTTACTGTCACAAGAGGGTGAAACATATTTCTCTGTGCCATTTGAAATGGAATAGACACATCTCCTGTTCTATAGAATAGCAATCACAGGTAGCACCAACTCACGCTTTCTGTTGATTTTCCTTAAGAAGCAGAAGGGCCTAGTAGTGTTCATTATTCTCTAACTACGTGGCTATAGGATGAATAACTTTCCTGCATATTGTTCAGATTATTTATAAACTCTAGTTTACTAATGAAATCACTTTAATAGTACCTGCACATTTTACAAGAATTTTCTGAAGATGAGGTAATATCTAGAATGCTTTTTATGCCCCTCAGGGATTAATTTTCAGTATACAGCAAACCTTAATTGATTGCATGTACCATACTAGACACCATGCGAGGTTCTGAGAATATGAAAGTTGAATAAAAATAGGCCCTACTTTTGAACTTAGATATGGTTGAGGAGACATAAATATAAATAACTACGTGTAGTATGTTACGTGCTGTGAGATGTTCAAAGTGCAATGAAAAGGCAAAATAAGGCAATAATTGATGTACAATTAGAAATATAGATTCAATTAGGAACACACATCTTAACTATAATTAGCTATTAGATTTTCAGAACTAGAACTGGAATGTAACTTCTCTATTACTGTTTATATTGTCATTAGAATTATAGGGATTTTTGTTTGTTTTTTATATTATTAGTTTTCTCTTTCTATCTTATTTTTTTATTCTCTGCCTTTTTAGCCAGAAAACAGTGAGTTGAGAACAGGATTGGAAATCACAAGATATATTTCTGGCCTTAGTTCTGCCAAATACTAGCCCTATGTTTTGGTGGGAATTTATTTAACTTCTCTGAGCCTCAGTTTTATCAACCACAAAAAGAGAAGAATAGCTTTTCTATATCACAAAGATAATGATGTGAAAGTGTTTTGTGAAAATGTTACATTTTTACAAACGTCAGATTTTCAGATGGGTCACTAAAGAGTGTTTTTTTCTTTACTTTCCTTAAGTCTGACTAAAGCTTCCTTTGAGTGTTGATTCTGACTTTTATTTGCCCTGCAGCCCAGTGAGGGCACAGACTGGCTGGTGTGCTGTGATTCTCCCTGACTCATCCTTGCTTCCTCCCTCTTCTTTCTCACTCTCTTTCATTTCCTGGGATTGCATTGCTGCGTTAGAAGTAATTCTGTCTTCTGCAAAAGGCAATGCAAGTCCACTGTGGTAAGGCTTGTTTTTATTTTCTCCATTGTCATGTACTAAACTTACTATGAAAGATGTTTAATTTTAAGTTACATAAAAGATTATTGGGGGAAATTTCATCTGGCTGTCATAATATTTAAGTATTTTGGATAAAATTAGTCTTGTTGTTTTCCTCTTTGACATGAAGCTTCTCGTTTCTATTTTAAGAATAGCAAACCTTGAAAAGCTTTTTGTGCATTTGTTTATCTCGGAAACTTTCAGGTTAAGAATTTGTTAGGAGAGTTTTCATACTGTGGGAGGTGACACATAGGTAATCTGAAATCAATGCAGTGGGTTGCAGCTAAAATCAATTTAGTGCAGTAAGGGTAAGTCCTGTTTTGTAAATTCTCTTATACATGTGGGTGTGAACCTTTACTCTGTTGTCTTCTGTATTTTTGGTGAGTCTTGGTCTTCATGTTGGGTGGAAAATTACATCTGTAATTTCTTTCATACTCTCCATTTTCCTATTTTAGGTTAATAGTTTTCTAAGAGGCATTTGGTTGTTAGTGTCCTGTTTGGAGAAAGGCAATTGTCTATTTCCATTTTGTAAGATGAATACTTGAGAGATAAATATTATATAAAGTCCTAAAAGTAATGATAAGGGATTATTGGCATATTTTCAGGGAATGAGTCCTTCCTTAGATGAGTTTAGCATTGTAGCTGGGCTCTAGAATTTTGCCAGAGCATCTTCAGATGGAAAAATTAAGTCCGTAGGTGCTCAGCTTAGAAGCTCTGACTCAGAAGGTGAATTACTGCTTGAGGTGGCAGAATAATTTATAATTGATGTGAACCAGAAAAAAGCAAAACAGCAAAATGCAGTCAATGCATTGTGAAGTATCTACTAACATATTTTTGAAATGATTCTTGAATGATTGCCAAGCTGTTTTTTACTTAGTTCCTACCACCAAAGCAAAGTTGTATTTATATTTTATATTTATTTTAATATATTCCCTTTATCTCCATATCTGTTTCTTCTCCACTTCCCTTTTCTTTTCTTTTCTTTTCCTTTCCTTTCCCTTCCCTTCCCTTCCCTTCCCTTCCCTTCCCCTTCCCCTTCCCCTTCCCCTTCCCCTTCCCCTTCCTTCCTTCCTTCCTTCCTTCCTTCCTTCCTTCCTTCCTTCCTTCCTTTTTCTCTTTCTTTCTTTCTTTCTCTTTCCTTCCTTCCTTCCTCCTTTCCTTTCCTTTCCTTTCCTTTCCTTTCCTTTCCTTTTCTTTTCTTTTCTTTTCTTTTCTTTTCTTTTCTTTTCTTTTCTTTCTGAAATCATGTTTCCTTTTAATTGAGTACTTAATTCACACTCTTTTCTCTCCTGGCTGCTACTCTGGTAATAATTAGGTCCCCATCCTCAAGAACATTGCATTTGACCAGACTGAGAACCAGTATGAACACAGGCCCCAAGCCAGGGCTTTTGGAATAACAAAAACAGCAAAACCCAGCCTGTCTCTCTTCACTTAAAAGGGACCATGAATGAGAGGATCCAAATCTTCACCTTCTAAAATTAGAAAAGCTAGAGCTCAAAGCAAAAATGGAAACCAAAATGCATCAAGAATGAAGTGTAGTACCCCCTCATATATTCAAGATCATCTACTTCCCTTTTTAATTGAAGAGTTTTGTGCATGTATCTTTGTGTGTTTGCTTGAAGAAAACATCAAGAATAACTTTTCTATCTCCTTCTGTCCATAACTCAGAAGGCACTATGATATAGTTGGAAAAGCACCAGAATCAGAATCAAGGGACTTCAGCCTAAGAGTTGGGCATGAGCCCTGGAGGTGAATGCCTGGGCTTGAATCCCAGCTTCATGACATTGGGAAAATTATTTATCCTCTTTAGTTGCTTCAGTTTCCTTGTCTGTGAAATGGAAATAATAATAAACATCTCATAGCATTGTGGTGAGGTTTAAATAGATTAAAGTCTTTAGAAGGGCACATGGTGAGAGTTATATATTAGGGTTACCTGTTGTTATTGCTATCCAATTCTTCGCAGCAAGCTAAGGGACCTTGGGTAAGTTACTAAAGCTCTTTGGACTTCATTTATTTAAAAAAAAAAAAACAAAAAACTCAAACATAGTTCTTTAATTCTTTGTGTATATTTAAACTCTGATGTTTGGTCCCAAGTACTTTTATGTTTTCGAGCCCTTGATGTTACTCCTTTGTGTTTTTTTTATATTACTGGGGCCAAAGAGATGGATACTCCCAGCAGTGCAAATATTTTGTGTTAAAGATTTAGATTGTCAGAATGGTGCTAAGACTACCTGTAGATGTTATTTTTCTAATATGCGAAGTTTTAGGTATTCTGTTCCCCAAATCAGCTCTTTTTCTTTTAGTGAAAGCCTATTCTTCATTAATACCAGTAATTGTTAAGAGAAAAGCTGCTATTTTTATATTTTTGTATTATATGAATCAGTCCCCAGGAGTAAAACCTTCCTCCAATAGTCATCTGTTCTTTCCTTCAGACTTCTTACATAAGAGCACAAAATGTTTGGTGAATCTTCATTAAAATGTCACATGTCCTAAATACAGAAATAAATTGTAAGGTAGGGAAGCCATGACAACAAGGACAAAAAGGTATTTAATTTGAAATGGCTATTAAGCAATATATTATTCCAAAGTTGTAATTTGACAAACTTGGTTTTTTTTCTTGTTTTGTTTTTGTTTTATGAGACAAGAGTCTTGCTCTGTTGCCGGCTAGAGTGCCATGGCATCAGCCTAGCTCACAGCAACCTCCAACTCCTGGGCTCAAGCAGTCCTCCTGCCTCAGCCTCCCGAGTAGCTGGGACTACAGGCGCTCGCTACCATGCCTGGCTAATTTTTCTATTTTTAGTAGAGGCTGGGGGATCTCACTCTTGCTCAGGCTGGTCTTGAACTCCTTAGCTCAAGGAATCCTCCTGCATCAGCTTCCCAGAGTGCTAGGATTACAGGCGTGAGCCACTGCGCCCAGCCTAGACAAACTTGTTGATCTTGTGTTTTGGATGAGATGAAAAGGCCCTCTAGTTGTGAAACAAAGAATGTTCTTCAATCTTTTATTAGCTTTGAGCTGTTAAAAATAAAGGGAAAAGTTATTTTGTGCTAAATTTTGTGTCAGTTTGTTAACTTTTCCCTTATTTCTTCATGATGGAACTTTGAAATTACCATTTCACTTATCTTGGCTTATAGCCCCAAAAGTCTCTTTTCTGAGAGTTAAAATTCTTACCTTTTTTGTTATGGCTCTTTTATTTTGTTTCTGCTTTTGCTTTTTTAATCAGTTCTTGCTATTAGGGGTTCTGTTTTTAGAAGTAACTTGTTGAGAATTCCTGTCTGTGAGCACTTGGGACCTCTGACCCTTGGATATCCCTTCTATTTGAAGAGCTGTGCAATTATAAGGCAAGGCCACATCTTTTGACACGGCATGAAAACAAATTATAAAACTTGTAGAGTGTGAACAGAAAGTGAGAGCAGATGTGATTCTAAGATTAAGAATAAAGAACAGGCCGGGCGCGGTGGCTCACGCCTGTAATCCTAGCTCTCTGGGAGGCCGAGGCGGGCGGATCGCTCAAGCTCAGGAGTTCAAAACCAGCCTGAGCAAGAGCGAGACCCCGTCTCTACTATAAATAGAAAGCAATTAATTGGCCAACTAAAAATATATAGAAAAAATGAGCCGGGCATGGTGGCGCATGCCTGTAGTCCCAGCTACTCGGGAGGCTGAGGCAGGAGGATTGCCTGAGCCCAGGAGTTTGAGGTTGCTGTGAGCCAGGCTGACGCCACGGCACTCACTCTAGCCCGGGCAAGAGAGTGAGACTCTGTCTCAAAAAAAAAAAAAAAAAAGAATAAAAAACATATTTTAAAAAAGAATGAAGAACATACCAAATAACTCAGGAGGTAGGGGTTTAATAACATTTTTTAAGTGTTTTTAATTTTTTTGATGAAAATTTTTAAATTTAAATGAAAGACTGGCAGGGTACAGTAGTTCATACCTGTACTCCTAGCACTCTGGAAGGCCAAGGTAGGAGGGTTACTTGAGGCCAGGAGTTCAAGACCAGCCTGAGCAAGAGTGGGACCCAGTCTTTACTAAAAATAGAAAAAATTAGCTGGACATGGTGGCATGTGCCTGTAGTCTCGGATACTCCGGAGACAGGAGAATTGCTTGAGCCCAGGAGTTTGAGGTTACAGTGAGCGATGATGTAACCATTGCACTCTAGCCCAGGAGACGGAAAGAGACTCTGTCTCAAAAAAATTAAATGAAAGACTAACAAGAATACACTGTTTTAAGTCACTTGTAGTGAGGTAACCGATGTTCTTTGACTATTTTACGTAACTCTGAAATGCAAATTATTTGACAAAATAGTGTGATCTTATGTGTTTCTTGGGATGTTAGACTACGATTGACTTTCAATATCATATTTCTGTTAATGTTCCCAACTTTTTCACTTAACAAGACTCAGCCCAGTTTTAAAATATCCATAGTTTCAGTAATAAAAAATTTTTAATCTTCAGCAATGCCTCATTACCTTTCTTTTTAGCCACATTGCAGAGGTTTGAGGGTGGAGGATCCTATAGCTGCTAAGCTATATTATTAGTTTCTCATTTGGAAATTTTGAGAGAGCAAATAAGTAAGAGAAGTGTACTAAAGTTCATGAAGGACAAATAGGAATCTTGTGCTACTTTATGCTATTACTGTTCTTTACTACCTTTTTCTTCCTCCCTGTAAAATTATTCTGTATTTGAACCTTTCTTTCTTTTTTTTTTTTTTTTT
>VBSM01003218.1:4294636-4306313 GCA_008086735.1 Cheirogaleus medius | reverse complement strand
CCGCCTCGGCCTCCCAGAGTGTTAGGATTACAGGCGTGAGCCACCGCACCTGGCACTTCACTTTTCTGGGCCTTGGTGTTATCATCTGAAAAAATGAAGGGTCTGGAGAAGGTGAATTTCTTTTTGTTTTTTTCTTCTTCTTGTTAAATGAACACATGTTAAAGATCTTATATAACTCACTAACAGTAAGATATTAAAACCATTCAAAGGAGTCAAAGAAGTCAGAAATGAATTTACAACCCGACGCAAAACTGGCCGACATGGACAAGGCAATAATCAACTACGTTCACCTGGGCAAAGCCCGGCTGCACTCCCATGGACAAAATCATTTGCATTATTAATATCAGTTTTCTAGCACTTACAAGAGTTATAAAATAGCTCAAAGATAATGAAAGGCAGAGAAAACCTTTTAAAAGAGTGTGTTTTTTTGCCCATTTCAGAGTTTTCTCCAATTTTTCCTGACAGTCTTTCTGCCTGTGAGAATAATCTCAAAGACATTCTTTAATACAAAAAAAGGGCTGGACTCATTAGACTGAGGTGCGGCAAGAGTGTTAAGTAACCAACTAAGCCTCTTACATTTCTTTTGTGAATTTAGAGCCATGTAGTATTGAACAATTATGAAGGCCACAAAATCTACTTCTGCCTAGAAATTTTCATAAGGAATCTTAGGTTGGACTTTGAAAACCGTCTGTTACTTGCTACGCTGAGGGCAGGAAACCACGCCTGAGAAATTCCAGCAGGTTCACCTGCAGTGCCTGCAAGCGTGAGGGGATTCCCTGTGGAAATGGATGGAGACCACCCAAATGAGAGAAGCAGAGGCTACGTACTCAGGGCAGAGGCCCCATGGCGGGCAGAGCAGGAGAGGCTCTGTATCGGGAAACGGGGGACTCCAGGTCCCCTGATGGGGGCCTGGCCTGGGGAGGCTACAGGTGGCCTCCTGCTGACTGATGACGGGGTACAGCTGGCTTTCTCTGGTTGGTCCCAAGTTGGAAGCAGAGAAATTAGGGAAGCTGTCGTTAATCAAATCCTGGCCATCTGGGGCTGACAGTTAAGCAATCACTGTTACTAGAGACAGCCGCCTGGCCTCCTACGAGTCCGCCCTCCCGGCTGCTCGGTGCAGACAAGGGTGGATCTCTGGGCAGAGTTCTGTTTTTACATAGGGTCCAGCCACGGTCTATTTATATATTCATTCTCTTATCTCTCTTACTTGGGTCCCTCAAATATCTTAAATTCCCTGGCCTGCCAGGAAGGACCTGTGAGCCAGGGCCCAGGACAGTGTTCCCGGGAGGGCCCTGTCGGTTCCACAGAGTCAACCTTAGTTCCTTTAGAAGTGGCTTGTCATGGTTGATCACGTGAGCATCGTTCACAAACGCAACATTCAGGTAAGCCTCTGCTTACTGTAACCATCTGTCCAACTCTATTTTAGTCATTTTTTTTTAAAGGGCACATATGGCTGTTCCTCAAAAAAATCAAACATAGAATTACCATTTGACTTAGAATTTGCTTCTGGGTATATCCACAAAAGAACTGAGAGTAGGGCCTTGGAACAGACACGTGGACACCGGTGTTTATGGCAGCCGGATGCCCATTAGCGGATGAACGGAAAAATAAAGTCAGCATCCCACGTACAGTGGGATGAAAGGACATTCTGGCACATGCTACCGCACGGATGAAGCTTGAACACATTATGCCAAGTGAAATGAGCCAGTCACAGAAGGACAGATGTTATATGATTCTACTTCCAAGACGTACCCAGAGCTGTCAAGTCCCAGAGACCAGGAAGTAAAATGGCGGCTGCAGGGGCTGGGGTCGGAGGTCGGGGTTGGTGTCGAAAGGGCACACAGTTCCGGTTCATAAAGATGAAAAAGTTCTGGAGATGGAGGGTGGTGATGGCTGCACGACAATGTGAATGCGCTTAATGCCACTGACCTCTACACTTAAAAATGGTGAAAATCTTCTATTTTACCACAATAAAAATACAAATTTAAAAAATGACAGATTCTGCTTATTGAACCTATGGAAATAACTATCACCACAAAAATAAGGAGACTTAGTAAGAATGGTGAGGGGGTATGAGTGAGAAATAGGTATCATTTAAAAATGTTTTATTTTCATTGACCAGAGCAAGAGCCTACTAAATTGTTATGGGTTTACATACAGCTTAAGAAAAAGAGGGGGTTCCCTCATATCTCTAGAAAATAGAAATTATTAATAAAACATCAGGCCAGGTCTGGTGGCTCACACCTGTAATCCTAGCACTCTGGAAGGCCGAGGAGGGAGGATGGCTCAAGGTCAGGAGTTCGAAACCAGCCTGAGTAAAGGGGGACAACTCGTCTTTACTAAAATAGAAAGAAATTAATTGGCCAACTAAAAATATGTAGAAAAAATTAGCCGGGCATGGTGGCGCATGCCTGTAGTCCCAGCTACTCGGGAGGCTGAGGCAGGATTGCCCGAGCCCAGGAGTTGGAGGTTGCTGTGAGCTAGGCTGACGCCACGGCACTCTAGCCCGGGCAACAGAGTGAGACTCTGTCTCAAAAAATAACTAAATAAATAAATAAAACATCAGCCGTGTTCCAAGTCAATCACCACAACACAACTTCCCTGAGCAGCTGGCTGGGTGCTGTATAAATCGCGTCCTGCGGGTTAGGAGCCGGCAGTCTGCTTCCAAACTAGCAGAGCCCTGGAAATCCTGCCCCAGGGCCCTGGCATGGTCTGAGAGGTGCTGAAAGTCTGGACTTTGAATGATCACTCATTCAAAGCAGCTGACACAATCCCTTCTCACGCAGCTCTGACTCTGTCCTTTATGGAACCCCCAAACTCATCTATGGATGACAAAAGACTTACCGGTTGAGATTAAGTTTTTTCTCCAGCCAATAATATAAGATGGAAGAGAGTTCGGCTCTCTTTGGGGTATGGTACATACCTATTTCATAATAAATTTGGTCAGTGTTTCCTCTGAGAATGAAAACACATCACATACAGCAAGGGAGGGCGCTGACATGCAAGAAACTTCCCATAAAGCCCATGACTTACAGAATATTTATAGTGATAACATTTTACCTGCATAAACTTAGCCAAGGGAAACCCCAACCAGCATCTCTTCTGATTTGACAATTACTTTTTCTGTGCAGCAATTAAAATAGTAACACTTAACTCTAATTATTTTTATAATATTTTTCTTTTTATAAGGTGAATGACCAAATCTTTGTGACTTTCCAGGGGCACTTTGGAAAGTCCCAATAATAGTTTTAGATGTAAAACACCCTGAAATTTTTTTTCCTAAACTTAGGGTCCAATCTTCAGAAAGCAGTGTCAGAAGTGTTGTCAGAGGTAATCTGGACATACAATTAAAGCAAGGTCATGGGTGCCCAAGGGACGAGACTTGGCAAGCCATCCTCCTGCCTCAGCCTCTGGAGTAGCTGGGACTACAGGTCCACACAACCACACCTGGCTATTTTTTTTTAATTTTTTGTAGTGATAGGGTCTCGCTATGTTGCCCAGGCTGGTCTCTAACTCCTGGGCTCAAGAGATCCTCCCGCTTCTGACTCCCAAAATGCTGGGATTATAGGCGTGAGCCACCACACCCAGCCAGACTTGGTTATCTATTAATGAAACTAACAGACCTTTACTCTTTCATAAGTGATGAACCTTTGTTCTGTTTTTCTCCCTTAAATAATCAAGAACCTAATAAAGTCAAAGTATCAAAACTATTCTGCTATACAGAACCTCTGCTATCACAGTGGATTATACAGGAAGTCAAGAATAATCTTTCATTTTGAAGGCCCAGGCATTAGTGAATAAACCAAGAAAGCAAGACCACCAAGGCAACAAACCTCACTAAAACCATGGTATTTCAGAGCTTTTCAGACTTGAGTATTATAAATTACAGCAATAAAATTCACTTTCCAAGGTTTGTCCTTCACTTTTTTTTTTTTTTTCATATTCTAGAACACACTGGTAAATCACTTTACGATAAAGTGTGGTCCAGGAAATCCCAGAGTACCTGAGACCCTGTCAGAAGATCCGTGATGTAAAAATTCTTTCATAATAACACTAATCTTTTCTTCCTCTCTCATTTGTTCATGAGGGTACAGTAGAGTTTCCCAGAGGCCAGATGATATAGATACTGCAATAGATTGAGAATCCAGATATCTTCTATTTAGTCATTTAAGAGATTTATAAAAAAAAATTAAATGCTGTTCTCCATAAAAATGTTTTGTTTTATAAAATACAGTTTTAAAAAATATACTTACACTGAACAATTTCACACATTTCAAATGAATTGACAAATATTTTTAAAATTTTTGTTTTAATTCTAACACAGAAAATATCAATAGATAAAACCCATTTAATCAAGAGCTTTTTGGTTCCTCAATAATTTTGATGTATAAAAGGATCTATAGACAAAAAGCTTGAGAAATGCTGCTTTGAGGAAAAAAAAAACTATTCTTTTTCTTTGAAAAATAAAAGCACATACACAACTGTTTTTCTCCATCACCCATATTAATTATAACTTTCAACCCAAATTACTGACTTTTCTTTCATAGAGACCTGGGGGTTGTTATTTGAGAGCTGTGTCAGAAACAAGCACTTTAGCAGACGCTCATGAACACATGTGTAACACAACTTTTTATAGCCCCATGAGTCCCCTTCATACTTTCTCAAAGAAGAAAACACATTCTTTAGCACTAGCCAAAGATATGGCCTCTTTTAGAATGGAAAAAAACTTAAAGTTATAACTCATAACCAATGTTTCAGTATTCTGTCTCACTTAGAAATTAGGTAGGAGTACAAGGATTGCACATTAATCAACGCCAGTTAATATCAGTCCAAGGTTTTAAGTTATCTAAGCTTTATCTTGGAATACTGTTAAAATAATCAAAATAATGATTTAATTTAGTTGCCCACAAATTTGTATTTTTCATGATCTTAAACATTATGTAAGAGTAACATTAGCTGATTTGATAAGTAAACCTGTAGAAGTTTAGGGAGAAAAAAACTAAGTAGAATAAAATATACACCTGTATTATATTTAATACTGGTAAATTAAAGACATACCTTTTTTAAGACCCAACTTACTGGCAGGGCGTGCTGGCTCACGCCTGGAATCCTAGCACTCTGGGAGGCCGAGGCGGGTGGATCGTTCAAGGTCAGGAGTTCGAAATCAGCCTGAGCAAGAGCGAGACTCCGTCTCTACTAAAAATAGAAAGAAATTAATTGGCCAACTAAAAATATATAGAAAAAATTAGCTGGGCATGGTGGCGCATGCCTGTAGTCCCAGCTACTTGGGAGGCTGAGGCAGGAGGATCGCTTGAGCCCAGGAGTTTGAGGTTGCTGTGAGCTGGGCTGACGCCACAGCACTCTAGCCCAGGTAACACAGTGAGACTCTGTCTCCAAAAACAAAAAACAAAAAAAACCCCAACTTACTAATTTAGTCTCATTTGCCAAAGATTTATCTTAATTATGTTAACTTGGATTCTTAGAATATTTCTGAATTTGTTTCTGAAAGAAGAATTTTTTTAATTTAAAGTATAGTGCATTTAAATTATTAGAAGTACAATTTTCTTATTTTCTGGAAATCTTAGAAATATTTTTATATAAGCTAAACACAGACCAATCAGAACAGAGTTCTTCCAATTTGACACACTTCATAATCTAGCCCAAGGACTGAAAACATTTCTTTCACATTCACACAATGAGAGGCAAAGACCTTTCTGAGTTATAGACACAGAGAGCTTCCAGCACCGGTTCTACAACTTTAGCTGCAAGTCAGTAAATATAGCAACACAAAAACTCACTGGTCCAGATGTCAAAGAGTTATTCTTCCTAGTGGGCACAAAATTCTACATTGAATTGAGCAAGAGACTAAGGACACAAAGAAAAAAGAAAAACAATCCAGATTCTCGGTCATCTCTCTCAATAGAGAATACATCTGTTATCCATCTATAAAGATGAGCTAATGCTGAGACCACAAACCAATCATCAATCACGGTTGCCACCAACAGGAATAATTTACCTACCATGTACACACCAGAAACCAAACACAAAATCAGTAGGAGTTGGGGGGGCAGACAGAGACAGAAAAACAGAGAAACAGAGTCGACAAAGTTCCATTGCTGCTTGGAATTCACCTCTGGTAGCCAAGAAAAGACCATGTGGATCCACTGGGCAATTCTGCTCCTAGGATCCACTGGGCAATTCTGCTCCTGAGAGAAAGGAAAACACATGAATGTCCACAGAAAATCGTGTACATGAATGTTCCTAGCAGCATTATCCATAATAGCAGAAAAAGGAGAAAGACCCCAAATGCTTATCAACTAATGAATCAATAAAATGTTACTTGGCCATAAGAAGGAATGAAACACTGATCATGCTACAACACAGATGACTCTTGAAAACATCATGCTAAGTGAAAGAAGCCTGTCACAAAAGGCCACATGTGTGATTCCACTAACCCGAAAGGTCAGAGCAGGCGAGCCCAGAAACAGAAGGCAGATTCCGGCTGTGGAGGGAAGGTGGGGGTGACTGGTGATGTGGATGGAACTTCTTTCTGGGGTGTTGAAATGTTCTAAAAGTAGATTGTGGTGACGGTTGCACAACTCGGTAAATATACTAGAAACCACTGAACTGTACACTTTAAAGGCGTGAATTTTATAGTATGTGAAATACATCTCAATCAAATGGCTTTATAAAACGGTACTCTGAGGGAGGGTGGCATGAAGAGATGGGGTAACTTGGGCCACCCCTCAGAGGCCTGCAGCTCCACCCTGTCCTTGAAGGTCCCTGATCCCTCATGCCTCCCTGACCTGGGGTCTCCTACCTCCCTCCCCTGCCCAAGTCCTGGGCTTCTGAGTGGGAGATGGGTGTCCCAGAATGCCCAGGGGAGCCTCTGTCCCACTGCCTCACCCTGAACTCTTCATAGAGCTTTATCGCATAGAAGAAAAGGCCAAGGCAGAGCCGCGGAACCAGGGTAGACCTGGCTGTGTCCACACTGCCCCTGGCCAGGGCTGGCGAGACACTAGACCCAGCAGGAGGGCAAGGACGGCCAGCACACCTGGACAGAAGGCCACAGTCCTCCTGCCTCCCGAGTCCTGGCAAGAGTCCCTTCCATCATCCACGAGAACGAGAACGGGGAACGGGCAGGCCGCTGGCGTGTGAGAAAGGAGCAGCCCTCACCTGAGTACCCCAAGGAGCTGCTGGCACCACCAAAGACCCCATGCTCAGCTCCCTGGTCAGCCAGGTCAGGAATTTGGGGGTTAAATGTCTCCAAGGTTCCTGGGAGACCCCCAGGGGAGAAACAATGCTTTTGGAGAGGCAAAGACACCCAGGCCACAAGTGGTCTCACAGCCAGGACCGGTCTCACGCTGTCTGGAAATCAGGGGAAGTCAGGGTTAGGGGTAACAGAAATCAGACAGCCACCAGGCCACTCTGTGAGGCCGAGCTTCACGCAGTCCTCCCTGGCTTCAGAGTGCCACGCACCCCTCCTAGGACAGGACGAGGAAACGCCAGCTAGGAGGTTCCTGGAGAATCTCTAGGGGAGGTGAGTTTATCTTCCCGATTCCCGGGTGCAGGGTGGTGCAGAGCAGGGCTGCAGTCCCTCCAACCACCCCCAACATGCAGAGGCAGTGACGCCCAGAGCGGGCACCCAAAGCTCAGGGCTCCCCAGTGGAACCCCAGAGGCCTCCCCTTCCTGTCTCCGAGGAGGCTGCTGCCAGTGTTACCCTCTGATGCCAGGCCTGACGTCACAGGAGGCAGCTCTGTGTTGACACCACGATTGCAGAGCCAGGCCACGTGTGTGTGTGCATGCACGTGTGTGTGTCACTCACCGGCCAACCGGCCTTCTCCTGAACAAGGCACACAAATCCTGCCTGCCTTCACTGACACAGTACCAGAGTTCCCGGTGACAGGACATGCTCCTGGACTCTCGCCCAGGAGGGATGCATGTCTGCTGCCTCGGGGGGGCCTTCCCACCACGGGCCCTTTCCACTGCACCTGCTTCCCTGGCCTCCTTCCTGGCTGGGCTCTGCTCCTGTCCTGCCCTCCTGCTGCCCAACCCTGGGCCTGGCCACGGTTTGGCCACTTAAAGAGGGTCTCCCCCTTCTCTTGGGCTTGGAGGGGTGAGGGGGGTGGAGATCCCAGTAGGAGCTCCTGGGACACAGCCCCACCCAGGACCCAGGGCTTAGGTCATCTGAACACTTGCCAAGACAAGAGTACATATGCAAGAAACACCCACCACATCAAGGTTTCACATCTGTAGAACTTCACAGAATGAACAGGGGATTAAAACAAGATGTATAGTTATGCAAATTAAACCAAATCCAGATGCAGAGATGCCCGGCACAGAGACACAGCAGCACTGTCGCTGGCCTCAGGTGAAAGCTTGGGGCAGGGTGAGGGCTGGGGTTAGATGCAGCACGGTGCCCTCCCCCCACCTCACCCCCCACAAGCCCAACCAGCAGCCATGACCAGGCCACAGCTTCCCTCTCCTCCCTCTTAAGAAAGGGGGTTGTTAAGCAAGTGAGGAGGAACTACCCTACTGCCCATAGCCGCTGGCATGGAAGGGGACTCACCTGCAGGCGGGGATCCCGCCAGACCAGGTGGAAGCCCAGGCAGGACGTTCTGCAGAAAGCTCCCTGCTGATCTTGACCCTAAGCCAGACTGAGCCCCAGACAGACCAGAAGAGGACCTCTTCCCACGTGGAGGCAGCTCCACTTCTGTGTGGCCACTCCCAGGCCACGGTCACCACCAGGGCCACCCATGCCTTCCACCAGGGCAGCACCGTCTCTCCAGTTCCTGAAAGCAACCGGCTCCCTCGTAGGGCTGGCCTACAGCCCCCCCCCCCGAAACCCCCTCCCCTCCCCGTCCCCTCCCCCTCCCCCCACCCCCACCAAGCTGATGAGATTAAAAAACACCCATTTGCTTTACTGAGGAGAGAGGGTAATTTAAAATAAACCACTTCCTCATTTTCTGAGTTGGTAGCTTCTTTTACACAAAAGGCCAACCAAGATGTCAGTGTGCGAGGCAGCAGCGCCTCCGGAAAGCGGCTGAGTGTCCACTGAGACAATCACGCGCGCCTCTTCCTGAAACTTCTCCACTGGGACCATGGGGGCAAGGCGAGAGCAGAGTGAAAAAGACTGTGCGGGGTGGGGCCGTGGGGCCTGTCAGGGCTGGTTCTTGGGGAGAAATCCCACGAAGAGGGTCCCCGGCACTCCGAGGAAGCTTCCTCCCCTCCCTGCACCTCACCAGCTGCCTCCGAACTGAACCTGGCTGCCTCCCCTCTCCAGGCTGGCAGGGAGGCGCGCAGCGGCCTCTCCACCCGGAACGGAGCCGTGAGCCGCTGGCTGTCCAGGCAGTGTGTGCCACAGTCAGAGCTGAGAGTTTGGACACTGACTCCCTCAGATGTGACCCCGGGGAAGTTACTCAACCTCTCCTTGCCTCAGTTTCCCCATCTGAAGAACGGGGATGCCAACCTAGTCTCTGATTACTGTGAAGTCCAAACAAGCTAGCTAATCAACACCCGCAAAGCCCTCTGTGTGTATCTGGCCCACAGAAAGCTCAGTTGGTGACAGTTGGTCATCACTGTTCTCTTTGGCCGTGATTAGCTGTCTTCTTCAGAACTGTCACTGGCTTGGAGGTGGCCGACCAGGTGTGGTAGCTGAGAAACCGCTAATCGGAACCTGTGCACGTGAGGCCCATGGGGCGGGCAGGGCCAGCCACTCTCAGGGACACTCCAGGCCTGCACTGCCCTCCAGAGCCCAAGCTGGCAAACGGCGACAGACCAGCAACCACAGAAAGCACTTCCAGCTGCCACAGCTCTAGAGCGAGGCTTCTCACCCGCCGTCCAGCGCCGGTACCCTGGGCGCCAGCAAGACGCACACGGTCCTGGGGCAGTCCAAAACCCGGCAGTAACAGCCCCTCCTCCGGTCCCCGGCCCCTCCCCCTCACACTAGAGAGAACATCACTCCTGTCCTTCCACCTGGCCAAGACGCCTGCCTGGAAGGCTCTGTCCTCAAACAGCCATCCCTTCCATCTGTGTCCTCATCCTTCCTTCTGCGTCCAGGGGCCTGGGCACTGCTGAGGCTCCTGGGCAGGCTGTTCTCATTTGCAATGAGTGGAACCTCAGCTCCCCCAATCAGCCTCCTGGGTCAGCTAAGACTGTGAGGAACTCCAGGACAAGGCCTCCAAGCAGGTCATGCAACACCCCTTCCCACCTGGGCACCCCACAGCACTCCCTGCACCACCCTGAGTGCACACCCTGTCTTCTGTATCAGCAAACTCCTACTCATCCTTCAGAGCCCACCTGATAGCCTAGCCTTCTCTGCCTGTCCCATCTAATCTGAGACAGAACTAACCGCAACTCACCCTGTGTTCCCACAGCTCTTTGCACCAACCACCACCAAAGCCTACGATCCATCATATTAGTCACCCGTCTTACATCTCATGAGCCCGCTGTCCAGCCTGTGAGACGCCTGCCTTTAAGCCCCGGCTATGAAGTGCTGACTGCTTGGGCAGGAGGGCGGAAGTGGAGGGCACACACACTCTGGGCTGCAGGTAAAAGCGTGGCCACTGTCCTCTGCCCAGCAGTGCCTCACTAGAGTGCTGCCATCTAAACTCCCCGGGACGAAGACGGAGAATTCCTCCTCCCACTCGTCTCCGGCTCAGAGAATGTGGTCTCAGGGCCGACTTCCAGGGGTTGCCCTCAGGTGGCCCAGCCCAGCCTTCCGGCCAAGCGCCTGGTGAGTGGAGATGGGAATCCTTCTGCAGAGAGAGGCCAGCTGGGAGGCTTGAGGGGCAGAGCAGACCCCAGGCAGGGCAGGGCCTGGGAAGGGGGGAGCTCTGGGCGGGTCTATCTGCTCCTCACCGGCCCCCCAAGCGGCCCGGGGAAGGCCAAGCCACCCCAGAAGGCCCAGGTCCACACGCCACTCTACAGAGGCCTTCACTGGTTCCTCCAGCAGTCCCCTCACTGCCACCACCAGCCCCACCGTGACCCCAGCACCAGCGGCACAGTCATAGCTGTTGGACGAATGAATAAATGAACTCCTGCCAGTCCAGCCATCTGGTTTCAGGGCTCTGCAGCCATTCAACAAACTGTGTTCTACCAGAAGCCAGAACCGCACGTAATTTCAAACTGTCGGAAGGCCCTGGAGAGAGCCACGCCTGCTTAGCATGAGCTCGGAACGGCCGCCCAGAAGCTGCACACCGAGGAGCGGCAGGTGTCTGCAGGTGCGGGAAAGCGCCCTGGACCGAGTGCAAGGCCTGCGTCTGGGCGGGGGTTCCGGTCCGCCACGGAAAGGTGGTGGCCCCAACCCGTCCCTCCGTCGGTTTCCCATCTCGGGACTTGGCCCGCGGCGGGTACCCGGGTGTCTGCGGCCCCGCGGGTCCTGCGCTCCGCACCCCCGCCCCCCGGCCGCGCGCCACCGAGGCCCACGTGGAGAGCAGAGCACGAGCCTTCCCCGCCTCCCAGGGGCGCCTCCGGCAACCGGAGCCGCGGCGTCCGGGGGGCGGCGGGGCACGGCTCGGGCCGGGGCAGCTCGCGGCCGGCCGAGTCCGCGCCCAGATGGGCAGGGGTGCCGACCGGGCTCCGCACGGATCCAGGACGGCGCGGGCGGGCAGCGCGGGGCGAGCGGCTACTCACCCGCTCCAGCCGCGGGCGGGGGGGGAGGAGGCGGCTGCGGCG
>VBSM01003218.1:4272787-4285338 GCA_008086735.1 Cheirogaleus medius | reverse complement strand
AAAAAAAAAAAAAAAAAGAGGCTACTGGGGCTTGGTCTGAAGAGCGGCTTCTTCCCAAAGTGGGTTGCCTCAGACATTTTCTCCAGTGACAGCAGTTGAGGGCTGAGCCAGGAATGTATGGAGGACTAAAAATAGCACAAAAAGAAAAAAACAGCTGCATTCTTTAAACAGCCGTGTTCACACCCATGAGTATACTAAACACATGGTGCCTTGCATGGAAGTGTAGCCCAGCTCACTGCCAAGGACAAGAAGATGACTTAAGAAGTAACACTGTATTCTTTGCAAAACTTTTATTGCGCATAAAACAGATCATTCCCTTTTGTGGGTCAGATGTTACCACTTAAAAAAACTCTCCTTCCCACTTCCCCTCCTGTCCCACTGAAAAGTTTCTTCTCTTCCGAAAGGGTTAGGAATAGTCTATCCTTGCTGGTCGAAACAGGCTTGAGGAGGGCCGTTGCCTTCTGTGCCCTCCGGGGGTGCTGGCTGTGGGTCTCCCCTGGACTTGGCCCCATGCCTGGGCTCGCTCACACCCTCCACGGCAGGACCTCTGGCATTCTATGTGCGTGTGTATATGCATGTCTATCCTGCTTCCCTGCCTTCAAGGGAGGACTTCATTTTCGGGAAGAAAACCTGCCTGGAACTGTGTGCATTTCTAGAGTTGGAAAACACTTCATATGGTAAGTCTCCAGAGCACTAAAATCAACTGCAAACTAGTGGTTACAAAATGGGATCTTTAAAAAAAGTGCTCTCCTAGAATCTAAAGTCCTAACACCATCAGGAGCTGGGGAACGCGGTGCAGGCTGGCGGGCTCTGGAAGCCTCTTGCAAAGTCTCCAGTCCCCTGTCTAGTGACTGCAGGCAGCAGTGTGTGCTTGAGAGGATGCCGTGATGTTAAGGCTGGCCAGGACTGGGCAGCAGCGGGAGGCAAGGGTGGCATGTGGTGTTCCTGCTACATTAGGCCACTCAGAGCGTATCGCCACCGTCGCTCCCCGTATGAGTCACTGTGCCAACTGCTCCTTGTTCTGGGGTCAACAGGAGCGACAAGGGATGGAGGCGGCTCTGCTGGGGCTTGGCTGGTTATGGTAGCATTTGAAGGTCCTGTCCCAAGTCCAATTTTACTGGAAGATCAGGGTTTGAAGATGAAATCTAGAACACCCTACTCCCGCCCCCCACCCCTTTTATGAAAAGACAATAAAAATGGAGACTTTGCCTCAGCAGAAAACAAGAAGTGAAGAAGTCAGAGCATGACAGCTGCTAGCAGCACATCTCCTGGATTTCCACAGGAGAGAGACGGCAGCTTTTGGACCAAGTGAAGAAGACAGGTTCTTCGCTTTGTAGTTAGGATGAACGTTCAAGTTGAGGCACAGTGTAGTTCCCCATGGCAACTCCGAGGTGAGCACAGACCCTCGGCCTGCCCTGCCCTCACGATGCCCCGCAGAGCTGCCCGGCCCTGCTCCCTACACGGCCCTCCTCACCAGGAGGTGGCTGGAGGGCCCCTCCCAGGCTGCCTGGCGCTGGAGGATCCCTCCCTTGGCTCTGTGCTATTTTTAAGACAAGCACTCCAATCCCTCCAATTTTCTCAGTCAGTGGCTTGACGAGGCGTCCACAGCCTGAACTGTGAGAAATGAACCGTTTGGCCCCAGAGCTAGTGTCACCTCCTACCACCCCGTGCAGGTCCTGGCACAGGGGAGGTTCCCATACCCTCGGGAAGGGAGGGCCGGAGGCTGCTTGGGAGAGACCAGCCTAAAGCCCAACACCTGCTGCAGCGAGTGCCTTTCTGTCTGGCTGGGTCTTCAGTGGCAGAGGGAATTCTCATCAGCCACGCTAATGACAAGGTCCCACCCTATGCTGTCTTGGCCAGCCAGGAAGGGGGCTCACTCCAAAACTTTAACATACGTGCTGAGGAAGGTGAAACCCTGGCACCAACACTGAGAAAAAGTGGGTTATGCAGAGCCAGGATTCCAACAGGGAGCGGCAAGAGCGGCAGCTCTGTCTCTGGCTTGGCCCCAACAGCGCTGGAAATGCGTCCCAACAGCGGTGGCTCTCGTGGCAAGCCCAGTGCCCCAGTGAGAGCACGGCACCAGGAAGAGGAGGGCCAGACACAGTTCCAGGAGGGGACAGAAAGCTGCGAGCAGGAACCACATGAGGGTCCCGGGCTGCTCCATGATGCCAGCCAGGCCAGTAACAGGAGGAGGAAGGCTAATAAATAGGTGCACGTGACAAACGTCTGGTCATTCGGTCGGTTTCGGGCCAGGCTGTGCCAGAGGCAGCAAAGGCCTCGCTGTCACCCCTGCCCAGGTGCCAGGTGAGCAGTGTCTCTGGTACAGATATAAAAATGAAGTTCTTTTCAAGTATTAAAAAAATAAGTTAATTGACAAAAAGGGTCCAAAGCGGCTGAGCATCTTGCCAGGTTGTCAGCTTCATTTCAATGTGCAAACACAGGAAAAACGCCCAGGAAAAGGTCATTCCCTTCCCTGACGTACAGCACTGACCAGTGACAATGCCTGTCTGTAACTAGGGGCTTGAAATGCAAGGCCTCACCCTGACCCCCAAAGTCAGTATTTTCCAGTGTCAAAATGGTTGTGAACTGAAAGCAAAATGTAGCAACCCCAGGCCTCAGGCCACAGCCAGAGAGAGGCCTGGGGCGTTTGGCCACGCACGCGGTCCAGTGTGTGGGGTCGGGCGGGGCTGGGAGCAGACCCTCTCTGCCAACTCCTCACTTGCGTAAGTTCCAGAGCCTGCCTGCCCCTCAGTGTCCCGTGCGATGCTGAGTAGGCACTGCTCCGAATGGCCACTGCCCCTCCCAGGTCTCGACTCACATCTTGCTTTTGTGGGGTGCATTTTTTGTTTCTTTGGTGGTGCTTCAGGGAGCATGTAGACAGCTGCCCTCCCGCTCCGTGGAGATGTGCTCTGTGGTGGCCGTGGTTCCAACAGACGGGAGCAGCTTCCTTCTCTTACCAAACATGGAAAGAGGGGGCACCAGCAGGCGTCCCCAGGGAGTGTGTGGGGTCCCCCACTCCTACGTCATACTCGACACGCTCCTCTCTCCCGAGTGGGAAGTCTCTTCGGAGGAGGCGGGGTCACCTTGGACGATCCTCGTCACCTGGGGTCCCTGCAGCACATGAGACTTGACACCCTTTCAAGAGGCACACGGGCATCTGAGCACGGACTCCTCGGAGGCGTCAGGCCTTCTCAGGTCTCGGATCCTGATGCAATGGAGACTGTAGCCCAGTCAGGCAGATGCCAACAGCCCAACGGCTAGCGTGGGCGGGAGCTCAGGACCAGTTCAGGCTGAAGCCCTTGGACAGCATGGCGGCCTCCAGGTCCTTGTCCTCCTCTTTCTCTCGGAGCCGCTGCTCCTCCAGCAGGGCCACCAAGGAGTCTCTCTGCTCTACCACCTCCAGCATCTCGTTGAGGATCTTCTTCTCCTCTGACAACTCCTCCTCGGTCTTCAGGTGATCTGGGGAGTAGCCGAAGACATCAAGTGTGAGGGCCCTGGAGGCGGGAGCCACACGGCTTCCCGTGCACCACACCCCACTCACCTTCCACTGCCATCCGCTCCCGGAGCTCCTGCTGCAGCCGGCTCTGCCGGTCTTCCAGTTCCAGCTCCCGGGCACTGAGGTTGCGGGGCAGGGAGGGAAACAAGCAACGGTGACTTGCGGACCACCCACCCTTGCCCCACCAAATTAGGAAGGGTCGGCATGTCTGCTGAGACAGGTGTGGGGCTGATGTCCCCTACCTACCCCCCGTATTGGGCCCCCTGGCCTAAAGCCACTCACAAGATCATCAGCTCAGACTCGTAGCGCACCATGGCGTTCTTTTCTTGCACCAGCCTGAACCACTCCTGCATCAGCTTGGGGTCATCCTTCTTGCCCATGCCTGCCAAGAGAGAGCGTGTGTTGGCTGCAGGGAGTGTCTCCCTCGGTCTATCCCAGCCCTTAGGAATCGTCACACTGGGGCAAATGTGCAAAGAGAGCCGAGCAAGATGCTGCCGGAACACTCCCAAGCCAGGTCCAAAGTTTGCCTACAGCCATGGCGGGGCAGAGAATGACAGGCCCGGCACATGGTCCCAGGGCCTGGTGCAGCCTATGCCTCCACCTGTCCTTCCCTGGCCCTGCCTTACCCATCAGTGGCTTCAGCCAGCAGTGACTCTTCCCTCCTAGGAGCTTGTTTTTACCTCTCCTGCTCACTGGTTCTCTTTTGGTATGTCTCAAATGCTTTGCCCTCTCTTTTTTTTCCTTCAGTTAATATTTATCTGGCACTTGCTGTGTACTAGGTCCCCTTGTGGAAATCAGTCTAATAAATGAAGGAAATGTGGATTTATAAACTATATCTTGCCTTTGTTTTAAGTTATGCTCATTTACCCCACTTCTTTCCTCGGGTACTGCCCTTCTCTGGGGCCACTACTACACTATTTCTTTGTATCCTGACACAAAGACACCTCTGCTTAACTTGTGGCCTAGCAAGCTTCCTGGCACTCTCCCACCCAATCCTCAGGGGCTGTGCAGTACAGCCCAGGATGACTAGCAGGTTTCTCACCAAGAGCAGAGAAACAGCGGCAGACCCTAGAGACTGAAGCAGGTGGCCACGCCTTGATCTGATCCAGTCCGACAGCAGTGTCCGGGCTCCCTGCCTACTAGGCTCAAGTGCCCCGAACCAGCACACAGCTGACATCTAAATCTCCACCAGGAGCGGCCTGGCCTGCTGGGCTTAGCCGTAGCAGGAGGGTGGAAGGAAGAACTCTCCAAGGGATCAAACCACCCAAGGAGGAAACAAACTCCTTTTCCTTGGCGTACAAAGAAGCTCATGGCAAAAGTGTGGTCCTGCCTAAAAGACAGAGTATGTCAGTGGTTCTCCAATATTTTTAGATTACAAACTGTTTTGAGAATCTCATGAAAGCTAGGGACTTTCTATGAGTACACACCAAACAACTTCAGACAGAATCCCAGGCTGTTCCCAGGCTCCCTGGAGTCCAGCCATGGGCCTCAGGTTAAGAGGCACTGGACTGGGAAATCTCTCAAAGTCCCTTCCACTTTCTGAGTCACTTGGGGGGGATGCTGCAGCCCTGTTAAGACAAGCCCAGGGGTATAGGGAGCGCATCCTCGGGAGGGGCTCTCAGGATCAAGCTCCCTCCTCACTACAGACAAATCTCTTTCCATGGTGCTGTCTGCTTGACACACACGAGGCCTAAGCCAGTTAGTCTTTACCCGGTGGCCACGCTCTGGGGAGGAGAATGCATGGCGCTCACATAAGCAGGGTTAGTGCCTGTGCCCCGGTGCACACAGCTTTGCTCCCATGGGGAGCCCTGCCCCAAGCCCTGCTCTGAAGGATGGAATGGACACCCCCACCTGCCCAGCCTGCTGCTGTGGGGGGCGTGCCTGCATGCCAGGGGCCAGAGCTCTCCTCACCCAGCCCAATAGACTTGGTTCTTGGCTTTCAAACCAGCCCGCAGCTCAGTTCCATGCATTCCTTCCGGAGCCTCTCTGCACAGTGTGCCCACATGGCCATGGAAGATGGAGCCCAGGCATGCAAGCTGCCCAGTGCGGCATGCCGCAACAACACCGGGAAGGCTCTCCCTCTTGCCCACCTCCCCACGCATAGAGACGAAAAATTCCCCCAGAAGACATGTGAACAGTGCTCTGGAGCCACAGGAGAGCTCACACACAGCTGATGAGCAGGGCTGTGGTGGGCGGGTGAGAGGCAGGTGTGAGGTGTGGAGGGCAGGTAAGAGGTTAGCAGGGTTAGTCATGGCCACACCCCCGCCCACATGCCTTTTCAACAACAATCTTATCACCACAACAGACTTCAAATCAGACAAACTTAAAAAACAAAACAAAACAAAAAAACACACTCAGCAAGACACAAGGTAGAGAAGTTTGCTTTTAGTGGTTGTTTTGGAGAAGAACCAGAGGGCACCTGTGTAGACCAATCTTTGTAAGGACAGTATTCCTTGACTCTGCTGATACAAACAGCTGCCACACAGGTGGGAGGCTCCTCACCTGCATTCCTGGCCCCTCTACCTGATGGATTTGAGACTTAAAGGCCCCAACCATGAACAGCTGGACAATATTGTAGAAGTCCTACTGCAGCCTCGAAAGGCCGGTACCTAGAGGTGCTCTGGCTTCACTCTGCGCCCCAGCCCTCCCCTTAGACAGTCAAAGGGATACTGTGCCTTGTACGAAACTGCCACATACTCATGACATTTTGTAACAGGGCTATCAAGGGTGAGAGAGAGAGAGTTGGGTTTTGGCTCCTGTTTGACTAACGCTGCTACGGCCTCTCCGAGGCAGTGGGGATGAGGTTGGTGAGTTACGTTACCTTCCTGGACACAGCAAGGGCAGAAGGAGAGAGGTCTACGCCGTGGAGTCCCGCCACTGGGCTCAACTTCAAAAAGGACCAAACAAGGGAGAGGAGGAGGAAATGGAGAAAGACAAAAAAGGAAGAGGAAAAAGAGGAGGAGGAATTTGGAAGTGGAGAGGGACAGGGAGAAGGTGAAATAAAAAAACAAGCAGAGGACAAAAAGCATAAGAAGTGAGAAAGGAACAACAGGAGGAAAAGAAAAAAATACAAGAAATGGAGAAGCAGAAACAAGGGAAACAAAGTCTACAAATGAATTAAGTCCTTTTTTCAGCACAGAAACTGAACAAGAGCAGGCCCAGGCGCCAGGCAGCAGCCACTGGCGGGCACAGGCTGGGAGGGTGCAGATCTGCAGGAGACGCATATGCTCCCCCGCGGTGGCCACACCTGCTTCCTCTATTCCTTGGGGGCGGGGAGAGTGGCATCCAGGAATTGCCATACAGTGGCTTTTTGGTCTTGGGTCTTAGGCTCCCTCCTCAAAGATGCCCGAAGCCCCTGGAGAGAGCTGCCTGCCTCTGCGGGACAGACCGTATTAAATAAGTGGCCAACACTGCTCCAGGTTTTTAGGTGACAACCTGGGGTCACCACCCAGACCTGGGAGGAGCATTCTGTCACCATTGGCATATGTGCTTGAGGTAGAACCAGCCTTGATAAGTCAAGGGGCAAGCAAGGGTGTCTGCTTCAGGCTGCCATGCCTGCAGGAAGGAATCCCGAGCCCATGGAGGCTGCGCCTGACCCTGTGATGGGCTCTCAGGGCTCTGACACCTGCAGTGCTTCCAATTCTGAGCCAGGACAATTTGGGGGAAATGTACACACATAGAGGTGACTTCTCAGTGGTGGCACTGGACCCCTCCACAGAGATGGGAGGGCCAGGAGAAGATGGCTTGGCTCTCCCCACACATGGGGTCTGGGGATAGTGACAGGGACTGGTGGGAGGCTGTCACACTTTGGATTGTGAGACCAAAAGGGGATGAGCTGACAGGACGTGCCAAAAACTTACAGGAATGATGCTGGCGAGAGTGGTGGATGGGGAACTGGGAGAGACAGTGTGCACAGACATCTCTAGGACCTGGGGATCTGATGGCTACTCAAGGACGAGGGAGAGGAGGTAGCAAGGGACCATCACAGAACCACAGGAGCACACACGGGGGGACAGGGCCTTGGGCCTACAAGGGGGTCAGTGTGTGGTCTATGCGAAGAACACAGTTTAAGAAACAACCTTGCTTTAGTCAACAGAGGGGCCAAACAGACAAACTGTTGGTTGAGAGACCATCCTACTGTGCAGCTAAATAAATGCGGGTATATGTCCTCTCTTTTTTAAAGCCCCTCAGGTTTCTGCATGCGCTTTGTGCACAGTGAGTCTCATGCCCTTCCAGACTAAAGCCAGAGACTGTCTGTGTGTGTGTGTGAGAGAGAGAAATGCTGATCCTCCAGTGTCCTAGATAGACCAGCTGATGCGTGGGGACAAGGGAGAAGGGCTTCTTTCCTAAAAAGCGTGCTTGGCCTTACAGCGAGCCTACAGTCAACCTTCTCAGTTTCCAAGTGCACTGCCAGTGCTGAGGCTAAGAGCCCCTGGATGGACCCCATCAGATACGACACCAGGGAGCACCTTGCTGCTTCCCAGGATCTTGTGACATGTGAGGAGGCCGTGGTGCAGAGGGACAGCATCCATATGCGTTAGCAAGGGACAACGCCGGGATACACACCAACCGATATCCGAAACGAAGAAGCAGGCACCTGCACATCTAGATTAAAGAATGTGTTTCTACTTTCTAGACATCACAAAATACAGCTTTTAGCTCCTTTTATGTAGACCACATCCTCATACACCCTTTCCAATACAGAGGACAATATGAGATAACAGAATATAGAGAACAGAAATTAGGAAATGAAATTAGAAAAAGGGTACATCAAGTAAAGCAAGTGTTTAAAAAGAAACGGAAAAGCGTCCCCAACAACAGGCAGAGGCAGACTGGGAGAGGCCAGAGCACCCCTCGGAGGGGTCAGGGGAGCCGACAGCGTGAGCGGTCACTACTTTCTTCTTTAGGCTTTCCTGTATGTTCTAAGATTTCCATAATGAATGCATATTACTTTTATAATCAGAAAAAACACCCAATAAATAGTACTTTCAGAAGAAGAAATGGGAGGGAAAACCCACTCAAACAAGGGGAGTTCTGCCCCTGACCACCACTGCTGAGAGCACACGGGCCCGGACGCTGCTTTGGATGGTGATTTCTTTGCCTTTTATGGAGATGTAAGAAATAGATGATTTGGTTCACTGGTTCTAAGGACAAAGATATCGGCAACTTATAGCAAATAGAAGTTTTTTGGTTTTTTTACTATCAGCGTAACGGGTTTCTGTCTCTTGCTAACAGTTATATCTGTCACCTCTCAAACCACTCCTGCCTCCTCTGGGCTCCCCAGGGCTCGGCCGGGTTGGAGGTTTCACCAGTGGTCTTCACTCTCATCAGTGGTCTTCACTCTCATCCGCGGACCTCACGGCACCCGCCTCCCACACTCTGCAAGCTTCCTAGGCCCCGGTTCTGCCTAGGCCGTGAGCTGCATCTCCCCTCTGAAGCGCAGGGCCTTCTGAAACGTGACCCCACAGGCAGCTCTTTAGTGCCCACTTGCTTGACACCTGGGGGCAGGCGATGCGTGTCACTGAATCTTGAAAAGCAGAATGCCATCTGACAGCAGGGCCTGCTTCACCCTTTTCCAGTGTGGTGCATGGCGTCAGCGCAGGTGGCGCGCTCTAGTTTCAAAGCGCTCTCCATGTGCTGTTCTGCCTGGCCTCATGCTGGCTCTCTGGACAGGCCCTAGATCTCCATTTTCAATGAGGGGTCTGAGGCTCAAAGGAGTTAAGTGCGGCAGAGCCTGGACTAGAACCCAAATCTTCCTTTCCTACTCTGAACTAAGAGCCTGCCCTCTTTATTCTTTTTTTTTTTTTCATTATTTCCTCTTTCTCTGTCTTTCTTTTCTTGTTTTTTTTTTTTTCACTTTGCTGACAAAGGATAGAGCCTGACCTCTTTAAAGGGCCAACACAGGCTCTAAGCAAATCTAATGAACAAACGGTGGCTACTCAAAGCAGAGCCACACATCTTCTCCTGGATGGGAGGTACGCCATCCCTTCCTACCCCTTCTCTGAAGAGGCCCAGAAAGGATAAGAAACCTGGCCAGGGAGGTCGTGAGGCAGAGCCTGAATCCAGGCCTCACCCTCCTCCGTTGGGGTGCTCCCACACTGCCGCCTGGCCCTGCCCAGGTGGGGCGGAAGGGCTGGCAGGCTGGAGAAAGAGTGGACTGTTCTGTGGCAAGTCCCCGTTCTCAGAACTTGTCCTTTCTACATTTCTACCTTCTCCTTGCTTTCTCATGAAGGCTTCGCACAAGACCCAACACACTGCAGCCTCCCCTCCCACCGTCGTCCAACTGAACGAAATGTTCAGATGCCTGGAGAAAACAAACACATGAACCCTCGAGATACTAAGCTTGGATATTCATCTGAAATGTAGACAAAACCTACTTCAGTCCTTTTGGTAGTCACAATCCCAAGGGCCCTAGCCCCGAGCCTGAGAGGTAGAGAAGGGTTTGTGCCTTTCTCACAAGGAGAAGTGAGAATGTGATCACAAAGCCCGAAGGGGCCAGGTCAAAGGCCTAGATCCGTCCATAGCCCGATGACCACCAGGGACAGCGTGTGCTGGGATGGGCGTCAGCTGAGGCCCTGCATTTCCAATTCTATCATTCAATTCTGCTGGGTCATATTTAAGCCACTGGCTTCTACATTGGTGTTAATATCAAGAACAATTGGAAGTTCCTTGTAAGGATCATGGGCTTGTTCTAAGGACAATGTGAGAGACTAACAATCTATATGAGAAATGTTTCCTGAGCCCTGTGAGGCACCGGGCCCTGTGCCAGCCATGCAGCAGCCCCGTCTTCTTTAAGAGCCAAAGCAGGAAAGAATTTCTCACTGGAAGCAAAGGCGAGGGCAGTTGCAAAAGGAAAGCGCGTTGTCGGGCCATTCTCAAAGATTCCTGCACAAAAAGAAAGGGATGGCCAGGAGTCGGTCTGGAGCTGTGCTCTAGCCCCGGGGCTCTGCCGGAGCTCAGGCTCCGTCTCTGCTCACTGCACCGGGCTTCCAGCTCTCCCTTGTTGGATAACAGCGTCATCGCCACAGGCTGAGCTGGAGAGGTCTCTACAGCCAGTGTCTGGTAGGCCATAGGGAAGGCCTGCCAAGGAAAAATCTAGATCCCAAAATTCCCGGCCTGGAATGTTGCATTTCCCCAGGAAAGTGGTGAGGTCCTGGGGTGTCACCAGCCTAGTATTGTATACAGACATATGATCAGGAAAATGGCTTTTTATGAGCTGAGCCACCATTTATAACTGCATTTCCACATGAAAATATAGAACTCCAAATCAGCTTGAGAACATTATAGAGTGTCATCCTTTCAAAAGCTGGAGACTGGCCCCAAAGATCTTCCCTTTTGATACATTGCAGCTTGTTTCATGCATAATCATCTGTAAAGCACCCAGGGTTAGGTTACTTCCCCTTTAGCTATGCTTTTCGAACATCCTGCATGTACAAAGAGATTCTTTTTGGTTCTGCCTTCCTTTTGGCCTCTGAACAACACGTTGCAAGGTGTCGGGGCCAGGAAAGAGACACGCTCGTTTCTCAGGAACATTTTGAGGTTCCACTTTCCTGCCACTCTGGGCCAGCCCTGTGTAGCCCTCAGCCTGCTGAGGTGGACCCCCACTTCTCACCCTTGTTTTTGGCAGTAGTGCCACTATACTTACTGGTAAGTGACCCAGCACTGGAGCAGTATCTTTTCATCTAATTCCTGCTATGGACACTACAGAGCTTTTGTTCGCCCTTTCCAGGGGCATCACCTGTCACACCCACACTCAATAGACCAGACTAAACTTGCAGAAGGCAGAGTGCCCAGGGAAGGAAGAATTTTTTGGTGGAGGTATAAGGAAGGGGGTTTTCATTGATTTTTGCTCTGTCTTGGGCAGGCGATGTGGTCTAAAGCAGTGCCAGCATCATGCCCCTGGAATGAGGCAGCCTTTGCACTGCAAGGCTGAGGTCCAGCCCAAAACCTGGGGGCAATGACAAACACTGTGGCCCTGACAGGGATTCAGCTTGGCTGGTTTGCAATGTTGCAGAGAGGTAAGCAGGTAGCATGACCGTCAGGCTGGCCCGGCAAGCCCAGGCTAGCATACATGTGACAGGGCAAGGAGATGCCTGGTGCTATAAAAACTAGGTGTAGAATGAATCTCCAGATTGGGAGGAAATGAAGGCAATCCCCCCAAATGCATGTAAGAATGTAAAAACTGAGATCCAAAACACACACACACACACGCTGGGAAACCTCAAGGATTCCAAAGTTCCTAAACAAAGCAGAGCCAGGCTAACACTCAGGCTGAGCAGGCAAACCAAGAATCTACCAACAGCAAATCAAGGGAAGCAAAGAGAACGAGAGGGCAGTCACTCAGAGGTGGGGAAGGGGCCGGCTGGGGTAGCCTCCCTGCACCCCTACCCCCATCTCACCAGCAACAATGAAGGACTGCTTTCCAGTCCTCTGTTATATTTCCAAACCTTTTACATTCTTTAAATATCCCTTTTAGACGCATAAATCAAGAGGTGAGGTCTATGAAACTAGAAATTACATATGTTTTTAATCTGAAGTTTTTCAGAAGGGATGTGGTTTTCCCCTGCAGATTTCTAGTCATCTCTGTCCTACTGCAACAAAAGTGTGCTAGGCTGCGCTGAGCCTGTTCAGTGTCCTGGGGAAGAGGGGAGGGGAGTGGCTGCTTGGGGACCCTTCCTCTCTGGCCCAAGGGTTATTTTGTGTCCTTTAATGTTTTCTTGTGAAAGCACAAGGTCAAGCTACATGAGGAAGGGAAATTGTTCTCTCTGCTCTGGCTCAAAGAGAGACTTCTGAAATAGGGAGTGACTAGAAGAGCCCACTAAAGTCACGTAGTGTGACAGGCAGAGCCCCGGGCAGGGGTCAGGCACCCGGACTCCTCTGGACAGGAGATGGAAATCCCGACACCCCACATGCCGCCTGGAACTCTGTCTCACCCACTGGAGAAACAGGATCTGAGCTGTGGCTCGGAAATAGGGCTTCCATGGGGCCTTTTGGGGATGCAAGAGCATAGGAGCAACCAGGTTGCATACTTCATACCTTGCCTAAGGGCAATCCC
>VBSM01003218.1:4240915-4272767 GCA_008086735.1 Cheirogaleus medius | reverse complement strand
CCCCCCCCCCCCCGCCCCAATATTACCGAGTGCTCCAAAAATGAAGCACCAGCACAAAGGGACCTAATCCTGGTATCTGTGTCTTCTGCCTTGGGCTTGATGAGAACAAGGCCTGGGGACCCTTTTTCCGCAGAGAGTCTGAATTTTAAAAAATCTTTCATACATTGAGATTCACTTAGAATTGACACGAACATTCCCTAGGAAGTGTTAGGAGGAGGCAGGAGGGCATTAGACAGGGAATGGGGTCTGTTAATTGGAATGGAAGCATCAGCCCTTTTACAGCATCCATGGCTGTGGTGTGGAGGCCCCTGAACACACCAGGAGCTCTGGGACCCTGACAGAGTCTCCAGAGGGCGGGAAGCCGTGGGAGCCCAGGATAGAAGAGCACAGAGAGCAGAGACAGCAACGATCCCCCTCTCCAAGGAGGCCAAGAGCCCCACCCCAGATTGGTGGAGCTACTGTCTTATAGTAGGAATCACAGCTTTGGTTTTTAAATGAATGGGCCAATACGTGACTCTCTTAAAAGAACAGGGTTGGGATAAAAAAATGAGAGAGTTATCCTTGCCTGCTTTTCTGTTTTAGAACGCTTCTAGGCATACAGCCTTCAAGGGGCGAGGAAAAGGAAAAGGTCAGACTGCCCGACCAAGGTACAGGGACAACAAAAAGGTGCCAGAGTCCCCTCTACTTAACCTAAGTGTCAGCTGCCTGGCATTCCTCTTGACACGATGGCAGCTTTCCAGGAAGAAAACTGCCCAAAGCCTAGAAACAAGGCTCATGGATCAGTCATTTCTCTGAGATAATACAAATAGTGAGCTTAGTACAGCAAAACATCAAATATATGGAATTCCTTTAAGCTAGTGGTTCTCCCACTTTAGAGGCATCAGAATCAGCTGCAAGGTCTGTTAAAACACCCATGACCAGGCCTCACCTCCAGAGTTTCTGATTCGGGTCTGGGGTGGGAGGCTGAGAATTTGCATTTCTTTCTTTCTTTTTTTTTTTTTTATGAATCTTGCTCACATTTTATTAGAAAGTTAGATAAGGAACTGTTCCCATTACTCATCCAAAATGGTACAGAATCCAACAGAGGCATTCTGAGTGTTCCTACTGTCTGAGTGGCCCAGAATATCACTGGCAAGAGAACTTGCATTTCTAACAAGTTCCCAGGTAATGCGGCTGGTCCAGGAACTACACTTTGAGAACCACTGCCTTAAGCTTTTCCTGTCTTTATTGAAAAGAAGTACAAAGTCAGTCTCAGGGCAAAACAAGGAAGGAAGGACATCACTATAGGCATCTGTCAGCCTGGCCTCAAGTGTGGTGAATCTGGGCAGAAATCACAACAGTGAAGCCTTTCCCTTGAACTTGGATCCTCTGGGGGAAGTGTGAGCATGCGCTAACGAAAATGGTCGAGGCTGAGTTCCTCATATGTTTGCTTCCTAAGCGTGGCTGGTACTGAGCTTCCTAGTGGGTGTGATACCTACTAGTTGTGAGGGATGAAATTCAGGGCAAAGCCATGTTGGAGTGTGTGTGTGTTGCTGTCAAACAACCAAACAATATTAGGGGGACCAGGATGCAGATGTGAGGTTGATGAGGTGGGGTAGGTGAAGTTTTATTATAAAAAATTAAAATAGCCCCAGGCAGCAGAAGCTAGCTCAGAACCTCCTCTGGAGTATGTATGGGTAATGGAGAGATCTGGCATGCTGCTCCATTCTGAGCTGGAAAAGGGTCTGTGCTTTGGCCTTTGGTTATCAGGTTGATTTCTCCTTGTTTTTGTGAGCAAGGACTGGGAAGAGCAGGGGTTGAGGGGAGAGGGTGTCAGCGGGGTTAGTGTCAGTGACAGACGCTGCTATACATACCACCCAGATGCAAGTCGATGAGGTCACTGTAATAAGACTCTCCCCAATAGTCTACAACAAGGAATTGGTGAAGAGAGAGTTATTCAATCAGATAACCCTCCTGTCCCCACACCCAAAGCATGAAGCGTGAGAAACACAGAGGTACAGAAGAAGGCAAGGAGGAACAGCTGGAAAGCACACATCTCTGTAAGTGCACTGTATTCCGTATGCACGCACATGCTACATCTGCACACTTTGTGGTGGGGGGAGGAGGAAATGCACTAAAAACCACCAGTGATGGAGTTAATAGCCATTATCAATATGAGTCTTGTTTATACCTCGGATCAGTTGTTAGAAACTCCAACCCAGCTGGGACTCAACCTTATCTAACTAAGAAGATTTAAGAAAGTTCAAGGGCAGATCAATGCTACTTACTTCCTTAGTTTTTAAATATTAGAAGCCCCAGACTGAGGGGCTAGAGGCAAGACACCAACCTCCTACAAAAGCTCTCCAAGGATGTCAGTCCTTAGGTTTAAGTGCAGTCAGAGCTCTCCCAAGAATTCACAGGTGACCCCATCGGTGAAAATATCAAACTCCTTGCAGAAAACTTTTGCTGAATGGGTCTGAGACGAAGGAGATCCTGTTTCCTCTGAGGTTTAGGCCCCCAGCTTCAGTCAGGCTTCTCTTTAAAAGTGGGAGAAGAGTTGTGGCTTATGCAGAGTTCCTCCCCTAACTACTTGCCTGAAGGCTCGTGGAGGTCTGTTGGCCACAGGCACCCCTAGCCTGGTAGCTACCCGGCTACCCAGCCAAGGGTGTTAGGTTCTCCCCATGCCTGAGATGCAAAGACTGGGCACTGCAAGGGGCTGGCTTGAGCAGGTGGTCCTCATCTCCATGGAACGATAAAGAGACGCAGAGCACAACAACATTCAACTGCTAATGCATTACCCTTCCTCTAAACCTAGTACTCTGAATGCTGATCCTGGCAGCCCTTTGTTCTACCTGAAGGTTTCCCCTTTAAGAACAAACACATTAGACAGCAGAATGCAATCCTGCAATGGCTTTGCAACTCATGCTCAAGGCTGATCCAGTGGTTTTAAGTCTGAATTAGGATCCCAGGAAAAAAAAAAACTTCCCAGGTGCCCCAGGACCAGAAATCACATAAGTCTTGGTCTTGCCCTAGGCTCAAAGGCTCGGAAGCTAATTCTCGTGGCCTGGATACACATAAACCTTAGATAAATTGAGACGAATGGGATGGCAGGTCTGCATCAGATCTCTTCTCTGGCAGGGAAGCTTGGCTAACAAAGTCTGATGCCCTCAGACAGTGATGGAAGCTTGAGACCGTCAAGTGAGACAGAATGGCAGGTTCTGGCCGGCTCAGTACCACCCCCGGAAAGGGATTCCACTGTTGGAAGACTCCAGATTATCATGCTCAGCTGGGGCTGCCTTCTTCAGGGCTCAGCCAGGTGCAAGGAGACAATGGAGCAGAATGGAGTGCAGAAGCAGGAGAGAAAGGAGCGGCCAGGGTGCACATATGAGCTCCAAAGATGGTATCTGCCAAGCAGGAGCAGGGCCATGGGGAATTCTGACATTGGACCAGCCTTGGAAGTGATGTATTCATACAAGAGGAGGAAAATAATATATTTGAAAGTATATTCTTATGGTAGGAGTCACTATATCCTCAGAATCTCTCAAATGCATCATGGGGAAATATCCCTACAGAGCTACCATGGCCCATCTTTAAAAACAGAGCAGGCATGTCTTTGGATTGAGATATTTTGGTGAAGACTTACCTAAAGGAAGGAATTTGGACTAGAACAGTGGTTTTCAAACTTCTGTGGAAACCTGGGGTTCTTCAAAAGGCATTCCAGGGGTCTCCCAAATACCTGATTTACAAATACTTTTAACTCTTTTAAAAGACTTAAATAGATAAATCACTTTTAAATGTTTTACACACTAATTTTTAACCCACTAAGAACTGTCAACACATTAATTTGTGCTGCCAGGTAAACTCACTTTTGTGGGGCCCTCAGGACCAAGTTCTCTTGCTCTCTGTGTGCAAGTATCTGAACTCCCTATAAATGCATTAGCAAAGAGGAAGTTTTACTTACGCTCTGGCCTGCAAGTACACTGCTCGTGCGCCAGGGAACAGGAGCACTGGGGAGAGCCCAGTGAGAGGCCTGCCCCTCAGCGTGCTCCTGTCAGCGTGGTCCTTTAGGTGGGTAACACATTATGTGACAATATCATAGCATAGTTGGGTTTTTCTGCTTATGTTTGGGAACTTCCTGTCTGAAGATTTGTTCTTTATAAAGAATATGAAGTGCTATTAGAATTCTTATGATTCAACTGTGAAAAAAAATGCTATTGCTCCATTTTTAGCATCTATATCATTTAAACTGCAGAAATCCTGAGATTTCTAAGTGAGCTATTAAAAAAACCCTGTTATCATTGGTCGAACTACAGTCCAGTTGTGTGTAAGGGTGTACTCCACACCATACCCCAACTGGATGCTGAGCCTCTCTCCTATCACTTGTTTTCAAATTTGTGTTTATTAACATCTTGGAGTAATTCTTTTTTATTTTAAACTTGAACTTATAATCTTATAAAAAATTCTGCTGCTAAGAGAATTTAGCAAGTTTCAAAACCACTGACTTAGATGAAATTCGGGTTGTATATCTAAACAAGCAGGAGGAAGAATTTTGGCAAAATCCTACACCAATCTTCAGTAGTATATTATTTCTGGCCCATTGGCAGAAGCTTCAATAACATGGCCTGTTACAGAAGTACTGAAGTATTATTTTAGACTCAAACTGCATGGCAGCCAGCAGGTGCTCGATGGGACCCACCTGAACCTCAGAACCTCGTGAGGGAGGAGCAGGGTAGGAGCATCTTCCTCTTCCTGGAGGATGCTGACTATGAAATATAGATGCATACACCTGTTGAGCTATTCTCACTATGTGTTGAGAGATCTATCCATTGCTTTCCATGTTGGCAGAAGTAATTTGTAGGTAAGAAGGGTAAGAAGGAATGATGGTGGGCCCAGGCTCCCTCCTGGTATCTTCTGCAAGAAGAGGAAAGCCACGAGGGCAAAGCTGGGGCCGGGGTGCAGCCGGGCACAGGCATCGCTAGTGGGTTGGGGCTAGCTCCCTCCAGGACAGGCGTAATCAAGGAGGTTGGGTCAGAGAATGAAGGGTTGGGGAGGGGACCCACAAGACAGTGGCGGACACCCAGGCTCACTGGGCAGCCTGGCTCCCTTTGAGGTGAACCTGAATCTCCATTCCTTGCCAGTGCTTGCCTCGCAGTAACACATCCCAGTCTTTTTGGCTTACTTGATGCTAAGTGGTTTGCATTTCCTTTGGCAGCCTGGGCTTCAAGCATTAAGTCCAACATCAGGTGAGGCACAAAACCAAGAACATCCACATTCTGAACATCTTGGTCCCCCATCCCATCTCTTCACCTGAAGGTCATTGCTGAGTCGATGGATAAGCTGCACTTTCCAGGCCTTAAAGGGCCTGGAAAAGGAGACCTAGTCTGTGTCTAACTCCCCGTGGCATGACCTTCAGTCCTGCAGAACCACGGGGACTCATCTTGACACCAGGCACACCCCATGAGGTCAGCCCATCGGTCAGTTTTCGAGCAAGATAAGATGGTGGTCGCTGATCCTGCTCTTGGTGGCCTCTTCCCAGTTCTTCCATTTCACAGACAGCCTGCCTGCCAGGAGAGGTACCACCTGCTCCCCTCTGCCACACCAGAGTGAAGGGTAATAAGAGGTCACTGCCTTTCTTTATCTCTAGCCTCACGATTTGAATGCTGAATCTGTGGCTCCCGGGAGGAGGTTTCCCCATCCAGAGACTAGATCAGGACTCGTGGATGCTTAAGAAAGCAGAGAGCGGTCACTCCATGCCTGGGGCTGGGTTACAGTTAGTGCTGGCCCAGGAGTTTCAAGGTCCTAAAACAACAGGGCTTCCTGGGCTTTTGAGACCACAGATGACTCCAGCACTCTCTTGCTTTCTCTGCGTACAACTGTGCTGACCCCAAACCCACTGGTTCCGTGGGTGGCAGAGTGGGTATGACTGCACCCCACACTTGAGCTCCTCCCTGCCAGGAACAGCAGCCTGTCACAGTCCCCCGAGCCTCTCCAGACCTGCTCCCAGGGACTGGCCTTCACTCCACACAACCTGGGTGGCCCCTGGGAAATCTGTGTGTGCCAAGGGCAGCCACGTGCCCCCAACAGGCAATGGTGAGGGCTCTGTGGGGCTGTGTCCTGGGGCGCTCTGTCCAGCATGGGCAGAAAGGGCCCAGGGACCTAAAGACAGGAGGTGGGGACCTGCTCAGTGCAGTTCTGTGATGGCTCCTTGCAGTATAATCTCCCTCGTTCCCAGTTATTTTCTCCTAGAGAAAACAGTGGGGTGGGAAAGGTGGCGGTGAAGGAGGCCTAGTACTTGTCATCAACAGATGCCAGGGACTGAGATTCCACTCTACAGGGACATGTCAAGCCATGAGAGGGGCTGAGCGGCAGGTCTGGGCTCTCAAGACCATTCCAGACACAGGTGCTTTTCTTTTCTTTTGCTATTTTAATAGTTTGCCCCAAATCTCAGTGATGAATAGACCCAGAAAATCCTTTTGGCAAAGGAGCTGAATCCAGATGAGGTGGTGTGGAACTAGTCTACCACAGTGGGGAAGGAGGGCTCTCCTTCAGGAGCAAACCCCTGCATAGAGGGGCGGACAGTACCTGCTTCGCCGCGGAGCGCCTTCTCCACGGCAACCCCTCTCTCCTCCAGCTGCCGCTGCCTCTCCTCCACCTGCTCCAGCTGCCGCTGGATGATCTGCCGACAAACAGAATGCATGAGCTCACCGCTTGTTTTCATCTCTAGATTTCAAGAGGAAAACTAACTGTCCAAACACAAAGGGAGAAAAATAAATGATGTCACAGCTCTGGAAAAGGCTCTAGTCTGTGGGCACTGTGCTCAGAGGGACTCTGGCCTTGTCACTTGTGCAGGCAAGGCACCAGGCCGTTGGCAGTCAGCACCAAGGCCTGTAGGTAAAGTAGTGCCCAGCCCCTCCTGGGGCAGGGCAAGGACAGGAAGTGGATGTGCTCTCTGCAGGAAGGGGTTAAGTACTGTGACCTCAGGCCTTACTGAAGTGCTGGAAGAGGCTCTTGGAAGAGTATAGTGGAAATCCGGCCTTTACAAGTTAAAAGATTAAAAAATAAATGATCTGTGTAGCCTGAAGACAGAGATTAGTGACTGGGAGAAGAGCTCTGACCTCCCACAAAATCCCAGGCCCACCAGAGGTTCAGAGGCCACAAACTGACGCTTGACAACAGTTCTTAGAATTGAACTAGTTGACTTTACAATGATTACTCTAGACAGAGGAATTTGGGAAACTCAAAGCCACTCCCCTTTTTACCAACAGCTCCACAAAGGTGGGGCCTCTGTCGCTGCCTCAAGCCAAAGGCATTCTGGGCCTGTCACCTCAGATGACAAGGATGCCCATGTACCTCTGCTCTGCCTTCTTGGCCTGTCCTTGCCGTGGATGAGGACCAAATAGGAAGGTGCTGCCACGAGATGTTCCGTTTGCATGTGTCGTGGTCCCACCCTCTGCGTTTTACCTGGGCTCGATGTAGCCGCTTAAGTTCCTCTTGCTTGGCCTGTCTCCGAGCTGCCTTTTGCACCCGCCGGGTCAGCTTGGCATTCAGTTCCTCCTCTGTGTACGTTCTTGGCTGGAGAGAACGAGAGATGTCCCCTCAGTCAGGTGCACGCACACCCGAGATAGGTCTGGGCAGCACAGGGAGGGCTGCCCCCAAAGTTGGAGCTGGTGCCCTGGCAGGTAGAGTGCCAACAGGGCAGGGGGTGCCAAGAGACAAGGGCACAAGGCCTGCAGACCCCCAGCCTGCAGCAGCCCTCAATGCCACAGGGCACAGCTACAGATCCACAAGGTGAGACATTTCCCTCTGTGACAAGTATAGGAGGCCACGTGGGGACTGACCGTTAGGAAGTTAAAACAGCAAAGGGACATATGCTTCTTTATCACTGAGATCACCTGTTTCCTGATTTCCTGAATGAGGATGTCTACTCTTTTTAAGACTTTGTGGGGATAAAAATATTGGTAAAATATTTTCCCAAGCCTCCTGCTCCTCGAAGGTTTACAGGGGAAGGAAAAAGAGAAAAATCAGGATTCTTTTATTTTCTTGTTTGGTATCAAAAACCCCTTTCTTCAGATGAGCGGTATTCATAAGTTTCTTTTAATAAGTGACACCTGACATAGAGAAAACAGGGATGCCTCTCTTTTAAGTCTGGTGAACCCCAAACTATAGTCTGAAGAAGGAACTGCGGAGGTCTCCGCAGACTCTGGGGTCTGCAGAGGCAACAATCCGCCACCGAGCAGAAGAGGACACAGCCTGCCCAAGGCTGTTGTGCCCAGCACCATCAGGAATCGAGCAGGCAGTGGCCCAAACCTGGCATAGGTCCACTGATGGCTGCCTGAGACCGCCTGCCAACCTGGGCAAGAAGGGCTCAGAGGATGGTCAGATGCTCTGAATAAACACTGGGCAACCACAGAGTGGCCAAGGTTGGGGGTTTGCCTCTATTCACAAGACCCTCTTTACCGTCTCTAAGAAAACTAAACAAGGACACTTTTATAGATGTTAAAGGAGACACATTCAACCCAGGGGTAGAGACTCCTAATCTTTACTTTGAGAGCTCACGTGATTGAGAGGCCACTAAATAGGCAGTCCTTACGGGGTCCTCAGCGGTGTTCCAGTGCCCTGAGCAATGCCCCTGGCCCTTCACAGAGCTAAGTGTGGTGGACCGCCCCTCTCTGGGGTGCCCAGTCCCACAGGGGCAGCTCTGTCCCCCACCCGGGCACCTGGAGCAAAATGACCACATGCACTCCAGCTAGCGAAGAGCAGGTATCTCATCCACCTTCTCTCCCATGACACAGCTAGAGAAAGTCCTGCTGCCAACGTCTGCTGTGCCCCATGCATGGATGAACACGGTTAGTGAGGACGTGGCTGGGGCCAGGGCAAGGCTGCTCGGTGGTTAATCACAGACAGGCATGCAACAGTGACCAGCCAATGGGAATGAGACACTACCTTTGATGCATATGATCTCCTGAATGCCAAGGCGTGTGGTACATAAATCGACTTTTAAGGGGATGGCAACAGAAAACAAAACAGAATGGTAATAATAATAATGAATAAAAAATAAAAAATAGAACACAGAAATGGAGCAAAATCAGTTAGAAGTTTAAAACAAACACACAGGACTTAAAACACACCATTATTTTCCACAGCGTCACACAGGACTGTCTGAGGAAGACCCTAGTGGCAGTGTCTGGGTGAACCCGGCTGTGAGAAAGGCCAGGTTCGCTGTTCTACTCACTGAGTCACAGCAGCTTCTTTCTCACCACCCCAGACCCTCTCTCTCTCCCCTGTATGTAAGTCAGAACTGTCCACGCATGGGTCATGCATGCTATTTCTCCTCGAGTGACCCATTTGCTTATGGACGCTTAGACCTTCCTGCTGCCTGGGGGTGGCTGGAGGTTCCAGTTGTCAGAGACAGATCCAGACACACAGCAAAACTAGCATCGAACTGAACACTGTCTCCTGAGAGGCTCTCTTGCAGTGTTCCTGACCAGGGCCACGGGTGTTACCTCTTGATTGTACCCAGGGAAAGGAACTGCTATTCACAAAAAGTATTTTTCAGACAGTAACGTGAGCCTCTGACCACCCCACTAAACCTTGAGCAGAGCTGCTCCCACAGCCAAGGCGTCACATTTGCTTTTCGGGTCTTCATATTAAGCGACTAAAAGGCAATGAAAGAGTGAGAGAAAGCAGTGGTTCGAGCTCGGGGAGGCCCACAGGACTGGGAGGTCCTGAGAGCTCCAGGATGGCTGCAACGCTGGCCACCCTCACTGCTTCTCTGGGCAACGGGGCCAACTACATTTCACAAGCACACTGGACTGGAAAAGAATAAGACCGCCTCCTTCAAAGCTGAGCACGTCTGTCCTGCCTCAGGCTGACCATCTCTCTCACAATCAAGGTGAGAGGAAGAATGTCATCATTAGAACAAGCCAGTTAGAAAAAAGGAAAAGGGCCAGGCGCAGTGGCTCATGCCTGTAATCCCAGTACTCTGGGAGACTGAGATTGGAGGATCACTTGTGCCCAGGAGTTAGAGACCAGCCTGGACAACACAATGAGACCCTGTCTCTACAATGAAATGTTAAAGAAGAAAAAAATTAAAAATTAGCTGGGTGTGGTAGCATGCCTTATAGTCCCAGCTACTCAGGAGGCTGAGGCAAGAGGATCGCATGAACCCAGGAGTTAGAGGCTGCAGTGAGCTACTGAACTCCAACCGGGCAACAGAGTGAGACCCTGTCTCAAAAAAAAAAAAAAAAAAAAAAAAAGGAAAGAAAGAAAAAGACTAATGGTTTTTCTAAGCAGCATGTGAAAAACTCCACAGGAACTATTAATACGTTAACTATGACCTAAGGAATAGCATTAACATCTTTACCTGTGGCTGATAAAATTATAGGGGGTGGAGGCAGTGGCTGCCTTCTCCACAATTTACCCATGTCTGGGGCTGGCACCAGCTTGGCAGAGGCAGTGACCAGAGGGGTGAGACACATCTTCGGTGGGCCCAAGAGTAGAAGGCCAGGGAAGCAGCTGAGCAGGGGCACCAGGAAGCCAGCGTCACAGCGCTCAAGGAGTGGCTGAGTTAATAGTATTTTAAGTCAGGTTGAAGCAAAGAAAAGAGGGAAATGAGAGTTCTCTCTTATTGTGAGGGTCACAGATGATTTTTAAAAATCTGCATTATCTTTACTATAATGAACATTTTAAATAAAAACAGAAGTTATTTTGAGTGGGATTTTTTCCCCTAACAAAACAAACCCAGCCACTTGTCTCACAGGAGCCTGACTCAGATGGCATTTGTGGCGCAGAGGAGCCGTCTCCTCTATCCATGCCACCACAGCAGGCCACGCCAGCGCCGGCTCTGTCAGCCAGCGCCTCCCGCTCCCGCTCCCCCTCGAGGCAGGTCCGATCCCATCCTCACTGCAGGGCCCCTGTTCCCACACTTCTTATTCTGAAAAATTTCAGACCTACAGAAAAGTTGAATGAGGGAGACAGTGAACAGCCACATACCCTTCACCTATATTTGCCAAACATTACCATTTACCACATGCTTCATATATATACGTATGTATGTCATCTGTCCACATAGCCTTTTTTCCTGAGTCATTTGTGGACGTCACGATCCTTCGTCCCCTCCCCCCAAATTTTAGCATGTACTTTATAAGAAGAAAGACATTTTTCCTACATAATTACTTTTATCACTTGCAAGGAACTTAACATTGATCTAATAATGTTATATATTTATACTTATACAGTCCATGATCAAATCTTCTTAATTGTTCAAAAAATGTCCTTCAGGGGGAAGGGGGGCATGGGCAATATACATAACCGTAATATTTGTACCCCCATAATATGCTGAAATAAAAAAAAAAGAAAAAGTCCTTCATAGCTTTTTTTTTTTAAAAAAGAGATAAGGTCTTACTCTGTCTCCCAGGTTAGCATCCTTGAACTCCTAGGCTCAAGTGATCCTCCTGCCTTAGCCTCCCAAGTAGCTGGGACTGCAGGAGCACACTCCCATGCTAATTTCTAAATTTTTTTTGCAGAGATAGGGGTCTCGTTATGCTGCCCAGGCTGGTCTTAAACCCCTGGCCTCAAGTGATCCTCTTGCCTTGGTTTCCCAAAGTGCTAGGATTATAGGCGTGAGCGACCACACCCAGCTTTTTCTGGCTGTTTTTGTTTTGGTTTGTTTTCCTGCTTTAGTGTCCATGTCTTGAAAATGCACAGTGCTCTACTCTTGCTCAGGCCAGCCCCACACCACGGTGGAGTCAGGTTAGCTGTTTCTGAGGTTAGTCATCTCGGCTCAGCTTGGGCTTTGATATTTCCTATGTAACCTCCAGCAAACGGCTCTGCCTCTGTGTGCACACCTGGAGCATGGGGTCTCCAAGGCCTCTCTGGCTCTAGGCTTCTACCACTTGACTGTTCATGGAGACCAGGAAGGAGGGCTCCTTGCTCTTCACACCTGCAGGGCCCTGGGAGAGCCCACCTGAGACAGCAGCCTTGGCACAGCCGGCTCTGGTGGCTGCTGTGCAGCATCCCCACAGGTGTTTCATTAATGGAGAAAAAGTAGAGACACCTGCATGCACCAGCAGCCACAGGTGGAAGTTTTTGACCAATATGACACAACTGGCCGAATGTCCCCATGGTGACCACTGAGGCACAGTGAATCTTGGACCACATTCTTCTTTCTTCCCTGACGCTCTCAGGACCCCCTAAAGCAGAACCTCTCCCCAGTGTTGGGATGTGTTTAGGGGATGCGCACACAAATCCAGAAGCAATTCTCAGTCCAGGCCCAATGCAACTGCCTGCGGAAGCTCACAAGGGGGCGCACTCCACCCGGCCCCTGAGGGAGAACGCGGACTCCCAAACCTTCTCTCAGCACTGGCCTGGCTCTCACCATCCTTCTAGGAGAGTGGACAAAGAGCTGGCATGGCCATGGGAGACCAACGCATCAAGGAGATGAGAAACAGTGACTTGCTTTCTCCAGTTGGTGGAGTTAAAGAGGAACCAATCAGGCCGGGAGGAGGAAACTGGAACGGGCTGCAGCCACCTTCCCTAGCCAGGCCTGTGCAGGGGCTCAGGCCCACTGCGGCCCTCCTGGCTGGCTGCTGGCCAACGGTTCAAACCTCCCTGGAAGTCGGGGGGCGGGCAGGCTCCAGTCCAAGCCCCGAGAAGCCTGTAAAGAAGGTGCACGATGCTCTGGGGGCACTCTTCATTCAAAAGCAGAGGCAGAAGGAGCCGGGCCTTCACCTTGGCCAGGACGCTGAGCCCAAGCCCCAGGACTGGAGAGTGGAGGTGGGGTGGGATGGCTGCACCTGCCCTGCCAAGCTGCCGAGGCCTCTTGGGTTTCAGTTCCCATCCTGGCACTGTCTCTAATTCCTGTCCCTCCTCCAACTGCACTGGACCTAGACGAAGAGCCCTTTGGAAATCGGAAGACTGAACAGGCACTTGAGGGAGGCTTGTGATGAGGAAGCTCCACTGAGATTTACTCCTCAGGGGGCAGGGCGGCCACATCTCCTGAGCCCTGAGCAGCGAGACGGCCAGGTCAGCCCAGCACACACCTGCTCGGGTTCCTGGACCAGCTCTTTAACAGAAAGCCCTCCCAGTAACAAGCCGCTGAGCAGCAGCACAGCCAGGAGCACCCCTCAGCACCTGCCTCAGCCCCCAGCTCCCCATCCCCACCCGAGCATGGACAGCCCTTCCCCCGCCAGTCGCCAGAGTGGCCCCGTGCTATGCGGGATTTCTGAGAGAAAAAAGAACAAACAACAATACCGGGCTGCTTCCTAAAGGTGAAGAGACGCTTGAAGCACGGAATGCCTCTGGTGTTCTTCACAAGAACTCTTGCCACGGAGGAAGCACAACCCCACCCAGCTGCTCACTTAAAAAGCCCAGGAGAAGACCCCCTTTCTCTCTCTTCCTGGGACCACACACCTCTCGCTTGGACTTCTGGGAGGTCCTCTCGAGGATGTCGTCGCTGGAGAGGTCCGAGTCCTCCGAGAAACTCAGCTGGCGCCGGAGCTGCAGCTCTGTGGGAGGAGAGGACAGGCCCAGTGAGGACAGTGGCCAGCCCACTGCACACGGCTCTTTCCGAATGTCTATATTTTCATGCACAGCCTGGCAGATGAGGTGGAGAGTGGATTTCTTTTTAGTGTAAGTGATTCTTCTTCCATACCAGGGCGGGGGCAGGAGCTAGGATGCTGGCCCTGCCAGGGCGGAGGCAGAGCCCACACTCACCCGCCCACTCCCGCCTGGTAGGCACCCCTCACGCTCCCCGGGGTCGTGTGACTTCAGGAAGGGCACAGACCTCCGAAGTCTCCCTTACCCAGTGCCAGGGTGGTTTTTAGAGTTATTTCACAAAGCAAGGATATGCCCTGTGACCCTGTGGTTTGGTTCCCTTCCCCCCATCAGCACAGCTCCTAAGAACCTTGGGGGACAGCACATAAAAGTGGCTCTTCTGAGAACACCTCAGAGACAGTAGCCTCCTGCTCTGCCCGCTGGGGCCCCTTGGCAGCAACCCACCTGCCCTTATGATGGGGGGCACCCTGTGCTTGCCGGAGTCCACCGTGGCGCCACTGGAAGGAGTGCTGGGGCAGGACTTGTCATCGGCCTTCTTCTTCTTGTCCTTCTTGTACCCGGAGAAGACCGACTTCCACAGGGACTTGGGCTTGGAGGCTGCTTCCTCTAGGAGGCTGGGGCTGGGTTTCTCCAGGGGCCGGCCCTCGCCTTTGGGCTTCTTCTCTTTCTTGTTTCTGCGGGGGGAGAAGAGTGATGACCTCTTCTTGCTCTTCCCACTGGAGCCCTCGGATGAAGTGACAGAACCGTCTGGGCCCCCTGAGTCTGTTGGAGGGGAGAGGGCCTCCTCACTGGGGGCTCCGTGCTTCAAGGTGGGCTCCTCGGGGCGTCTGGGGGACTCGGCCCCACGGTCCTTGCCCTGGGAGGGTGCTGAGGCCACCTTTTGGGACCTGGGGGCCTCGGTTGCCACCTGCACCTCCTGCATCCTGCTCAGCTGCTTGGCCATGGCATCCCGCAGTGCCTGGCTCTTCACAGACTTCTCCCTGGCTCGCATGCGCTCCTCCGCCAGCTCCTTGGCCTGAGGAGAGACCAAGGGTAGCGCCCTCTTCTGCAGCTGGAGCGCACCCTCCAGGGCAGGCAGCTGCCCATTCTCCTTGGCCAGGGGCAAGCGGAGGGCCTTCTCAGGGCGCGGCCAGCAGGACGGGGGTGTGAAGAACTTCTCCTGCACACTCGAGTCCTCAGTCTTGTCATCATACGTGTCTTCCACATCATCGGCGAAGGGGATCTCGTCCACGCTCTCCACGAATGACTTCCGCACCTCCTCCCGGCGGGGCTGGGCAGCTTCTGGGGGGGCCCGCATAAATGTGGCAGGTGGGGGTGGTGGGGCCACCGAAGCCTTGGGCTGGGCTTCCTTGTGCTCACAAGGCCTCCTCCGCAGAGTGGCAGGCTCCTCGCCGGGGGGCGGGGGCGGTGGTGGGCTGGAGGGTGGAGTAAGCATGGCAGAGTCCGAGGTGTTGAAGCTCTGGCTGCCCAGGGTCTTCATGTTGGAGGAGCTCCCGTGAAGGCCCAGGCCAGAGCTGCTGGACAGGTCTCTCCGCTCCTCCTGGGAGCTTCTTAGTTCTCGGTCAGATGGTGACTTGGGAGTCGGCAGGGAGGGCTGGTCACCCTCTGACTTTGGCAGGCCCAGCCTTTGAGGAACAGGTGGAGGTTTCAGAAGATGGAGACCCTCATCCTGCGGGGATTTTTCAACTGAATAGGCTTTTAGGGACGCTGGCTTAAAGGCAGGAGAGGGGAAGCTGGGCTCGGGCCCCTTGCTGCGATCCACAGGCGTGAGCCCAAGGCTGCGGCGGATTTCGGCACTCTTCATCCAGAACTCCTCCACCAAGTCGTTCCGTTTGAGGGCCTCGTCCACAGGGAGAGGGCTGCCCAGTTTATTCCTGGTGTCCACTTGGCTCTTGACAGGGAGCGGGGTGAGGGGGGTTGAGGTTTTGGCTGGAACTGGCTGGAAGCGTATGGGGGACAGGGTAGGGGATGGGACAGTGGCCTCAGAGGACGGCTGAGGCTGGGAGCAGATGGGGAGCAGCATGGAGGGGGGTGCAGAGGTGGCCAGTGGCGACAGAGGCTGCAGACTCCCTGGCGAGGCAGGGGTCCTGGCTTCTGGCAGAGTCACCGGCTGAGCCCGGATGGGAGAGTTCACAGTGTTCAGATTAGTGGGGGCTTCGCCTCTGGGTTTCTCTTTGGGGAGCGAAGGCTCAGGGAAAAGGTGCTCCTCTGGTGATTTCACCTTGGTAGTAACAGGGGCAAGTGGGATTTGGGGCCCCTACAGAAAAGGAAGACAGAAGCCACTTAGAGGGTGAAGGTTTTGATGGGCAGCACAATCCCTTAGGGAGCTTTCTCGCTCTAAGGGCCTAAGCCTTTTGAAATAAATTCCTCCCTGTGTCCTTTTCACTATTATTCGAATGGCTCCAGGAGAACCTTTCTCACTTTCTGCTCTATTGTTGATTTTTAGAATTACTCTACTTAGTTTGGACAGACTGGGCTTTCAGGTGTGGCTCATCTCAAGCACATCCTATATTCTCTGTCCACTGACATGCACGGCGGTCAGAAGGACACAAGTGAATGCAGCTCTCAGCCCCATAGCAACCCCCAGAGCCAAGATCCCTGACTTAAGTGCAGAGGGGCCAGTGCTATAAGAAGATTGAAGTAGTTTACTTGTCAGTCTGTATTATGATCAAATTGTCCTTTCTAGGAAGCTCAAAGATGTGCACAGATATTCCTGCACTAACCCGCATATCACCCCATCCAAGTATCTCAGTAAACAAAGCCCCCATTTCACAGACAAAAATCACCCAATAGTTACTCGCTTCCTAGAGTCTCAAAGACCAAATCCAGCAGACGCAGCTCTTGCTTTCTGGCCTTCTCCCTGATCCGTCCTGCAGAGAGTATTTCCCAACCGCATCCCACAGGACATACCATGTTCAATGTGTAGTTCATACACCACGGGCAATCTGGATACCTTTTTTTTTTTTTTTTTGAGACAACAGGGTCTCTTGCTCTGTTGCCTGGGCTAGAGTGCAGTGGCGTCAGCCTAGCTCACTGCAACCTCAAACTCCTGGGCTCAAGCAATCCTTCTGCCTCAGCCTCCCGAAGTACTAAAGTACTATGATTACAGGCATGAGCCACCATACCCAGCCCAAAAATAAACTTATTTTTAACACAAGTGGTGTGTGGACCCGGAAGGGTGGCACAGGGATGGACAATTTGGGTCTGGGGTCAATGTGGGGCAGGGTTGGGAGGTGCTGCCCAGAGAGCCTTATCCCCATGAGAGCTGAGCTGGGACCCTAAGGCTGCTCCTGTGCCAACAGCTCCGCTTAGCACAAGGAGCGAAGATGTTTTTTATTCTTCCTTAGCATAAGGAGGCCAGTGGGTTACTTCAGCTCTGGTCTTTGTGGGCCTCATGCCAAAGGCCCTAAGAGGTTAACACATACCCCCAGGGTCCCATCAGTTCTCCATCCCCATTGTGAGCCCCAAACTCTTACCTCTGCCACAGGGCTGTGCACTGGGGTAAGCAGCAGGGCTTGCTCCTGAGGGGGCCGGATGGAGCGAGATGCTTGGGAGGGATCTGAGAAGAAAAGACACAGGGATTCATAAGAGGAACCCCTTTTGCGCTAACAGGGCACCCCTTTCTGTCCGCCCCAGGAAGGGTGTCAGGCTGTCAGCGGCTATCTGCAGAGGAGGGGAGGACGGTAGAGGGCCAAGCTGAGCTAGCTCATGCACAGTCCCGAGCCTGCTCCTAGCTAATCTCTGGAAAGAACAGGTCCTCTCAGAGGCGAGGGATCCTGGAACGTGTCTCCCAGGGCGCCATCCAGCACCCTCCTCTGCGGTGCGCTTGTCCGCACTGTGCCAGAGTGCTAACCTTCTTCACGTGTATGGCCTGTGTCCCAAGCTTTGGGATGCACCTTCTACCCTTCCATGGCCCCAGACAACACAAGGAGAGGGGCTGCGGGCCCAGAGCAGGCGAAGAAGAAGGCATGGAGTGCCTGCACCTGGGGGCCAGTGTGCCCCACGCTCTGCTCTGCAGGGCCGGGTGCTCTGTGCCACTCTGCTCACGAGGTTCTCCCCAGGAGTTCTGGAAGCTACTTTGCCTGCTGAAAGCAGACTCACCTCTCTCTTGTCGCTTTGGCAAGGCAGGTGTTTTCTCCTCCTCATCTTCTGACACCCTCAGCTCCAGTTCTGCCTCCACCTCCGCCTGGTGCTGCAAGCGGAGCTCCGTGTCAGCATCGGATGGGATGTCGTCAGACCAGTGCTGATCTGGCAGAGGGAAGGGGCAGACCTGGGTGCACATTCTCAGTGAGGTCACGCAGCTTTTCCATCCCCGCAGAGAGCAGCCCAATAGCACTCTCCAGCCCCAAGCACACTGTCCTTTGCAGTGTGGTGTCTCAGAGCCTGTGAGGCTCCATTTCTCTTAAACATAGTGACGATGACATGTGACAGGCCCCGGCAGAGAGGGAAAGACTTGGTTGGGGTGTGCCAGTGGAGGGCAGGCCTGGCCTCCCGGCCCCACTGTGCTCCTGCTCCTCACCCTAGTCCCGAACTGCAGCCCAACTGTGCAGTTGGGGTCTGTGCTCCCGGGTCTCGCCTGGGCTTTCCTTCCCAATTCCCCCCAGCCCAGTCCCTGCCTCCTTCCCCCACCAACCACACGGCAATTCTGAGCACACCACCTCCTAGCACCTAGCTTTCAGAGGCTGTCATCAGCATTAACAGCCCTGCATAAAGCTCCAGATTTGCAGCTCCATGAGTGCACGCCACACCAACTGGTGGCTTCCAGGAGGGTGAAATGGGACACATTCAAGTTGCCAGTGGGCAGTTCAAAGAATGAACCAGGAAACTCAATGGCCGCCTTCCCTGAGCACCTTACTTTTGGTTTTTAAAGCAAAATGCGTTGCTTTCATCTTTCCCGAGTTTCAATCACTCTGGCCCTGCCACCAGTGAGGAACAGGCATCACGATGGGGGGAGGGGAGGTCAGGCCGTACCATCATCCAGCTCAGCACCAGTGTCCCCTGGGTCCCCATCCTCTGCTGCCTCCCCTTCTATCTCTGCTGGCTCCGAGTCCACATCTTCCTCCAGGTCGTTCTCATCCAATGGGACTGTAAAGCAGAAATGTTCAAAGAAAGGAAGAAAAGAACAGACAGACAGACGGGCTGACTGCCTCTGCAGGTGGGAAAGAGGTATTGCTTTCCTCAGGGTTGTAACGTGCAGGCCAGAAGGAGAAGGGAGAAGCGTAGATGGTGTGGGCGCTGGGGAGGCCCAGGTCTGTCCTGAGCACAGGGAACCGGCCCTTCCCACACTAGTGGGGCTAGCGGAAGGGGAGGAGCAGCTGAAGGCCCAGTCACTTTCCCTCTTCTCTTCCTCCAGAGGCTACTGCAAGAGCCGTAGGCTGGAGAAGGACAGAGGGGAACACTGCTTCTCTGGCCCAGCCCGGCCCGGCAGGCACCAAGACGCGGCCGAGGTGCCGCTCTCGCCGTCAGTGCCCGCGTGCCAGCGCTGTGCCGACCCCTCATGTGCTGTGAGCTGTTCAGTCCTCATAACGCAGGGTGAATATCCTAAATATGAAATTTGAAATGCTCTAAAATCTGAAGCTTTTTGAGCTCTGGCATGATAACACAGGTGGAAAATTCCACTGCTGACCTCATGTGATGAGTCATGGGCAAAATTCTGTTTCATGCACAAAATCATCAGAGATGTTATATAAAATCACCTTCAGGCTATGTGGATAAGGCGTAGATGAAACATAAATGAATTTCACGTTTAGACTAGGGTCCCATCCCCAAGATAACTCATTACATATATGCAAACATTCCAAAATCCAAAAAAATCTGAAATCTGAAACACTTCGGATCCAGAGCATTTTGGATAAAGGGTACTCAACCTGTAATACAATTAGAGGGACCATTTCTAATTCCTTCCTTTCAGTGAGAAAACTGAGGCCCAGATGGTTTAGGTGACGTGCTTCTGCCACGTGGCCCAGTCCAGCAGGCACAGTGGGGCCCTGGTGACACCAGTGAGTGAGCAACAGACCCTGAGGGCCCGCCCCCTTCAGCTGGCAGAGGTGCGGCTTCTCTTGGGGTGATTTAGATATGAAATACTTTGTTGAAGCACCGGAGGAGGGCCTGAGGGGTATGTAAAGTTCATTCTCTGGACTCAAGAGGGGCCCTTCAGTGCTGCAGAAAGAGGCAGAGCACTAGTCAGCTTCCTCCTTCCTGAGGAGTCAGCCCCGAGCACACACCTCTGCACGCACGCACATCCCCCCTGCCCCCAATCTCTGCACACTCAGAGCTCGCACTCGCAGCTTGGAGCGAGAGAGCAGTTGAGAAAGCAACGTGCACAGCCTTAGGGATGCCATGAGATTCTTGTGTCACCTGAGACTGACAGGACCCATTTGCCAGGGGTCCTAAGGGCTCTTCTAGGGTTCTAAGCACAGCTAGCCTCAAATCTTTCCTACAGGCTTTCATTTCAGGAAACACATTATGCTTTGACTTGTATTAATACAAGTTGGGGCGGGGACAGAGGAACCAGCTGCACAGCGAGGATTAGGTGGATCTCTTAAAAAGCCACACTCAAATGGGAGGGGGCAGCTCAGGTGACAGACCATTTCCTAGGGCAGCCTAGTGCATCTGCAGCCCCAACACCCTGAGGATGTGTGTGAGACTGAGGTCAGAGTGAAATGACAGCAGGGACGTGACTACCTTTGGGGTTGGGTGGGCAGCAAAGGCCTGTGACCAGGAAGAGGCACTTGGAGGGTGCTCGTGATGTTCTATTTCTTGACCTGGGTTCTTAAGGTTTTTTTTTGAGACAGAGTCTCATTTTGTTGCCTGGGCTAGAGTGCCGTGGCGTCAGCCCAGCTCACAGCAACCTCAAACTCCTGGGCTCAAGCGATCCTTCTGCCTCAGCCTCCCGAGTAGCTGGGACTATAGGCACGCGCCACCATGCCTGGCTAATTTTTTCTATATATTTTTAGTTGGCCAATTAATTTCTTTCTATTTTTAGTAGAGATGGGATCTCGCTCTTGCTCAAGCTGGTTTCGAACTCCTGACCTTGAGCAATCCACCCGCCTCGGCCTCCCAGAGTGCTAGGATTACAGGCGTGAGCCACTGTGCCCAGCCTTGTTTCTTTAACCACTTCGGTACCATCGTCGACTATAGTTGACAGCCACAGATGAATGCGAGCATCGACTTTAGCCGACAGCCAAAAGCTTTTACTTTTATCTCTGCAGTTGCAGTGTGCACGTTCAGCTAATAAGTTACTACGAATCTGTGACCTTTTAACAAGTCCTTAGTAGGAGTTATTATAGTTATTTTCCTAAAGCTGCCTGTAAAGTCAAACAAGCTTTCAGTGCTTTAAAGCTTTCCTCATCACACAAGAGCAAAACGGATCCGTCATCAATGCACAGCACAAACTACCGTGCAGAATGTGAGTGCCGGCTGTGGGCAAGGCTTCGTGGTCAGTGAGCGCAGTACCGAAGTGGTTAATAATTCCTTAAGCTATATACTCATCTTTTATGCACAGCTCATAAGATGATGGTTCAAATCTAGCTTTTGGAGCACTGTATGAAACAGGTTTGGAAATGGAGTAGACAGGTAGTCCGGATTAGGGGGAAGAACGGGGGAGGCCCCAGGATAAGCTGGCAAAGTTACTGTCATGTCCCTCCTCCTAAGACACCAAAGCAGCCCATGGAGTGGGTAATGTCAAGGTGCTTTCCTATGATGATGGTATTTGCTGGGGGAAATACTGGGGGAAAACTACTCAATTATTTCTACAGGTTAAAACCTTTGTGTGATAGCTTTGCTTTTGGTCACTCATGGAAGATAGTGCATCAAACGCCAGGAGGCACAAATAAAAGCTCTACCAAAGTCACCAATCTCCTCTGGGTCCCTCCTCAAATGTGAGCTTTCTATTTGGGTAGTGAATCCATCACCGCGCCACACAATTTCTGAGAAGGCTGGTGGGATCAAAGCCCTGGTGGTAATAGAACCTGGCTGGTCCTGTGGAGAGCCCTTGTGCCTGCTGTGTCTGCCTGAACAACTCTGAGCATCTGGGCAGCGAGATGGTAACGTACACCCTCGCTGGTGAGTGAACTGGAAGCCAGTACCCAGGAGAGCCCACACAGGCCCCCCGACTCTGGGAGAGTCCAAGGCACGCTTGAAACAGCCTGATTCAGTCCCGTGACCCCGTGCTTCGCGTAGTTCTCCTACTGAGAGTTTCCACCAAGAAGCGTCTGTGGTAGAGTCAGAAGGGTAAGAAGTCTACACTCCTTGGCAGTACCTTGAAAGGAACAGTTGTCATGTACATCAAAAGACAAACAAGTGAGAAACATCAATGCAGCAACAGCAGGTGTTGAAAGATACGCAGCTTGAGGATGGAACTGAGGTTAAATCCAGGTTAAGATGGAGCGAGCGTGGGGTACTAGAAGCTGCCACACAAGTTGAGGAGCCACACGCCATGGAAGCCAGGAGTCGCTGACATACTTAGTTCTTGGTTCATTTTAGTCCATGAAGCGCACCCTGTCCCCTATGCTAGGGATGCCTGCTAACCAGAGGAGGGGAGTGGCAGTTTCTGCTCACGAAACTAATGGCTCAGGGGAGGCCTTCCCCCTCCTCACAGCTGCGTGAGGCACCCCGACTTGCGAGTGCCTGTCTATTCTCCCTGGTGCTGCGGAGGACAAAGGGACAGGCTGGTAAAGGTCCACCAGCTCCAATCTGCCTGTCCCAGAAGCAGCCACCCTGATGGTGTGCTCAGCTGGGGGTGACACTGCCCCTCCATGAGCAGGGTTTGATGACGTGTGGAGGGACTTTGGTGTTGTCACGATGGGGTGAGGTGGAGGCTGCACTAACATTCCAAGGGCAGAGGCCAAGGATGTTAAGCCTCCTGCAAGGGAAAGAACTGTCTAACCCAAAACAACAGTAGCCCCTCATTGAGAAACACATTTCCAGAAAAATTCAGGAAGGACAGGTCAGCTTTCTCAACTCTCTTTTGGCCTCTGTGCTTAAAGAGATGCCTGGATCTCAGTCTGGAGAGCCTGTCCCTCCACTTTAGCTGAACAATATCCACCAACCCTCCACTCTCCCTCTGCACTGATCATTTCTCCATAAATATCCTCTGAGTTTCGAGTGTTTCCTTCTCTGATACTTTGGTAAGTTTTTGGAATATCATCTGATTCCTCAACTTTCACACTTACTTCCTACCCAATTTAATTTCGACAGACTTCAAACCTCAGTGCTAAAATGTCCCTTTAGCTTTGGCCTTTCCCCCCAACTTCTATTAATGACAAACTTCTGTCTCTGTCCTGCCTACACCACTGCTTCCCTCTGAGCTGCCCTGAGGACATGGGGTGCGCATCTGGCCCATGCAAGGACGGCTGCCTGGGTGAGGCATGCACGTGCCCCCGCCTGCTTCTGGCCACCCTGGCATGCACTAGTGACAGGCCCAGGGTTCTAGTGTTAAGGTACCAGCAGAGCTGCCTAGAGAGAGAGGTTACAGTGAGGGGAGAGAGCAAACATCACCAGACTACCTCCGGAGACCGTCTCCAGCCAGGCCTGCACTGCTGCGCGGCGTACGGAAGGAAGGTCGGGCACTGAATTTAAAACAGACAAACACACAGTTACACAGCAATAAGCAACCCCGACGAGGACAGCTGAGGTCATCCCTAAAGTCCAACACAGAAAAGAAACCAAGACGACGTTACAAGAGGCCCATCCGGCGCTAGTGAGGGGTAACAGCCGGTAGTTAGCCTGCGTGGCAGGTGTCCAGGGCGAAGAGAGAAGAGAGAACCGAGAGGGTGCCAGGGCCAGTGCAGAGCTGCAGGGCTCTTCCGATTCCGCAGCAGTGCGACATCTCTGGTCAGTAGAGCCTCTTTCATCAACCTTTGCAGAGCGGTTCGGTGTCCACAAAAGCCAGTCACGGAGGCTGCTCTTGCCTGCAGGTGAAGATTTGGGGCTGGGGAGGATTAAATGTCCCATAAAAGGCTAAGTTTCACGACAGCAGGAGCCTCCCCTTTTGTGTGCTCAGAGCCCTGCAGAGTGCACGGCATGACTGGCGCTGAGTGAGAACATGAAGATGAGTAAGAGGGAGGCAGAGTCTGTGAGGCCGAGGGTCGCCGGGGAGGACGGCACAGCAGCTACCACGTCCCTTGACAGTCTCCATTTTTTCTCTTACTGCTATTCCTTGATTAAAAGAAGCCAGAATAAGATACATCTTCATCCTGTTGTGCAACACAGATCACTGCACCCACTGGAGCTGGGAATTATGCTAGCTACTGTAGAGGCCACCTTGATATAAATTTCTTCCTAAAAATTTATCTCACCTCAAAACGTGCTTCCCCTGCTTCCTGCCAATGCACATTCACACCCAGACACACTCCATGAGGAAAGCACCAGAATACCTTACAAAGTGGGGAAAGAGTAACCCTGCCTGGAAATGTGGGACAAAGAAGGCAAATTCTTGGTTTCCCAAGGCCAGGCTCATTGTACTATTTTGCATCAATGGAGAAAGAGCCCACAACCTCTTAATCCATAGAGAACTTTACATATCCTCAAATGACAGTCAAAGGCAGTTGTCACGATTAACATCAGGACAATGAAATACTCTGCTGGCTCCTACTTTTGATTAAACTGATGGCTGTGGCCCTAACAGAAAGGTCATCTGCAGCAGGGGGCGGGGGGGGGAGGAGAGGCAGGGGCTAGAGGTCCTCAGAGGTGCTCTGGGACCTGGGATCCGCAAGCAGTTACCTCTAGAAGTAGAGGACTCAGAGGTCGGTACCATTCTCTCCTCCTCCTCTTTCTCACGAATATGTGTCCAGTGCACATCAGCCTGGATCTCCAAGGGATCCGCAGAGTTTATGATTTGCTGTAGCCTCTGGTTCCCAGCTAGCGTACCAGGTTCGAGGGGTGGAGGAGATGAAGGGGAGGAAGGAGGGAGAAAATCAACAGTCAAGGGAAGGAGGGAATGAAACACCACAGGAAAAGAAACAGAAAGATAAGTCACAGCATTGGCCAGGATCAGTATGAATCAGCAAGAGGTAAGCACTGAGAGCACGTGCGTGTGCACACACATACATGAACTGCTTCTACTCATTCGATTTGATTAAGTCATTTCAAGCCTGGCATGTATTATTAATTTCCAAGAAGAGAATCACACATTCCAACCCAAAATACAGAGAGAACTTTTCGGATGCTCTTTTCATCCTAAACTGCATTTGAGGGGCCCCCATGCCAAGCTGGAAAAAGAGAGCAGATTACAACTGCCTTCTGCAGGACCAGCCCTCCAGGGGTCATGAGGACTCAGCTCTCTCACCTAGCACAGTGAGACCCCAAAGACGCACCATTCATGCCCTTTCTGCTGATCACATGGCAAGGTGCTTACCTCCACCTGCCAAGCTGGCTGCTTCTCCTTTGAGATTTAAGTCAAGCAACAAGGGAGAGGTGGGAGGGGACTATGTTGCTCTGTCATGAGCCAGCAACTCACACAGGACAGAGTGTGCTTTGTTGGTACTTCAGTTTTTATCTTCTACAGCTAGAGCTGCTTCGACAGAGAAAAAGTCCCCTCCCCTAAAGGGCCTTGTGCTGCATGCTGGATCTGTGGCAAGGCCACGGGTTGTGGAGGTGATGGCTGGGGTGGCAAGCAGAACTCTGTCCTGTACATTCTCGAAGCTCTGGGAGTTCATGGGTAAGAACACGACTAATACCTCTCTGCTTTTTCTGAGGTCAAAGCCCTTTCCCTTAGAACTCCATTGAGTGCCCCGCTGATCCTCTCTGGACACAAGACCTGGCTTCTCAGCTCAGAGAAAACTCACCCATGGCCCTTTAGATTATTCTTGCTGTCAGAGCCCAAAGAATATGCAGCCCTGCCCTGTGGACCCCTTTAGTTAGTGCTTGGATCATGCCACACAGATGGGTTAAGATAAAGGGACAGCTAGCAACCTGTGGGGAGGGGACATGCTGTTCAGGCAGCAAGAACAGGTGCCACCTGATCTGAAGGGGACTGAGGCTCCTGCCAGGAGCCAGCTTCCATCTGAGAATGTACATCACACCTCCTCTCAGCAGTCTCCCCGGACAATCTGGCCTTGGCTTTAGTCACTATAACCACAACCTCTTAACTATAAGCAACAGGGAATGTGATATGGGCAGAAATTGCCAATAAGACCACCAAATGTGGATGCTTGCACTATGCTCTTTTGTGTGGGGGTATTTAGCGCCTCTCATACTCCCTTATTGAAGCCACTGGTCTCTATATATTCATGGACTTTTTCTAAGGTCTGTTTGCCTTTATGGTGTTGGATGGGGCTGAATCGCAGCAAAGGTTTAGATATCTGTGGGCTGAGGAAGGTAAGGCAAAGAGAAAAATGCAGGAGCTCTTTCCCTTCTACCTTAGCATGTTCTCTTCCTGATAAGACCTCCAGCCCTGGGGGCTTATCAACAGTACAAAGCCAGCATTTCCTCCTCCTCAGAGAAACATTAAAGGCACCTGTGGTGGGGGCATGAGATTTTCGGCACAGAGAAGATGCAGAGTCTTAACAGGAAGAGGGGAACTTGCAGCAAAACATACATGGACATAGAGGGGGCCACGTCCAGTAAGGCTATCTCTGGAGTCTCGTCTGACTTCCTCCTGCAGCTCTCCTGACTCCCATGCTACTCTACGGGCGACCTGTGCAGTGGGCCCAGGGCTAGGGGCCCAGCGAGACGTGTGCAAAGCCTGGTAGTGCAGGCTTGTCCTGTGAAACCTGCTCTGGGAGGCGAATTCTGGATGGCTAACAGGGAGCTGGGGCAGAAGGTGGGCAAGGGGGCAGCGTGGGTACCTTTACATGTACCCGTGTCTTCTTCCTCTGAGAGATGCTGGAGCCACTGGCCTTGCAGTTCTCTGTCCCGGGGGCAGTACTCCCCTTCTACAGCAGGGGGAGCCAGACACCCACCACAGCGTCAAGCATCCCGCAGGGTAATGGAGAGAAAAGGGAAATGGAGGGAGGAAAGAGAATAGAAAGAGTCATCTTCAGCCGCAGGGCAACAGCGTCCTGCCCTTGCCTATGTGGCACTGAAGACTGCTGCCCAAAAGACACACTGCGGGCTAGAACCACAGACTCCTGTCTGGGAACTTTCAGTCTGGCTGCACTTGTCAGTACGTATTTCTCTAGTTAAAGCCCGTTTCCAACAGGTTTGGTCTTGATGTTAGGTCCAAGTTCAGAAAATGAAGTTTGCGTGAACTGCTGGGCTAACGCTCCTGAAAAGGGAACAAGCTTTGACCCTAAGCTGTGTTGGGGCTATAAGCCTCTAAGCATTAATCATCAGATGGAGTAATGATGTCTGGAATAATGCAAACAAAATACCTTTCCCCTGGATGAGCTGTGACCATGCTCACCCGTCTGACTAGCAGGGATGTGGGAGCTACTCTGGGCCTGCCACGGTCTACAGACACGGCAGTGTGGAGGAGGAACTCAAGGCTCCAGCACAGGCCCTGGGCCTGCTCCTGCTCGCGCAGACCTTACCCATTTCATAAACACAGTCTGAGCAGGAAGGGGCAGGCTGCCCAGTGCCGCCTTGTGGGTCCTGCCCCTGTCTCCCTCCACCTGCAGGAGAACAAGAAGAGCAGCTCCTTAGTGATCTGAGGAAATGCTCTGATCCTAATCGTTCACGCTGACACAAGGGTGTGTTTGCCTCTTGCCCAGTCTGCCTCACTGGGGCCTGTGTCCCAGAGCCACACACTCTCGGGGCCCAGCCGAAGAATGTGAGCTGTGTCAGGGAAGGGCTTGGGCCTTGTCCAAGAAAACAGACCCTGGGATGGGACTGGGCAGCAAGCACACTAAATTCCAGGAAAAGCGGAGATAAGCACGAGAACAGTGGAGCAGTCGGTGCCAGCTCCATGGGGCTAGGGGCTGTCCAGGATTTAATCTGCTTCTCTGACACCGGCTGGGAGGCTTTGGTGCTCAGAAATTAAAGGCCATGTCCTTCCTGTTCACTTCATGCCTGTCTGCAGGGGAATCAGGCCTCTGCCTGTCCTGGTTCCTTCCTCATCACCCACCAGATTCTGCACAACTAGACAGGGAAAGAATGATCCTCTCTTTACACAGTCAAGAAGAGGAAGCCCCACAAGTCCTTTCTCATCACTGAAGGTCACACAAAGCCAGAGATAGGAACAGAATTGAAAAATTTTGAGTCCAAGGCAAGAGAATATTTCAGAACCAACCAGAGTGACTGGATATCGAGACTATGACACTGGCCCAAAGTGTTACTCTAGGCGTCATCGATTGAACCCCGTCCAGTGGGCACCTAAGCTCATAGCAGCCTCCAACATCCAAGACTAGGAACCAGAGAATCCTCTAGAAAGCTCAATTCCTTTTCTTTCTTAAAATAAACTTCTTTAACTGAAACTAAAGGGAAAAAGGAAAAAAATGAGGAGACAAGAATGAATGGCCTAATTCAGATGGAGCCCTTAGACTGGCCCTCTGCCTTCCAAATCCAATTTCTAATGAAAGTGTGCACAGGGGACACCATTCCCACTGTCGATGGCCAGACACCACAGTGTCTTCTCCTGCACCCCCATATCTCAGGTCAGGAGGAAGCGTCCCGGGCTCTGGGAGGCACATCTGTGTGACATCAGCCTCAGAAACTCGTACATGCACACATGGAATGGATCGCTGTGGGGATGGGGTCAGGGCTACGAGACGGGATTTTTTCCTGACCTTCACTGGACTCTTCCTCCTCGTCATATTCTTCCTCCTCCTCTTCTTCATACTCCTCCTCCTCCTCCTCCTCCTCCTCCTCCTCTTCGTTCCCAGGCCCAAAGCTTTTGGAGGCCTCGAGCTCCTCTTCGCTCTTCCCTTTCAAAAGAGCGTGGATCCTCACAGCCTCCTTCCAAGGGACGCCGCCCAGGTCAGAGGAGGGCAGCTGTGGCTCCTCCTCCTCCTCCTCCTCCTCGTCCTTGTCCTCTTCCATGTCAGACTCGGAACTGCTGTGAGGAAAGAGCCATGCACCAGAGTGAGGGAATGATGAAAACTGAGAAGGCGAAGGCTACGAGTCACGATCAGAGGCACCGTGTCTCAAAGCACCTGCTGAGCAGGAAGGGGCCAGAACCTTTTCCTGACCAGGGAGGGCTGGGAGAGGAGAGACAGTGGCTATCAGGGTGGGACAGGAGACACTCATCCAGGTATCACCACTGCACACACCTGCCTGGGGGACAGCCTCGCCTGGGGGCGCTTCTGTCCAGCAGATGCCAAGATCACTGGGCTAAGTTTCACAGAGGGCCTTGAGGGCACGAGTAGAGTCATAAGTTTGAAATAAACTTATGACCTTGGGAATTGAGAAAGAAGAGAAAGTCTTCTTTCGTCTCAACAGGAGGGGAACCTGTGGCCTTTTGACCGAATCCAAATTTTACAGAACAAATCCTTTTTTTTTTTTTTGAGACAGAGTCTCACTCTGTTGCCCGGGCTAGAGTGCTGTGGCGTCAGCCTAGCTCACAGCAACCTCCAACTCCTGGGCTCAAGCAATCCTCCTGCCTCAGCCTCCCGAGTAGCTGGGACTACAGGCATGTGCCACCATGCCCAGCTAATTTTTCTATATAGTTTTGGTTGGCCAATTAATTTCTTTCTATTTTTAGTAGAGACGGGGTCTCGCTCTTGCTCAGGCTGGTTTGAACTCATGAACCTCGAGCAATCCGCCAGCCTTGGCCTCCCAGAGTGCTAGGATTACAGGCGTGAGCCACCGCGCCCGGCCAGAACAAACACTTTTAATAAAGGGATTTGTTCTGTGAAGTTTGGATTTGGTTGATGGGGTCGCACGTGGGGATCTGGAGGGACACATGTGGCCTTGAAGCTGCAGGTCCCCCACCCTGAGATGGCGCGTCAGATGCCTGTCGTGAGACCTGGGGTGTGTGGGGAAGGAGGACATGCGTGGCCCGGACTGAACTGGCTACCAGGATCCGCATGCCGGCAGGGGTGGAGAGGAGGTGGCAAGTTCAACTCCCTTGTGCTCCTTCAGACCCCACGAAGGGCCGGTCCCTGAGCTGGATGCTGGGAACACACAGGGAGGTGGCAGCAAAGGCAATGGCCACTGCTAAACTACAGGAGGGACAAGAGGAAAGGGCAGAGACAAACAGCCCGACCCATGGGGTCATCCCTCCCGCCTGCCTGCGGCACTGTCCACGCTGCTCCCCGCTGCACAGGCTGGTTCAGCTAGAGAAGGACGCAGCACTGTGTGGGAACACGCTTGCAGTGACTCACGAGAGCCCAAACCATGGCTCTCCGCTCTCTAGGACACCCTCCCGGAGCATTTACATCCTACTCTCCTGCCCCGTAGGGAGGTAGTACGTGAACAGAATTGGGTCTCTAAAGTGCCATGGGGTGCCAGTGCAGGCCAAAAACCCCAATCACCGTTGCACAAGTGGGGAAGTTTCCTGGCTTGTGGTCTGATAATTCCCAGAGAGTCACTTTCAGAAGAGGCCGCTCCCTCAGTGAGAAGTGTGTATTGGACTGGCCTGGAGGAAATCTGGCTTTTGCCATAAAGCAATGGCCCGACCTCCAACACAATGGAGCCCCAAGCCCCAGAAACACTGAGTGGAGAGAAGGCGTCTAAGCCCTGACTTGCTGCAATGGTGAGGTCCTCTCTCTGCCAGGGTGGGCCTGCTCACAGCCTACTGCGTGTGACAGGGTGAGCCAGTGGATACAGTGATGAGGACAACGGCATCCACGATTAGTGCTATGTGGCAGAGAATCTCACTTTGCCCAGAGAAAGCCTGACCTCTGTCCTTGGCTCAGGGAGGGAAACTGTAAATCCCTGGAATGCCCTGTCTGAGCGTGCTATCATTGTTTGCCTGGGGGCCTCAGGTTGTGGTGGATAGTCTAAAATGTGATTTAGGGTGAGGGCTTGGGGTCACACAGTATCAGCTGATCTGGAGACTGCGATCAACCATGTGGGCAACCGGCCGACCAATCAACCATTGCCTACACAATAAAAACTGAACACCGGGCCTCGGGCTAGTGGTATGCCTTGTATGTTGTCACACAGAGACACCAAGAAAGTAATGCTGTCCTGCCCCCACAGGGAGGGGCAGTGGAAGCTCCAAGTCTGCTACTTTCCTAGACTCCACCCTATGCACTTCTTTCCTTGGCTGATTTAAATCTATATCCTTTTGCTGCAATAAACTGTAAATAACTGTAAGTATAACAGAGCTTTCAGGGAGCTCTGAGTCCTCCTAACAAATTATCAAACCTGAGGGTGGTTCCAGGAAACGCTGGCATTTGCAGTTGGTGTCAGAAGTGGGGCAGGCTCGTGGGCTACACTCCCCCTTCTCAGCTAACTCCGCCTAGCGCCACACCAGCTCTGCTGCTTACTGGTGGTGGGACTCCAAGTTGATTATTTATGCTCTCAGAGTCTCAGTTTCCTCTTCAGGAAGGAGATGATGTTGATAACTGCCTCATAGGCATGTTGTGAAGACGAGGGATTGTTATTTTCGTCATGCCTATGTTACGCTCTGGGACTCTAGCCATTTGTTGCTTTGTTCGCTCATTTACACACCCGTTCATTCATTCAGGGAACATCCCTGAGCACCTATTAAAGCTCAGCCAGTGGACACAGAGCTGGCTTCTTACCACAAGCTCAGTTCAGTGAATTCACTTCACTCATTCATTCACCCAACTAAAATTTACGGAGTGTCTTCTCCGTAGTGCTGGACACTGCAGGGAATACAAAGGTGGCACAGAAAAGATCCTCTGATGATTAGGGATGATGAGCATTTTTTTATACGTTTGCAGGCTGTTATTCTGTCTTCTTTGGAGAAGTTTCTGTTCATTTCTGTTGCCCATTTCTTAATGGGATTGTTTGATTTTTTCTTGTTAATTCTTTTAAGTTCTAGATAGATTCTTGTTATTAGGCCTTTATCAGAGGTGTAGAGAGCAAATATTTTCTCCCACTCTGTGGGATGTCTATTTGCTCTACTGATAGTTTCCTTGACTGTGCAGAAACTTTTTAATTTGATCAGATCTCATTTGTTTATTTTTGATGCTGCAGTGATTGCCTTGGGGGTCTTCCTCAAAAATTCTTTGCCTAGACCAATGTCTGATAGGGTTTTCCCAACATCTTCTTCTAGGATTCTTAAGGTATCATGCCTTAGGTTTAAGTCTGTTAACCATCTTGAGTGAATTTTTGTGAGAGGTGAGAGGTAGGGATCCTGCTTCATTCTTCTGCATGTAGCTAGCCAGTTTTCCCAGCACCATTTATTGAAGAGAGATTCTTTTCCCCATAGTATATTTTTGTCTGCTTTATCAAAGATTAGGTTACCGTAAAATGATGGTTTCATCTCTGGTGTCTCAGATCTATTCCAGATATCGATGCTTCTGTT
>VBSM01003218.1:4196997-4240815 GCA_008086735.1 Cheirogaleus medius | reverse complement strand
AAAAAAAAAAGAAAAGAAAAGATTTTTCTTCTCAAGGGAGATGAGATGCACACACACCATGACAAAAGGGCCGAGAGGGTGCAGTTAAAAGTGGGTGAACGCTGGAATTTGGGCCATGGAAAGCTTGGCATCTGGAGTTTGAGTCTTTCTCAGTATTTCTTTTATTGGTATTGTTTTTGCTTTACCTTTGTGTTTTCATTAAGTTACTTTCTTAATAACATGTAACCCAGTGCGTGTTATTTAACACTGTTCAAACATGAAATAAAGATAAGGACATGTCTATGCTCATCTTAAATCTTCAGTGGGAAAGAGAAGACCATCTTTTCCCTTCCTCCTGGCTTAGCGTCCAGGGCCTTAGCAGGGCCACCTAGGAGTCAGCGGCAGGACAGGCTGCGGTGGGCTTGCTGCAAGAGAGGCCTTAGCACAGCCCCATCCTGCCCTGCGCCACGTCATGAAGACGGGTGCACTTGCACAACACGGGCAATGAATAAATGCCACTGGCCAGCAACCTTCACGACGCCCCACTTATAGCTGTTAGCACCACCTTGGCTAGTTTTATGACAGCTCAAGGACCATGGGAGTGCAGCCAGTGAGGCCAGGAACACAGATAAGAGAGAGGAAGGCCAGGCCTCGCCTCTCATCACAAGCTGCAACTCAGCAACCTCCGAGGGGCCCTGCTACTTGCTTCCAGAGATCCCAGCAGGGAAACCAGCATCCCCCTCTCTTCATGAAGGACAGAGGGAGATCCAGCAGGGCTGCCAGCTGTTCCTTTGCAGGCTATCATTTTCACAGGGTCTTGGGTCAGTCTCTGGGGCTGGCCAGGCCCTGTATGTCATGTAAGATTCATGGTGTAAAATCAGTAGTACCTCAGGCTCCCAGCACCTGCACCCCCTTGGACTCTAGCCTGGAAACTTTTTAAGCACAGAGAATCACTATACCAGAAAAAAATGCAATACAGATGACCAACTTCTCCCTCCCTCTGGGAGGAAAGGGTAACTTCTCAAGATACTGCCTCCTAGGAGAGATGGGGGCCAGAAAATCTAGTCATCAGACCACCCTTCCCTCCCAGTAGGTATCTGTTTTGGCACCAGTAACAATCTATTGTCCTGTGTAACTTTGATCCAGGTCTGCCTCTACCCTGGACTGTACCCTCTCTGAGGACAGGGCCACTGTTGTGCTTCTTATAGGGGCCAGCATAGACAAGACAGCAAGAATGTACAAGGGACCACAAACAGTGAGCACCATGGCAGGTTCCCCTAATTTCAGAGGTGTTAGGGTTGAAGCCCCCACACCCTCCTTGGTAAAGCTTCCATCAGAAAAAGCTGACCCTTTCACTTAGAAGAGTATCTAGCAAAACCCTCCCTGCCTCAAGTTAGACCCAAGTACTCATCTCAAAGCACCTTCCTCGAATTTCCCCTCAGCTGTAGGCACTGACAGGGCCTGGTAGGAGGAAACAGACCAATAGCACATAGACTAGATTCTAAAAAGACACGCTTTGCTCAACTTACACGAGCTATGCAGGGGTTCTGCTGTGTCAAGGGGGGCAGATCTGAGGACAATGATCAACGGCCACTGAGCCCCGACCAAGTGTGGTGCAGAACTTCCCATGGGTTAGCTCCCTGAAACTCACAACTACTCTAGGGCACAGCTGCTATCGTTTTCCCCATTTTTACAAAAGAGGAAACTGATGCCTAAGGAGGCTGGATCATTTGCGTGAGAAGAAGTCCACACTGTCTTGCTGTGCTCTCTTCGGTGTTTCTCCAAGAACCCAAGAGTTCTGTGGCCACTAGTAGCTGTCAAGGTGACAAGTCTAGGAAGAAGGCCGGGATGAAGCCACCAGCTGCCTGGATCCAACCCTAGGTAGTGGAGACCAAGAATTCAGGCAGGCCCTACTATGAATGAGGCAGGCTGCCGCGTGGAATTGCCACTTGAACTTCCTGGGTGGTTTTCCAAGGGAAACGGGAAGCTAGGCTTTCACTTTTAAATTAACATACTCATGATCAAAGAGACCCTGTGCAGTCCTCTTCTGTTTGGCCATGTCCTAGATCCCATCTGTCTGTCAACTGTGCAAATACCCTACTGCTATGCAGAGCGCTGGAGAAGATGCACATCAGCCAGCAACCTTCACATGGCAGAAATTCATTCGGTGCTAAAACCAGCGTCTTGCTCAGCAACAGCTCATGTTACTGCCTCTGCTGGACAAGCGGCGAGGCAGGAGGGAGAGGGCCGAGCAGGAATCCCCATTTACTCACGGCCAGCCTTAAAAGAGCAGCCTTTCCTCTTGGTGTTATTCTGAGTGAGGGCAAGGCCTGTGTGCCATCGACTTTTGGGGAGTCCTCAATAACCTTGGCTGCCCCACCCGGAAAACATACCTGTTTGCTCCAGCCCTCCTGATTTGTTCTTTAGAGCCATGAATCTGTAAACACTGGAGAACTCCAGCAGCTGGGCACTGCACCAGCCACCTTCATTGCCTGGGGCAAATTCTCCTGGCTAGCATCAGGAAAAACAATTCTGCAATCATAAAGCCAGTCTCCCTTATCTTTGGCCACCTGGTCTTTCCACAGGAAACAAGTGCTATTTCCAGGGTCTCCTCCAGAAGACAGGACCCACCTTGCCAGCAAGAAGGAGTCCCAAAGCTGATCAGTCTCCCGATAAGGTTTAGGGTTTCTAGGTGCTTGTGTGAACTAAACCATGGGTTCGATTATGAGAATCTCCTGGAGTGCCTGTTCAAAACAGACATTCCTGTTTCCACCCTAAACCCTCTGGATTAGACACCCTGAGGAGGGCCCAGGAGTTACTGTTTAACCAAGTGTCCCAGGTGCCAGGCAGTGGTTATCATCAGGGAATGCAGAAACTTAGAGCAATATTTATCAAATATTTATTGTGGTCTTTGGACCACAGCATCCTATGGGGACTTTTCAGAAATGAAAACTCTGGGGTTTTACCCCAGACGGACTGAATAAGAAACTCAGCCCACAAGCTGTGTTTGCATAAGCCCTTGGGGTGACTCTGACACATGGCAAACCCGGTCACCAATGCCCTCAGACAGGGTGAGCTTGAGCCAAACCCAACTTCTGGTACTTAACCTGTCTGTTGAGGAGACCAGTACAAGACTCCCTGGCCCGACTTCTCCTAGTGAGGGAGGCCTGTGCTGTGCTGAGAGCTTCAAGGTAACTGGCATTGACTGGCGCTCACTGTGCACCAGGCACTGTGCCCCTCACTTTATCTGATTTAATCCTCACAACAAACCTATGAGGAGCAGCGCCCTTTGTGGATGAGGAAACTGAGGTACAGAGAGTTAAGTCACTTGCCTACAGCTAGCAGGTGGTAGAGCTGGGCTTCGAACCCAGATCTGCTGACTCCAAAGTCCTGTTCTGAAACCTCACGACACTGCCTCTCGCAGCAGATACCCAAGTTAAGAGTTCTCTAAACTCGTGGAAAGTGAGTTCCTGGGCTGGACAGGTTAATTCCTCAAAACTATGTCATTTTTCATCTTCAAGTCTAACATCTCAGCAAGGAAGGACTGAGGGCTGGAAATGCAGCTGACTCCTTGCTTGGTGCTGTGGGAAGATGGAAGGGTACACAGCACACTTCCTGCACACTGTGGCCTCACAGGGAAATAGGACAAAATCTGCAGCTCCTTCCTCTGGGCTTCACTTTTAGAGATGGTTTCATTCTATGTAGCATCTAGTGCTAGTTTTGGCCTTTGTTTCCCCTTGAATTGAAGTACACTGGGGGCATTTATTGTACTGTGTAGACGCTGACTGATTCCACGTTTCTATGGAGCCCTTCCTGTCACAACCTGCTACAACTGCCATGATTTGGTCTTCTTGGAATGCCCTTGCTCTATTATATGAACCTGCTGTTCCATTGCCTTTCACAGTTTATAAATCAGGAAACGCTATTACTGTGGGAAAGAGGTGCTGACCCAGATTCAGCCCGATGTCAAGCCATCAGCTCTGCTTTCATAATGGGTTTATAAATGTGCTTTGACACACAGGACAGCCTATCCCCACTGTGGGGCCAGTGCAGAGTGAGTGTGGCTCCCCTCATCTGGGCACAGCAGGAAGGGGTGCGTCTCCACAGTGCTCTGGATGGAGATGCAGTTATGGGACACGAGTGTACAATGAGCGATGGCTTTGGAATTGCAGGCCCAGGGGGAGGCTGCCCCTGGAATGCAGAGGCGCAGTCCAGCCGGTGTCTGACACCAGGACTGAGGTGGTAGGTGCCCTGAAAGTCGCTATGCCTGGCAAGCACCCTCTGAAAAGCACTCTTGAACCTTAAACACAACGTACTGCTTCCTTTACCCCACATATTTCCTCCATCACAGCTGCATAAAAGTGCCCAGTATGTGATTCAGATGTGATTCAAATGCTCTCAAATGCCAACCTGAAGCCTTTGCTGTCCAGGCAGCTACAAGGGCACCCACCCTGAAGCCCTGTAGGACGGTCTGCCCTATGGTGACCTAGCCCCTCCTTTCTACCGCCGATGCCTCGCGGCACCCTCCATAGTCTTCTGTTGAGCACTCTGAGCCCTTTTACACTGATACTGGAAGCCCCAGGTGTAAACCAACAGATACAGGGAGTCCTGGGGAAGGGGTAGTGTACATGCCCCCAGAGGTTTCACCCTCTGGGTGACACAGTGAAAACACTGGGATGGCTAAGCACAAACCCATTTGCTGCTGTGTGTGGCCCCTGGGACACAGTTTTCTGCCCCTCTCTTTACCTGGAGAGGCCCTCTGGCTGGCCCGAGACCTCACAGCAAGCTGGTGGCTGAGTCGGCCCTGACCCCCAGCCGTGCCCCTTCCCGAGCTGCCTGCCCTGCACAGCAGTGCTGCTTTGGGTTGCTCTCCTCCCGCTGTGGATGTTTCGTCTCCCACTCAATCTGTGAACTCCACCTTGAAGGCAGAAGCTGTGCCTTATCTTTCCTGTTTTCTTCCCAGTGGTTAACATGGCAGGTGCTGAGCGAATGCTCGCTGCATCTCTGAGGTAGCCGAGTGCACACAATCCTCCCTGGCTGACAAGAGGAGGACCCAAGACCTCAAAGGGGTGGCGGAGGGCAGGCCATGGGCAGCAGGGGAGACGGGAGGCGTCTTGGGCTCAGACCCAGAGCCTTAGTGGGAATCTCAGCTCCAGTCCCAGGCACTTCAGTCCTGGCCTTACTCACCTACAAGGTGACAAACATGTGCCCTTGCCCGCTTTACAGGACTCCTGTGAGGATGACCAAATGCGGTGATGGATACTGAAGCCGTGTTCACGTGGCCCAGCACCACGAGCAGCAAGCCAAGTGCTGTTCTCACACTGCGGTCAGACACACCAGCTCATCAGCCCTCACCCCAGTTCTGTAAGGAGGCTACTAGTGTCACCCCGCTTCACAGGCACAGGTCACTTAACTTGCCTAGGGTCACACAGCAGCTAAGTGGCCAGGCCAAGACTTGGATCCAGGCTTGGAATCTGCCTTCCCAAACTGAGGCAGTCTCTCACGGGGACAGTGCCCTGGGGGCCTTGGGCCCCGGCTGACCTGCTGGCGATGTCCTCCTCTGTGCCCTTGTCCAGCACGCTGCTCAGGTTGTGCTCCGCCTGTGTCTCCTCGGGCACCTCTTCCAGCTCCTCGGCCTGTTTCACCGACGGGCGGTAGTTCTCCAGCTCGATCCTCTCCGGTGTGCCCCGCAGCCTCTTGGCAATGCTGGGCTCCTCCAGGCCATTCACGCTTGAACCTGCAGGACGAGCAAAGATGCGACATTCTGATGACAAGCGATGGACACGGAATACAAGGACAACAGAGGGCATGTGGCAGGCAGATGAAAACACTCTCTCTACTCTTAAAGAGCGGTAGCTAGCTACAGGCCGGCTTCTCTAGGAACACTTTCGGTATAAGGTATCAAGTACTATCACTGATGAGTGCCTTTACATAAAAGGGCAATTTGGTCCACCCCAAGGACTCAAGACAGGTGTGTTCTGGAGGAATACAAAGTTAGCCAGCTTATAAAAAATTCTGTGAAGCAGGTACTATCATTTTGCAAATAAAGTAACTCAAGTTCAGAGACAGTAAATAAGCTGCCCAAGGTCACACAGCTAGTGAGCAGCAGAGCCAAGAATTGCATCTGAGGAGGAAAGCAATCATTCAGGAGGTTGCCATGCTATCCCTAGACTTATGAAGAGAAGAAAGAGAGGGTGCGCTTCCAAAAACAGCCCCATTCTGTTTTCCCCTTTGGGAGTCTTCATCATGTTCTCTCCACTGTAATTTTCAAGATGAAGGACATGGCATTTCACGAAAGCTTCTTGGAGCAGAGAATCTGGCATCTGGAACAACAGACACTCTGTCCTCTTCCCAGTGTTATTTCTCTCGAGATTTTATAAGCTCTGCAGACTAATGGGTCATCAAACTACAGAACTTGGCAGTCCAAGCCCAAAGCCTGGGCTTTGAGGAGGGGAAATGTTGGTTTAATTTAAGTTTTGGCTATAACCAACAAAAAAGAAACCAGAAGCACTCAGAGCTTTTCTGATCATTCACACATCAGTCCCCTAGAGAAAGGATGCTTTGGGCTGTGAAAACTTGAAGATGTGTTTCACTGGAGATTTTGTAAAGATCGGGGTGGGAAGGAGTAGAGTCATCTCTACTGTTCCAGGCCCAGCCTGGCCACATCCTCACAGAGCTAGAACTCACTCACCAGGGAATGCAGTGGCAGGCCATTCCCGGAGAGCTACATCCCCATGGAGGTGACTTTTTCCAATGGGAAAGTGGCAGAGGATACTCGGCAAGTACCCACAACTCACCAACTGCCAAAATATGCTGAACATTTCTAGCCCTTAACCTCACAATGTCATGGGAAATAAATAAATCAATGAAACCAGCATCCCTGATTTTCTCCCCTGAGCAAGTGGCTCTCTGTTAGATTAACCAGACGGTGACAATAAACCAAGATATCAAGGAGGCAGTGGCGACAGCAGGGCAAGATTAAAAACAACCAGCAGATGCTGGCTTGGAAAGTCCAAGTCTAACCCGCCAGGTCAGGCCAGCTGGCCAAGCCCCCAGCCCTCCACTTCACGTGCTTCAGTGCAACCACAGGCAGCCAGGGGCTTTCCAGCTGAGAGTGGGGTGGAAGATCTAAAGTAATTTCCAAGGCTGATTCTTCACTAAGTCAGGGCAGGCAGTTCTCAGGTCACTGGGAGGCCAGTTACAGCTTTACACATACCAAAAGGAAACAGCTCCCAGGATCGGGGCCCATCCTAAATAGGAAAAAGGCTCTGGGCCTGACCTAAGGTTCTGTTTTGGAACAGTCACTGCCTGCATGAGTTCCACGCATCATCCTGAAAGAAATATTTTTCCTAACAGGACAAGCTGCTCTCAGCTGACATGCAAGGGCTGCCAGAAGGCTTTATTTGTAGCTGTCTGATTCCTGGAGAGACGTGGGACGTGGATGACACTTCAGAGGCAGTGTTGTCCCAGGTCCTCAGCTCCTCTGCACCCCACTTCCTGCAGTGATGACAAAGCCCCAATGCTAGGTGGGGCCAGCGGCTGAGGCCACGTTCCAGTAAAAACGGCACTGTGATTTGAAATGATCGGTCCACTGGAAGAGAAACACACTCCGGCCTTTTAGGAACAGAGATTCTCTCTTAATGTTGCTCCTTCTTTTGTTTCTTTTATCAAAAGTTACTGCACATTTTTGCTCTAACTTTTCTTTTAAGAAAGATCAGCTAAAGTCATTTCAGATGCACTCCCCACACGCCCACTGGAGGCTTGGCTGCCCATGACCTTCTTGCACTAAGCAAAGCACCGAGCCACAGACCAGGTCTGAACTGCAGGGTTTGGAGGAGATGTTAAGGAATATGAAAGCCCCCGAAGTAACTACCAGGCTGGCAGCACAAATCTAAATTCCTAGCTAGGTCCACATCAAAATTTGTTAAAGTAACTTTCACACTGCCTGACTCACTGCCCTCAGATGCTCACAAAATCCCCCTGGGAAACTGGGGTGCCCCTCCTTACCCAGGGCCCAGTCATTACAGGCCTATAAGGGGTATTGGTGCCTCCGTTCTGCTGTCTCTCTGTCCACAATGGAAATGAAAGTCTGTACACTCCCCGCACTGCCTCAAAGACTGGGAAATGTGGACGAACTCATCAGAGTGCGGCTGCTCTGAAATGTTCAGAACCACTGTCTGGCCCAGAGACATTTTCTTGTTGAGGACAAAGCAAGGTCCTGGGCTCTGCTTCCATGGCCTTGAGCTGCACTCGTCATAATATAGTGATGAACCCACTTGGAAATTAGTTTACTCCTTCTATTTTGCTTTGAGTTCAAGTTCCCATAGGCAACTCGGGTACCATCTCAACTTATAAACCTAAAATAATAGAATGGGTAACCACCTGCCTCGGGGACTTCATCACTACTCTAGCAAGCTGCGTAGCATCTGGGACCTGTGGGAGAAGGGCTTTACACTGTCAGGAAGAGGTCACTCCCAGGTTGGAAAGATTTACAGAGGGCTAGTTAAAAGGCCCTGCAAAGGGACTTCCTTGACCTATTTGTAAAGGTACCTCGTACCACCAACTTGGGCTTTTCTCCTCTTTTGCCCCCGGTTCATTTGCCTTAGCAGACTTTGCTTGACTGGGCTCAGATTTTTACTGTGTTTACAGCTAGCTACTCATTCTAAGAGGGCGCTAAACACTTCACGAGCACTGAGGCCGTGTCTGGAAAGGAAGTTTCCGAGCCATCCCTTCCCTTCCCTTCCCTTCCTTTCTCTCTCTCTCTCCCCCCCCCCTCTCTTTTGTTGAGACAGGGTCTCACTCTGTTCCCTGGTCTGGAGTACAGTGGCGGCATCACAGCTCACAACAACCTCAAACTCCTGGGCTCGAGCGATCCTCCTGCTATACAGCCTCCTGGGTAGCTGGGTCTGCAGATGTGTACCACCACACCAGGCCAATTTTTCTACTTTTTGTAGAGATGGGGTCTCACTATGTTGCTCAGGCTGGTCTCAAATTCTTGGTTTCAAGTGATCCTCCAACCTCACCCTCCCCACAAAGTGCTAGGATGACAGGCATGAGCCACTGTGCCCAATGGCAAGGAAATTTCTGCCCCCACATGTCTATTGACAGGGAGCACATGTTCACAGACTGCTTCCAAGATCATACAACACAAGGTGTTTCTTTGCTTGTGAAGTAGGTGACGAAGGAATAAGCAGCGGTATCTGTTGAGCAGCTACCTGCGTCGGGTACTACAACAGGTGCACCCCATACACTGGTTACCGAGCTGTCACAATATTCCTGCAAGGCCCTATTACCCCTATTACTAAGTTGAGGGCTCTGAATCTCAGTGATACTAAGTAACATGTCCAAAGGCTCAAACGTGCCAGAGTCAAGACTAAACCCTAGTCTCCATTACATTTCCATCAACCATGTGGGATGGAATTTTTAATTGCGCCTTACATGTGAAATATTCATCTTATGGTAACTATATTTTTATGTGGGGCACTGAGAAAAGTAGGTCATGTGAGTCCAAGGGGAAGTTGAGTTGCTTTGGAGATATTTAATTACCGGAAGAGTTGGGAAATTCTGAGTTAAATATTACATGCCAGAGAGGCCAAGGAGGAGAGAACTCAATAGGGAACAAACCAATGCTATACCAGGAAAAACCACCTGAATGGGAATGGGGACACCTGGCAGACTAGAATGCCGTTTCTCAGGAATCCTGAGGACCGCCACCCCCACCAGCAGGACACCTCCGGAGGGCTGAGGGCACTCTCATCAACACAGCCCTTTGTTCTTAGTCTGTGTGAGCCCATGGAACTTTTGCTTTAAACTTAGGGGGTTGTTTTTAATTTTTATTTTTTTTAGAGACAGGGTCCCCCTTTGTCACCCAGGCTGGAATGCAGTGGTGTGATCATAAGCTTATGGCAGGCAGCTTCGAACTCCTGGGCTCACGTGCTTCTCCTGCGTAGCTGGGACTACAGGTGTGCGTAATCATACCTGGCTAATTTTTCTATTTTAGGTGGAGACGGGGTTTCACTCTTGTTCAAGCCAGTCTTGAACTCCTGACCACAAGCAGTCCTCCCACCTCATCCTCCCGAAGTGCTAGGATTACAGGTGTGAGCCATTGCGCCCGGCCATTGTCAGATTATTTTTACTGTTATTATTACAGTTTCTCCCCAAGGTGCTTTTTTGGCAGATGGAAATCCTGGCATAGACATCAAGGCAAAGAGGTTTCTTTTAAAGTATATACACTACACTCTATTTAAAAAAAGACTTGCCAGTATGTCATATAGCTCTTGAAAATACATTTTTCATGTGTTACAATATCTCACAGATGAAGCTCCACTCCACTCTTATCAGTCAGCTGGGTCACTCTTACACATGGCTGCTACTGTGGTGTTGGGAAGTGGTGGGCATGCCTACAGCACTGGGGTTTGGTTGGCTTTTCTCTTAAATTCCATGAGAGCTGTGCTCTAGCTAATACTCCATCTTCTTTATCTGGATGCTCACCTTCGTGTAGCCAAGGGTGAGATCTCAGAAAGGTACCAGTTGTGCGATGGGGTTTGAGCCATTTTAGCTCATGAGTTCACATACGTGCCCCACACACCAGAAGGCTCTATAACAGTTACATACCAGTACCCTATCACATCACTAGTTGCAGGGCTGACCTTTGAAATTGCAAGGGGTGGGTAAAGAAAGGATGGCTCACCAGGCAAAGCCAAGACTGGCCCTCCTCTCTGCTTCGTTATTACCCAATTCTGCGACTGGCTCCACCTCTGCACAGGGCTGTATGTGCATCTTTATTACAGCATCTCTCTTCTGTTCACAAGTCAGAATGGACCCAAACCAGAGCCTTTGCTATACAGGGCAATTTAATTCTTGTCATCTTTGTGTTCCTGGTGACCATTAGAGTATCAGGGCAGATATTCAATAAAATATTTTGAATGAGTGATCAGCAGAAAAGCCCCAGTCCTGTGTCTAAGCTAGAATAATACTTCATTATAATATTTTTTGTTTTGTTTTGTTTGTTTGAGATAGGATCTCCCTCTAGCGCCTGGGCTAGAATGCAGTGGCATCATCATAACTCACAGCAACCTCAAACTCCTGGGCTCAGGCAATCCTCCTGCCTCAGCCTTCCGAGTAGCTGGGACTACAGGTGTGCACCACCACACTCCGCTAATTTTTCTATTTTTAGTAGAGACAGGATCTCGCTCTTGCTCAGGCTGGTCTCGAACTCCTAGCTTCAAACAATCCTCCCGCCTTGGGATCCCAAAGTTCTAGGATTACAGGCATGAGCTGCCATGCCGTGCCCTTCATCATAATTTTAGGAAATCAGTTGAGCATATTCTGGTGTCTGTTTCCTTACAAAGAGCCTTCAAGATCGCCATGTCTCTCAAGGAGCTCAACACTACAGGGCCCCAAGAACAAACGGGAAATACCCACCTCCCGAAAAGGGCAAGTCTTGTATCAAGACAGTAATGATTCTCTTAGCATCCAAGAAACAGAAATTCCAGTGAAGACACCAATGGTGAAGACCACGTGGCATCAAGGTCCAGAGAAGAGACTATCTCAAATGATGTGTTACCCTAAAATAATTATTCCACTTCATGGTGGAGAACAGTTTAGTTTTGGGGACCAACTTGCTAGCTAGAAGACCAGACTCAGTAGTGATGAGTGGAGGGGAGAGATGGGAGGGCAGAGAAGGACCACGAATCAGCATGTGAGGAAGTCCAGGCTGATGTGCTTTTCCTAGGACACTGGGTTTAAATTCCAATTCCTCCTGTCCTCTAGAGCAGAGTGTCCATGGCACTCCCAGTCCAGAGTGCGTCCAAAGCTGTCTCTGATGTGGCCCTTACGTGGCTAGCTGCACAACCCCAGAGCAGGCTTAGTTTCCAAGCCATGAAAGTGATTTCCAACCTCTCAATAGGGACAAAAACCACATCCCAACGAAAAGCCCTCTGGCATAGGTTCAGATGCCTTTCTTTTTCCTTTTAAAGATACAAAAAAAAAAAAAAAAAAATCACATATGCAGCATTCCCTTGGCTAGCTAAAGATGTTATTTTTGGAAAGGAACTAAAATCGCCTGCAGCAACGCCCACAACTACCCTGACACTCACATCTATCAGAGCCCTGCTTCTGTCCTCATCTGTTAGGAGGTCACTGAGACTGGCCTGGAAAAGAATCATTAGTCTCTAGGGACAGAGAGGCACTAGACAAGAAGACAGACACCAAGAACAAAGGCTGATGAGCCAAGAGTGCACTGATGCAAGCTCAGAGTACCCTTTCTAATGAACCACGCTGCAGAATCAGCAGCAGTTGGGCAGCTACAGCTCTCTGGTCACCCACGAAGCACCCCTCCATGCACTGATTCCAAAAGAGGAAATCAGCCCCCTCTCCTGCAAATGGGCCACAACATAACACCGAGGCTCTTGGGGCATGAGGGTTGTGGGTCAAACCAGCACAGACCCAGACAGACCCCAGGACCACATGTGAACCCTTGCTCTGCCTAGAGAAAGCTAACCATCCCCTGCTCAAACCTCTGACCTTCAGGTTAGGTGTTGAAAATTTAGCTTAATGTAAACCCTATCTAGGATTGCTTATGCTTTCGCTATAGTGAAGAGCCCACAGGGTGTCATGGAATTAGTAGGTGACTTCATATCCCATCCGTGCAGGCTGAGAGCAAAGCAATGCCAAATTTAGCTAAGCAGTCACAAAGATTTAAAATGCTTCAAAAGAGATGGCATGCAATGTGGGCCAACCCCAGCCCACTCTGCTGCAGACTGGGAAGCCAAGCCCTTCTCAAGTGCTCTGTCTCCCCAAACTTCTGCTGGCTGGGAAGACTTCCTCATGGGCCAGCCTACCCCAGCCTCACAGAGTGTACAGACCAAAGGGAGACTATCAGCCAGCCAGCAGAAACCATCTTAATTCATTCTCTCACACGCCAACTACTCCAGCATTTTCTGGAACCCCTGCCGCTGACAATCATATTTGATATCCTGTAATGCTTTTAAATAAACAAGCTTCATACATTTTAGCTTGCCTGCTCACTCTTCATAATAACTTTACCAAGTAGAGAGGAGCAGGAAGCATTTTTTCCACTTTATAATTTTATAGATGGGGAAACTGAGGCTCAGAGAGGTCATGACTGAAGATGGCAAGGCTGACAGGCAGCACAACTGAAACTCAAATTAACATCTTCTGTTTTCAAGATCTATACTTGTTCCGTTTAGATCCAGCTCAGTTCTCTGAGGCTGTGGTCACCACCAAAGGATGAGCACGTTCTGGGGGTGCAGGAACAATCCACTGGGGCACAGAAAAAGAACACTAGAACTTCTACTCTTGGTTTTTAGAATTGCCTTCTAAAATGTGTTGTATATGTCCCACAGCACACGCCCCACAGGGGCCTGCGTGTGAGTGAGCACATACACTGTGCAGTGTGTGCTCACAGTTTAAAGAGGCAGACAGTCAACTTGGGGACCATGGCTGTAAGAGCAAAACATTGTTCTGTATCATTTTTATTGTTCTCATTCTCTCTCTTCCCTCATCTCTCATCTCCTACTGAATAACAGCATGTCAGTGTCATGTCCTTTCTTCTTTTGACTTTAGTCTAGATTGGTGCTTCTACACCAGGGTAATCTTTTCCTCAGGGGTCATTTGGCAGTGTCTGGAGACACTCTCTCTCGACAGCTTGGGATGGGAGGTGCTGCTGACATCGACAGAGAGGCCAAGATACACCAGACAGCCTACAATGCACAGGGCAGCCCTCCACAGCAAAGAACTATCCAGCCCAAAATACCAATAGTGTTGACCTTGAGAATCCCTGGCTTAGAAGTTATATCAAAGTATTTCTAATCTCTTACCAAACAGGCCAACCAACCCACCAAACACTCTGACTGGGGCTTGATTTGACAAGGTGCATTAAGAACAGTGAGTTTATGAATCTTCACCTTGGTTGCTAAGGTGAGACGCCTGACCAGTGAAGGGCACCACATGAAGGACCACCTGAGAACTGCCAAGCTGAACAGACAGCTCTTGGCTTGTTGTCCACAGAGAGGAAAGCCAGGGGAATGCTCAGACGCTCAGTGACGAACCCTGCACTGCGCACTTACCACCCTACGGCACGACTCTACTGACCAGACGATTCCGCTCCTCTCCCAGTGCCACCTGGGCACCTGCACACCCCTTACCCCTCCATGTTTGTCTTGTGAGGCCAAGGCAAGAATTAAAAGAGACCCCAAGATGAATCTGATTAAATGTTCTTCTTTCACTCACTCTCCCCTAGCTGGATACTGGAAGACTCTGAACATTATACTCTGACATTACACAAGTTCCTCTCATTAAACCCAGGAAGAAAGCTAGACTTGAGAACACAACATTGAAAAATATACCTTCTTTCCATGTTCTCAGCTCTTCTCTTTTCCCATTTTCAAGAAACATCCTACCTGTGAGCTCTAAGGTTCCCTGTCATGGCATGCTTTGCCAAGGTCGGGGCAAGGCTGTGTCTGCACATGCTCGGGAGACTTCCTGAAAGCATTTCTGTGTCTGAACCAAATTTCATCCAACAGGGCACAACCAAAACTGCTCATCTGGAATGACATGTATTATACATTTAACCCAAAAATTTCAAAGTCATTTTAAGTGTGAGTTGAGTCCAAAGTGGCCCAAACTTGAATAGATAAGGATTTCTATATTTTTCTCCTGTCATAGGTGATTCGGCTCAAACTGTCAGTACAAAAGGAGGTATAAACTCATCTCTCTCTTTTCCTAAATCCCACATGGGGCCAGGACAGGTAATTTCTTATGAGGCCCATGAATGGCAGTTGTAAAGCTGTAAGTGAATGAAAATGTCAGCTCAACCATCACTGGGCCTTTAAAAAGTATAAAATGAAATGGTAGGGAACAAGAAAAGCCATCAGATTTATAAGCTAGAAGTGTTATACCGGGGCCCAGAGAACAACAAACATCTTCCAAAACACGCTCCCCAATCCTCTGGATCGTTGGCGGGGGTGTGTCCATTTGGAGGGAAAGAGGAAGGGCTTACTCTTAATAATACAACTTTAGCCTTGATTTTATTTGAGATGACAAAAAGAGGGTGGATATGGAGAAAATGAAGAGAGTCCATTTCATGTTACAGTCAATTTCAGATGGCTATTACTCTCTTCCTCAATTTCTTTTGATTTTCCCTCCTTCACGTATCATTGATGAAATCCTTTGCCCTTTAATCTACTGCTTTTCCAAAGGCACATTCCCAGCCCTGGGATCACTGCATTCCCCAGGAATAGTGAAATGAAACCCACTGGCTTACTCCGGGCACTCACACACAGTGTTCATGCCTGTCACCACACGCCAAGCTGAGGTCATGGGGAAGGGATGAAGGGAAGGTATGTGGCACAGTGGGTACAACACTGATCTCAGGTCCTCTGGATAGACTCTACCCAACTCTGCGTTTATTACTTTCACGCTGTTTCCCATCTGCAAAATGGAGCCTCCCTCATGGGCTGTTGTGAGGATCCAGTGAGTTGTATATGTAAAGCATCTAGACAGTGCCTGGTGCGTAGCAGGTGCTACATGTTAGCTAATGCTGCTGTGGCTGCTGGTCATCACTATGTGTCTTCCTACTCCGTTTTCTATGAGTTAGCATGACAAGGGCCACAATGGTAGCTTAACCAGCATTAATCACGATGGTGGGGGAGAGGAGTGAACACACATCAAGCTTTGCTCTCTATTTTTATTTGAGGAAAATACTTCAGCAGGGAAGACGGTTTCTCAATTGTAAATACATACAGCTCCTTGGCATGGCACTTTTAGCAGCATGGAGGACGACTGTTGGCAACACAGCAAACCAGTGCTACTCTGGCTCTTACCTCCCCCAACCCACTCATTCTCCCTCATTCTGGGCACCTGCTTCTCTGAGACTCCAAAGCCTCTGCCAGGTCTGGGTTGCCCCCAGAGTCACCTTCCCTGCAGCTCCTGTCCCAGCGCTGCTGCGCCTCAAGCAGCACCAACTCCCTGAGAGAGGCGAACCAGCTGAAATGAGGACAGGCAGCTCGCTAGAGTGACTATGTTAGACTGACTTCTAGGAGAGAATGTTTACTTTTAAAAGAAGAAACTTCTGACCTAGTCTCTGGTTGGTAAGATGGTGGTGGAGAGAAATTTTACAGCTGGTCTCTCTACAACGTGGTCTTTCTTGATTCTGACTTAGTTTTGGAAAACAGGGAAACAAGAATAAACAGACGTTATCCTGTTATAATCGATACCGGCTATTCCTTGGTTACCAGGCTGTGCTCAGTCTATGAAATCCATTATGGTTTTGCTTCTTAGAGATAAACTCTTCTCCCTAAGGTCTCAGTTAGAGTTCACCTAATCACACTTTCTAGTTCTTGAGTTTGAACTCTGAGCAGCCAGCAAAGGCCAAGAGGACTCCTCTCTCTGGAATTCACTTCCGCAGTGTTCCTGGCTTTATTAACCTTCAAAGAACATGAGCAACACATGAAAACACACGTATTTAGGTTTTTGCCAGTAAAACAGCCTTAGTTTTGCCGTGTGTTTGTTGAGGAAAATCAAAACCCACTAAGGCCCTGAGCTCTGCTGGTACCCTTGGGTCCTTGCCTGCTGTTGGCCTCCGTAATTACTTCTATATTAAGGAGCACCTGTCACCAGAACAACTCTGGACCCTACCCTCTTGGCACGTTCGCCTCTCTCAGGGAGCTGGTGCTGGCAGAGGCCCAGCAACATTGAGACCCCACGTGCAGGACAGCCCAGACCGCACAGAAGGTGTCAGAATCAGAGAAGCAGGTGGCAATGGGTAGAAAGGCCTGGAGTTCTCCTGGTAACAAGGACAACATAACATGAAATAATTGCTAAAGACCAACAGTTTCAGGCAAGGGGCCTAAAAGAAATCAGGCTGCACTAACTATGAAATAATAGTGATAAAGTGGGAAGAAGAATGATATTTTACACAATCAAAGAATAAGGAAATCAGTCACTTAATAGTCACACTTGGGACAGTTTCATGTGATTAATGTACACTCACAGCAAGCTGGGTAAGTACAGTAAGAAACAGAGGTAAAGAAAACACAAGAGGCTAGGGGCTGGGTATGGTGTCTCACACCTGTAATCCCAGCACCTTGGAAGGCCAAAGCTGGAGGATGGCTTGGAAGGAGTTCAAGACTGGCCTGAGCAACACAGTGAGACCTCAACTCTACAAAAAATAAAAAAACTAGCTGGGTGTGCTGGTGCATGCCTATATTCCTAGTTACTCAGGAGGCTGAGGCAGGAGGATTGCTAGAGCCCAGCAGTTGAAGCTGCAGTGAGCTATGATTGTGCTGCTGTACTCCAGCTTGGGCAATAGAGTGAGACCCTGCCTCCAAAAAGAAAAAAAAGAAAAGTAAGAAAAAAACCACAAGAGGCCAATAAAAATTCTGACTCAATCTGGAAGGATTTTTCTGGTAATCATCTAGCATGGCTCCAAGAGGCAGAGCCGGAGCCCTAGACTCCCTTTCTGTTGAAAGGTATCCCAGAACTACCCCCTTCATACCAACAAGGGGTTTCTAAAGAGTGTGAGCTTTCTTCACATTTTTGGAAACATTTTGACTGTATCTGTGCATACATCTCATTATCTGGAGAAAAAACATCAGTGGCAAGGTTGGGTTTAGTTAGCCTGAGTTAGGGTTTAATGTTGGTAGTGACTCAACCTCTTGCCCACTATTGTTCTTAGAGACCCTTATTAAAGTACCTCTGAAATATTCAGAAAATGTTTATAAACTGCTTGTGCAAAGTGATGTGGAAGTTGGCCCACAGGAAGTAAAAGGGAGAAGGTGTTCATGTGACTGGCAAAACCTGGAAGTAATAGGAGAGTCCCGTAGCCTGGAGGCCTGCCTCTCTTCCCAGGCCACAGAAGGTGCTTCTGCACACAAGCCTGCCCCCGCCCCCCAGAAGGTGAGTGGTGAGCAGACAAGGAGCAATTGTAAAGACAGAGGTGCCAGCAGCAACACACACAGCTGAGGCTTCTGGGTAGTGGTGACCTAATCTGGTGGGCGGGCCAGTCCAGCTGCACCCTCATTTCATTATGACTAATCTACTTGTTGGCGCTTGCTGGGTACTTGGCTGGGTGAGGCAAGGTAAGGACCTGTGTTGGAGTCTCAAGGAGGTTTTAGAGCTTCGTGACAGGGATTGGAATTTGAATAAGATTCTTTTTGGGGTCTCTGCCTGGCTGCTGCGTTTCAGAGAGCTCCACACGGGTACTTTTCTTCTATTTGTACTGCAGGCAGGGACAACCATGAGACTAGGATCCTAAAAAGCATCATCCTACCCTACTTTTTCAGCATGAAAATAGAGAGTGACCCATTTTCATGGCCTGATCTTCTGTGTCTATGCCACAGCGTCCCTCTGAGGGAGTGTGTTAATTAGGGAAATTGCCAGGGAATTTATGAGAAAAAAAGAGACTGGATTTTAAGAAGTTTCGGAAAGAAACTGAGGTCGTCCATCCAAAGAGAATTCTCCAGGGTCTTCACAATGGGCAGCACAGAATCAATTGGCTGTGCCACCCTCCTGTGAGACGCTTCAGCACACTATTCTAAATGACGATGCCCCCCTCCCCCTGCCCCCACCCACAACTGCTGGGAGGTGGGAAGCAACCACAGCAAAGATTTACAATTTGAAAACTCTATGCATGTATGTATCCTCCCTTATTACTGATCCTTGGTCAACTTATTAGTTGTCATTTATTGCAGTCCCCACATCCCAATTCTCTCTCCCTTCTGCAGGCACCAGGACAATGGCTCACTATATCAGAGAAAGGGGCACAAGAGGCTACAGACTTGGAGGGCTGGGATGAAGTCTGAATCAGCAATCTCTGATGAAGATGAAGCAGACCACAGTGTTACAGCAGGGCTATGAGCTACACATGGAGCAGACCCTCCCTGACAAGGGACTGTTACCTAGAATGCCAGGGAGAACCCAGGACTCTGCTGTTCTGCTCTATGGCGAAGCCCAAGACCTCTCTGAGTTCCAAGAGGTGCATGGAGGCCAGCAAGGCCTTTTAATATCAAAACATCCAATTTCCCAGAGCTCAGCAGGAGCAGACTCGGCACCTACCACAGGGCCCTCTTTTGGCTCCATTCAGCACCAGAGCTGGGCCTGTGCCCACTGTAGTTGGCATGCCAACACGGCAGAAGCGGCCACCACTGCTGAGATTAGCAGTGTGTGTGTCAGAAGGGGACAGTCTGTTTTTTAATATAGGATGATCCCTCCAGGCTTTGAGGGGCCAAATAGAATTGGATATCCTAGCTTGGCATCCAGGTCACAGCAAAGACAGCGTGAAAGAGACGTCAGCTGGGGAGGAAACAGCAAGAACCTTCACCGTCACCAGGAGCAAGGTCACCATGCCTGAGGGTACTCCTAGCAACAGCCTCAAGGCAGAGGACAGACACATCCCTGGTCCGTTCCCCTTGGCGGCCTGCTACAGTCAGAGAAACAGGAGGAAGGCACCGGCTATTCATGCCCATGCAGACCCAGCTGCACATGGAATTTCTGCCCCTTCACCTGCCTGGCCCACAGACTCCTCTGCTGGCAGACCGCATGTGGGACCCCTGGGCACAGGTGACATCTTTCTTGTTCTTCTCTATTTGCAGCCGCTGCAAAGCAAAACATCTCGCACCATGCCAAACCCCCTCAACAAGGGGCCCTTCCGTTGACAGGAGTTTCTATGTTAGGTATACACACCTGTTTCCCATTTCCCCTCTATGCTCTCTTGCTGACCGCCCCAGAAGTGGGAGTCTGAGGCACAGAGGCTTTCCAGCCCGCTCCCGAGCCCTGCCTGAGTGTCCCCCTTTCCCACCCTGTAATCAGGAAAAAGGAAGGAAAAGAAAAACCCAGAAGCCTGAAGATTGTTTGGAATTTATTCTCTTAAATAAGAATATAACATTTGTTTAAAAAAAAAATTAAAAGCACAACACCTTGGATTCACAGTAACGGCAAAAACAAAGTTACACAATTAAATTAAAAACTCACAAAGAAAAAACACACCAAAAACTCACAACAGCACAGGTTAAAACAAGGGCAAAAATAAAGGCTGCAGGAAGGCCAGGCGTGGACGGGTGACGTGTTCCTTGGCACAGCTAATCCTCCCCTGCTCTGGCTCCTCTGTACCACTGCTGTGGATATCTGGCCTGCTGCCGTCCCCTCCTGCCCCCATCCTAAGCTGGACGGCTCAGGAAAAAAGTAAACCCTTAACTCACTGGTTAGATATTCAAGGCCATGGTGCAGCCCCTTAGAAGAGCCAAGGAATGTTCTACGGTACTGCAGAAAACAGCTGAAGACACACTGAACACCCACAGACAGTGGAAAGCTGAAATAACTAACCCAGGAGAGTCAATATATATAAGCCTGAAGGTAAAACAGAGGGAGGTGGGGTGCTTGGTTCTCTGTGGTACCCCACTAAGCAACAGACTACTGCTTCCTAGTTTGCTCTTGGGTCAATTTCCTGAGGTTGGGTGTGTGCTGCTCATGTCCTGAGCACCCACTCCCGAGGGCTCACCTTCACGGACATGCTGCCATGAGGCCATCACGTGCCCTCAACGTCCTGACCGGAGCACAGGACGGCCAGGCACATGGTTCCCAGTGTTCAGCTCCCTCAGCCTCCGAAACCAAGGAACAAGAAGCTTTGGAAACAGCTTCATTATTATTATTGTTATTTAGAATATATAAATAAATATCTACTCATATTTGTGCAATCAGATCTATATACATATAAATGTGTACATATATAGAAACATTCACACATCACCATCAACTATGACTTGGGGTAGGAGAGGTAAGCTGGACTGGAGAATTCTCTTTGCTCTACTGAAAGGTTTTCCAGAAATAACTACAAGGGAAGAGGACTTAGGAAGCAGTAAGATTTCCTAACTTCCCTCCATCAGGCAAGAACTCCAGATTGAATGAAATTCCTTATATGGCTTGGCTATTCTTCTACCTGCATGGGAAATACCTGCATTTCCTAACGGCCCATTCCGGATCCAAACTATGGAGCCCAATGGCATCATGCAAGGGGGTCTGGGCACAAGGAGCAGGCAGCTGCCACTTGGGACCTATGGCTTTCAGATAATCTTTTCCATGAGATGACAGAAAACAACTGTGTTTCTTCCATCCTCTCTCTCTGTTGCCTGCATCGTGAATGTTCAGATGATGAATGCTCTCGGGGGAAAGCTCTTCTGTTCCCTTCCTATTACACCCTACAGCCTCTATGCTTCATTTTTGGTTATCAACTATCTGAGATAAAAAGAGGATCCCTCTGGGTAAAAAAGAATCCAAAAATCCTGCAACTGAGGATCTCATGTCCAAGGGAAAACAAGCCCATTTGGGGTTTTTCTTTCTCTGCTTTATTGCTTTTTCTAAAGTCATGGCAGGGACTATCAGATCAGGGTAAGAAAGTCTGTGCCAGGGTCACACATGTGCAGTAGTAAGTATAAGCCTGGAAACAAAGCATTTACAGATTTGAGAACAAAAAAGAGGATTTCTATATTAAAAGCACATTACAAACAAAAATACCATAAACAATGTCTCCCAGACACTAAATTAGGCAGCATAGTTACAGATTATGTTACCAGAGAAAGACAAGACTTTAAAGCAACCCCAGAGTGGGTTCTTTGAACTTGTGGGTTGTATTTGGGTTGGTATTTTTTTTTTTTTTTTTTTTTGGCAACAGCAAGAATTTTGGCATACTGGGCAAAGAACGTAAGGGAGAAACACTATGAAAGAAAGATCGCAGCTTTCCCAGCTCCTCCTGCGGAGGGATGTGGATCTAGAGAGGATGGGTGCATTATACACGACACAATCAAGTTCATTCATTTATCGCCTTTTCTGGTCTCCAGTGCAGCGAGGAGACCTACCAGATCTCGGTTAATAACTGCTCTCTACACACATTCTGGACCCTGGAAACACCTGAGCTTTTCTGAAGCTTTTCAGAAGGAAATTCTAGTTAAGTAACTAAGGCTTTAGTTTGGGATTTAAAGAAGAAAATTTCTATCAAAGGATACAAAGAAATCTATTTCATGCCAACTTACAAAATACCACCCACAACTCTATTCCTTTTCTACAGATGCTAGCAAAAACGAGTCAGCTCCAGTGCTTTGTTCACGACTCAGAGCTCTAATTTCAAAAAGCTGAGGCCTCCAGAGGAGGACACTAACAGAAGTCCCTCAGCCCTAAGCTCTCTGGCCTTCTCTTGCCTAAAAGGTACCTTAAACTGGGGGGACAGTGCTTGCTTCATTCACCTTAAGGGTTCAACCTGCAACTCCTTTGGGACACCATATTGAATCCCCTGTGGTATACCAGGCAAGTCACCTTCCAGCACAGAACCAAGAACCATGGGGACTGAGATGTCCTCAGGCCTTTCTTTCTTGGTTGTTTTGATTCTTTAACCACATAGCCAACTCTCATCTTCTCTCCCTGCTTTGTAGAACATTCTTCTTCTCTAAGGAACCCTATTTTCATTAGAATTCCTAAAAACCTGAAATCCATTATGCCTTCAATTAGATAGTAAGAATGGCAACCTGAACCAGATGGGAAAGTGAGCAAACCTGGCTTGTTCAGGAACAACCTGAACTTCATCATGTTTAACTCTTTTTAAAGAATGTTCTGTACTCCATACCCAAACGGAGAGTTTAAGTTCTTTGAGTTGTTTTACTGAGTAGTCAGGTTCCTTGGAAAATCCATTTCTGCTGGAATAAGGCCTGGACCAATAAGGTGGTGCTCTCCCCTGATCAAATGCACATTCTACAGCATAAAGGCAAAGTCTCTGTCTAGAACCCTTTGGTTATTTTTCTCTGCCAGTGATTCCCCCAATGCTCTGAGAGTGTTGACTGCAAAGAGCTGTCAGCACTTCATAAGAAAGATTATAAAGATCTTCAAGACTACAGAAGCTTTAAAAGTTATTCATGGCTTAAACATGGCTATAAAATGCTGGTCCCAACTGCAGGGCACTTAAAAATCAGATTATAGTAAGGGTACATGTAGCAGATGCCGAGTTCACCTACCTCGGCTGGGGTTTGCTGTATCAGCCTCCAGATCACTGCACCCAGGCTGTACCGCCCAGCCTCTGGGCAGTTCTCCCTCTCCCAGAACGAGCACCACAGGGCTGACATTAACCAGCTCTTACAAATGGGAGAAGACGCAACTCTGAGAACCTCTCAGCGAAGGCCAAGGGGATAATTCTTCCCATTTCCCATCATGGAAATTCCACTACCAACTCCTCCTTGGTTTCTGGCATTGGCTGATAATCTTGAATTTTTACATGAGTTTGTAGATGATTGCTTGAGATATATTCGTTTTAAGCCAGAGGAAAGTGTGACAGACAGACATTGTGGCCCTGCTGAATTCCTCTCTCACCTGCACAGCAACCCAGGCTGGGAATGGTCTGGAGCTGCACAGGGAGGCAAGGCCATGGCGATTCGTGGGCTGTGCATGCATCTCATGGGCTGGTTTTACAGGGAGCCCAAAGAGGCTATTTTAAGGAAAAAAGAAACACAATTCTTCCCACAGGCCTTGTGCCCATAAGCTCTCCTGGTTCTGCTCCGCTATGTGTGTTCTAAGTGTGTTTTTAGAGGTAGAGATGGGGTCATGCACCTCCTGACAAAAGAAAGTAGTAATGGACGTGGGACAAATTAGGGCTTGATCCTCATTAGAAGTTTGAATGCCCCAGAGTCGTGAGGGGTCATGTCTTTTAAGGGTCCAGGTCAAACAGAAGAGCAGTGACAGCTCATCCAGACTCCTCAATATGGAATGGGATGCAAGAATTTCAAGTTCAAGTGAAGAAAAATTCAGACCATGGAGCCTTAACCATCACAACTCCACAACCCTGTTTCAAATGAGTCTAAAAACAAGGAACCACATGAAGGCCTGGCAACTCTGGATACCCACTTGGCTCAGTGGCAAGGGCAGCGTGTTCTGAATTCCTATTTGCCTACACGGGATTTGGACCAGTCACCCTGATGTGTGTGACAGATGTGGGATGGGGCAACAGTACTTTGAGACTTTGAATAAACATGACCCACAGCCTGGGCAATGCCGCTTACCAGATGGACCCTCACTGGCTCACAGTCTGCCAGTGGAACTCCCCTCTAATTTGTACCAGCACCTCCGACAGGCCATAGAGAAAAGGGACTCCAAATGCAAGCAGCTGGCACATGAAAAAGGAGTCCAAAGGGTTTTGGGCCACCTGATGCCCAATTGAAGAAATGTTGCTTTGGAGGTGCTGGCTCATGCCCTTGGCCTTGTCACAGAGGCCGAGGGAGTGACGCACCACCCAGCCAAACAAGGAAGTGAGGCTACCTGGGGTTCTCTCAGCCGAGCTGGCCACGGTGCTGGCCCGTCCATTTGCATCTGCAGTGGGGCCATCCTGCAGGGGTCCTTTGGCCTCCTAAGAAAGTCCATAAGAAAAAGAGTGACTCTGACTGAAGCACTGAAATCTCAGGCTGCAACAACAATGTGATGGACTGGTTTGTCTCTGCTGATCTTACCAGGCAACCCAGAGCTGTATTCTTCACACAGTGTAAGTCTTTCTTTAAAAAAAAAACCAGAACATACTCCCCATGGAAGTCCTCAGGAGTCAGAGTCTAGATCCAGCTAAGTGTCCCCCTTCCCATAAGTCCCTCAGTGAAGCCTCTAAAGGAGTCCTGAATTAGCTGTGTACTGACAAGGTGACATCAGGTGGTAAAGGGCTTACTGGGCTCAACTGACAGGTAGAAAGCCACTCTCAATTAAAAAAAAAAGTAAGAAAGAAGCAAGTTCTCAGATAAGTAACTCACAAAACAAGGTAAAGCAAAGAGCTGGTGGGTCGGGGATTAGCACCTGCTCCCAGCTGCCCCAGACCCTGGGGTGGGGCTGCCAAGGAACAGAAGAGCTCCTCCTCACACTGCCTCTTTCCCACCACTGCCTTCCTTGATGAGAGCTCATAAAAACTGAGTAGGCAGTTACCCTTAAGAGCAGGGTATCCTTCTCTCAGAGATGCTCATTTAAAACGCAAACATCTTTAATGTGCAGAGAGCAGAAGGGAGGGTCTGCATAATTTCTCAAGTCCAGCTCAGGTGTCAGATGGAACATTACCTAGTGAAGTACAACATCAGAGCATACTGCAAAAGCTGGTTCCCTCCCCAAACTGGACTGCAGCCGTGTCTTAGGCCCTCGCCTCACAGGAGAGGCAGGGCTGCAAGGGCACCTGCAGGCCCCGCTCCGGCGCAGCTGGCCCATGGCCACACTGCACTGGCGCCCACCACTTCTCCCCACTTACAGGATGGATCACCATTACCTTTCCAGACAGAGCAGCCAACGCCGGTCTCTTCCTCTGTGCGTAGCCAGAGAGGCGGTAACAGTAGTGTGGTTTACAGTAGAATTTACCTGCAGATGACAGAAGCAGGGGACAAGGGAGTGAGCCAGACTCAGTGACCCTGAACACGATCCCAGGTCTCAGTCCCTCCTATCCCTCTCCTCTAGCCACAGGAGGCCATCACCCTGCCCAGCCTCTTGTCCAGGGAAGCTGGTCCTTTCCTTCCCTGTAAATGTTGATTACAGCCCTCCTGTCCCCTTGCCTCAAGGTGAGGAGGAGGGGGTCTTTTCCTTTAGGAATGTGAAGACCACTGAGCTGTCACCCAATCAGTGCCCAGAGCAGAGATGTGAGGCTTGCAGGGCAGGGCCAGCGGACAAAGTAGCAGTGTGTGCGGAACAAAGATGTGGTCACATGAAAAATGGGGAGGAGCATTTCTGGGGAAACCAAGGATGAATAAGTGTGGGTGGAGGCGTAAAGCCTGCAGGGGTGGACATTGCTGGGCATCAGCTCTGTTGCTCACCCCCCTGCACCCACACACCCCTTCCTTCTCTACCCACGAGCCAGCGTGGGGGCAACTGCAAGCTATGACCCCCACCCCCGGCCCCCGAGGATCAGAGTCAACATTGAAAACCAGCACAACACCAAAAAATCCTGTAATGGACTATGAGTAGAAGGGAACAGAATAAAATAGAAAAACCAGAGCATACTGTGGCATAATTAGAGTTAAATATTATTTCTCAGCATTTTCAAGTACGTCTACATGTGTTTACTGGGTCCTACTGGGGGTGTTGCCAAAAGTCTGAACAACACCGTCTTGGCTTTTCCCAGGACACTGGTAGTGGAATTAACTCACAAAGTCATTTTTTTCTGACTCCTTCTTTACTCTAATGTTCTTGAACATTAAATGATTACAGAAACTGTTAAAACAGAAGTAATCCCATTTCATCCTTCTCATTTGTAGAGAGTACTCCTTAGACAAATGAGCTTTCTTGATTACAAGTTAAAATAAGGGGACCTAACAGCCAAAGAAAGTGAAGATGAGATAGTATTCTTCCTTCTTCCTTTTCCTCCTTCACCTGGTGATCTGATTCTTTCTTTTTTTTTTTTCTTCAAAGTAACTGGCTCATTTTCTCTCATCTGAAATTCCCCTCCCATGCTGAATAAATCTATTAGAAAAATAAAGTTTATGCAATTCCATAGATTTTAAATAATGTTCATAATACATAGTATATTTTCCAAAACAGAATTTTCCACTAGCTATTGGCACTTAACCAGGACTCAGAGACACTACATCTGTAGTTAGGAACACTTGGTAGCCAAAATCAATCTTTTTGTTTCTTATGAGAGGAGTCGAGTCACAGGTTATTATTTTCAGCTTGGCCACAATTTCCTTTTATGATCTATAATAAACCACTCTGCTTTTCTGAATTTTGGTCACCAAGATAAAATATATTATTAGTACTTGAATCACGTATGACTTCTTTTGGTCTGTTTGTTACCTCCTCCATGGGATTCTGATGGGGGCTATCAACTATGTGCCTGGATGCTACCCAGCCCAGAAGTGGACACACATAATCCAGGCTGCTCAATCACTGTGCTGATTTTAGTTACTGGCATGTGACTAAAATCAGGCTGACCAGAGCCATTTTGGGGGGTCATTATGGCTGATGAGGGAGAAGGGCAGCCCTTCTCTGGAGACTGCTATCTGGAAGGAAGATACATGAATCTAATGTTTAAAATTCAATCTGACTTGAGTTTCTACAACTTGTAACCAAGAGTCTGGTTTATTACATTATCAGAAATATAATGTTATTTATACTTTCATTCCTTCCTTCTACTTTTTTCCTGCATTAATTTGTTTTATGAGGTTTTTTTCTGCTAAAGTAGAATCCCAGATTTTTTTTTTTTTTTTTGGTGAGACAGAGTCTTGCTCTGTCGCCAGGGTAGGCTAGAGTGCCGTGGCATCAACACAGCTCACTGCAACCTCAGACTCCTAGGCTCAAGCAATCCTTCCACCTCAGCCTCCCAAGTAGCTGGGACTACAGGCTTGTGCCACCACACCTGGCTAATTTTTTAATTTTTAATAGAGATAGGGTCTCACTCTTGCTCAGGCTGGTCTTGAACTCCTGAGCTCAAGCAATCCTCCTACCTCGCCTCCCAGAGTGCTAGGATTACAGGTGTGAGCCACCATGCCAGCCACAATCCCAGATCTTAAAATACAACTCAATTGAATTAAATTGAATCCTCACTGAATCCTGCGCTGGTATCCTAAATTAACAAAGGAAAGAGGTTTAAGTTTTAGAAACAAATTCTAAAAGCCTAATACCAAAGGAAATTTCCCCCCAAAATTCCAGAAAAGTATTTTTTCTAGGAAGGCAGCACAACATGATACAAGGAACATGAGCTCTGAAATTAGATCTCAGTTCAAATATTGTCTCAACCACTCAAGAGTAGTGTAAACTATTTAGCCCTGGGCACGTTTCCTCATATAGAAATAAACATATACCTACTGTGTTTCCCCGAAAATAAGACCTACCCATAAAATAAGCCCTAGCAGGATTTCTAAGCATTTGCGCAATCTAAGCCCTACCCCGAAAATAAGACCTAGTGATGGGTGTGGCTACGCAGCGTACCTGCACAACCCATGCATTTCGTCGCGGAGCGGTAAACAACATGAGCAGCCCTTCTCATCTGCCCCATCGTGACAGCTACTATCCCAGAGGTGACAGGAAAGGTGCGGGCAGCTCCACCAACAAGGTCAGCTCCCCCTGTCAGGTCCTGGCCATCCTGTGCGTGCTGCAAGCTGAGGCTTTGAGGGGAAAGTCTCCTCAGTGAAGTGAGGAGCCGGATGCTCCACTTTAGGTATTGTGTGTCCCCAGGGGAAAGAAGGAAAGCTGTGGCTGCCATTTTACTATGATGATGTTCCAGAAGACGACTTAACTATATTTGAATAAATGTAGATTGTTGTACCATACTTAAAAAAAATAACACATCCCCTGAAAATAAGCCCTAGGGTGTCTTCTTAAGGAAAAATAAATATAAGACCCTGTCTTATTTTCGGGGAAACACAGTACCTCACAGGCTGAGATAATTACACAGATATCACATGTCATGTAGTATAGGTGCTCGATTAATATATCTCTTCATACCCCTTCTCAAACTCAACTTGATGGCACTTTTTGCTTTTTAGATGAAAAAAAAAGCTAATTTCTATCTAACATTTACCATATGCTAGACACCATTTTAATCACCACCCAAAGAAGACAGGCACTGTGATTATCCACCTTTTCCAAGGAGGCAGAGAAAGGCTGAGCAACCTGCCCAGAGTGCCCAGAGTCAGCAAACCTCTTAGGCAAGATGTGAACCTAGGAAGCTGGCTCCAGAGCCTACACGTTTAGCCACTATGCTATCATGCCTGTCTCAGGTTAGTAAATCCAGACACACTAATGTTATAAATTAACTACAGATTATGGATGGTTCAGTTGAGTGACTGATTTTCAATGGTCTAAAGTAAGGAATCTCAATAACTAAATATGGGAGTGACTGGAAAAGGGAACTGGGGAAGACAGACTGCTACAGGGCAAGCCTAAGGTGAGTGGGGCCATTCATTCATTCACCATCTTACTGATGCCATGCTGCGACAGGTTCCAATCTAAACACTGAGAGTCTTCCAGGCAAGAAGACAGACAAGCTCTCTGCCTAGATGGAGCAGATGACATGAGTAAGTATCAGACAGCAGTGACCACTGTATGGAGACTACACAGGTGGCACGCCTCTCTGAGGAGGGAACATGTGAAGATGTGAATGTGCAGGAAGCCCATCCTGTGGAGATCGGGGGAAGTGCATTCCAGAAGAGACAGCTGGGCAAAGTCCTAAGGGAGCAGTAGCTTCATCATGTCGGGGCAGCTGACGGCAGGGCGGATGTGCAACACCCTCTCCAATGGGCCTAGCACAGTGCCTGGGTGACTTCCCTTCACTCACTTCAACCACTGGGACAGGGCTGCAGGCTCTGTCTGCTCTGCCGTGGGTAGGAGATCAGCCAGATCTGAGTCACACCTTTTAAGATTCCCTGCTCTGCTTTCAGCCTGTCAGGGGCAATGGAGGCAGGGAGGCCAGTGGTGCTGATGGAAGACACAGTGGCTGGCCTGGGTGGCACCAGCAGAGATGGAGACTCTCAGGCTTGTCACTGCTGAGCACCACCCTGCACAGACCACCTCGGCAGGCAGCATGTTTTCTCTCCTCAAGCTGACAAGGAGAGGTCTGACATACTGTCTAATTTGGAGTCCTTAAGAGTTGGCAGCAATCACAAATGAGCTAGTGTTTGACAAAAGAAAGAGTAGCTCTGTGTTTGAACAGACTGAAGGGAAGAATAAACAGTGACAAGGGTAAAACAGATACATCTGGAAGTTTATGATACTCACTTTACCAGTATGGAGTTGACAATGGGCCTGGAGCCTATAATCCCCGAACCTCCAACCTGGACTGGATCTCAGAGGTCGCGTAAACTTGGACAAGTAACTTATAATGCCTCTGAACTCGATTTCCTGACTTGTAAAATTATGATTATAAAAGCAGCTACCTTATGGGGCTGTTATGAGGATGAAATGATGTGCTATGTGTTCAAAGGCCTAACACAGTGCCTGGGTGACTTCCCTTCACTCACTTCAACCTCCCCGGCTTTTTCTTTACTTATCTGAGGTTCTTCAGTTATATTTCTGAATCACTTGATCACTTCAGTGCCCCTAAAGTTCCACTCCTGTCTCTAATCCACATGTAAGCTGATGAAAATTTTATCTGGGTCCAAATTTGGGGAGCTGGTTTAGACTCATTGTCCTCTCTGCCCCAGTCAAGAATAACACATCCACCCTTGTCCAGCCTCACCCCACCAGCCTTGTGGCCACTCCTGTCTGAGCTCCTGCTGCCCTCTTGCCTGATATGCCACCACATGCTTCTCTCTCCATGTCTAGCCATGGTCAGCTAGGTCACTCCAGACGGCTTTTGAACTTCATTGATTTCTTCCTCCTCTGAACTTCTACAAAGTTACAATCTAGACTGTGTAACTGAGCCCTGTCATATCCTCTTTTGTCTGCTACTGCTTCCCGTGCACTGTTTTTCTCATTCCCATCAGAACGGGAGTTCCTGGAGGCGTACACACTCTGTCTGTATCCTTAAGAGAAGATAGCAAAGATGAGCACACATCCACAGGCAAAAATACCTGTAGACCAGTCAGCTGGACCCTGGGGAATCTTCTTTCCAGGCAGACACGCCTGGAAGAGGCTAACTAAAACAACCTAAGCACGAAGGGCATGCACACGAAGGTGGGCTGGCTCTGTCCACCAACCCCGATCCTTGCAGATCAAAGGCGCTTCCAAGGAGCAGTTGTGTGGGAAAAATGAAACAAAGGATTTGATACCTAACAATTTACCTTCCTTATCTAAACAACAGTCTTAATCTCCCTGCAATGCATAGAGGACCAGGTGTCACAATGACAGGTGTTGGCCCTTCTCAGTTCACTACTTTGGGCTCCTTTCCTCCTCCCTCTGACAGAGCTGCCTGTTCACTCACTATTAGGAGGGCCTGGACGGTTGGAGTGACTAAGTCCTAACTGTCTGGTGTCCTCTCCTATGTGACATCACCTTACAATCTCCTCACAGTCAAGAAGTCACCTACCAATGTAAGGGACTTGAGGCCACCCTTCTGAGGATTTACTTCCTCTTCTATTAATCTAAGTCCCCTTATTACTCTTAACTCAGTAAGACTGTCTCCCACGAAGCCTCTTCAGGATCCTGTAGGAACAGGTGCAGGAGCCACGAGTGCAGGGTCCTGTCATGGTGGGCCACCTGCCTCTGCCCACCAGACTCTCATCCGCGGGCATCATTCACTACCTTCTACCCTATCAGTCTTTCCACTGTAAAAACCAGCAGATGTCACTAAAGACCAGGCCTGAACACCATAGCAAAGTAGATTCAGGCTCTGTGAAATGAGCTCTCAAAGCATCAGATACAGGACGGTGAGATGCTTATGCCAGAGAAAAGTGGTAACACCAGGCAATGTGCAAATGTCTCCAACAGGCAGACGTCTGAAAACCAGGGGCCTGGGATTTAGTTTCAATTTATGGTCGTCAACCTCAGGCAAGAAACGTGACTTCTACAGAGCTATGATTCCCCTCCCATAAAGTAAAGACCAGAAGACTTATCCTCATCGTGTCCCTTTTATCTCAAGATCCCACCATGAAGTCAGAGAGCAAGTGAGCATCTGTGGAGTCAGGGAAATGATATAGGCAAATGTATTCCATTCTCATTACCCTCATTGCTGGGTAATGCTATGATACAGCTTGGCGACTTTGGGAAATATTTATAAGAAAGAGTCTTAGAGAAAAAACAAAGGATGGAAGGAGATAGGTGGGAAGAGTTGAGGGAGGTAGAATGGAAAAAATGCACACAGAGGAATGCAGCAAGGGGTCCTAAGGTCCCCAGCTCAAATGAACAAAGTGCCTTCAGGCACTGTTTCTAAGTATGGCCCGAAGAACAAGCCACCTCACCATCCTCGATGTCATAGGCATAGGCCGAGAGGCGCAGGGTGGTAGCGCAGTACTCGCACTTGAAGCAGCTCCGGTGGAAGAACTTGCCCTCAGCACTCAGCCTCTCCATCACGTAGACCCGCTTCTGACAGAAATAGCACGTGTCGCTGCCTCCCAAGTTCTGCGGGAACTCCTTCTTCATGGAGCCCTGTAGGAGTGGGGAGGGGAGAGAAAGGAGGGGCACCTCAGGGCAGTGCCTCGCAGGCCCACTCCTACAGGTGCAGCCCTTTGTAGGTGAAGCTGACCCTAAGTGAGTCTGTTCCATGACAGACCACGAGTATGAAACGGCTGCAGTTTACTTTGCTCTTGGCTTTCCCAAAGAGCAGTGGCACTACTGCAGGAGCTGCACCCCACGTGCCTCCGGAGAGCACTAGCACAAGGCGGATTCAGGGTTAACCAACAGCCAAGAGAAAACCTAAGTCATTTGCTTCTGTGAAAGATCCAAGATTACAGAATTTCAGAGCCATCAAACCAAATTATTTTGACAGAATTCTGTTCTGAGTAGCGCACACACACACACACACACACACACACACACACATTCGGTGTTCCCATGGTTCTACACATATATATGGGTCCCCTGGACTCTAGATTGATCACGTTTCCATACAACTTTCTAAACAACTATGGCAGTCCTAGAAATTCAATTATCAAAATTCAGACAACCTCCAAAAAAATTACCACATGGCATATATTGACTACTCAGAACAAACCAGGCTTATTTACCATAGCTGGGTCATGTTTAGCTAGGCAGTGCCCTTGAGACATCTCTTACCAGTTCCTTCTTGTCTAGAAGGGCTTTGGGCTGCTCTTTCCTTTGAAGCTGATTGGCTATCTGCTCAGCCAATGAGCTCACTCCGCCCGTGTACATCTTTATATACTTCTATTGGTTGGAGATTATAAAATGACCAGAATGAAGGGAAATGAGAAAGAAAAAATAAATAAATTAAAAAGACAGTGAAAAAAATCTTAGAAAAGTATAAAATGAATGAATACAAGGTGCAGCAGCAAACCATGCCAACACAGTGTTCACAAGCAGGCAAACCAGGTGGCAAGAAAAACACTGTGTCAGTACCACGCAGAGGTACCAGCATGTGTGGGAACAGCAGCTACAGGGAAAAGTGTCTTCCTTAGGGGAGAACTTGGTTGGTCTTTCATGTCTCTGTAGAATATACAGTTCCAGGAGGTTGGGGGTGGGGGTAGGAAGACAGGATGAATGCAAACAGAGAAGAAAGAAAGGTACATACTCTGGTGACTCAGATTACATTTAAAGAATTCAAGAGGAACAATTCCCATGCAATCAGTGGATGCCCCGACTGACCACATGTTTCAAGGTATGGGAGATGGCTTGGGAAGTTATTTCCTCATTTAGAAAGAAACTAGGCTCATTGTTGCAAAGGCTGACTTTCCACTTGGGTAATAGATGTCACTAGCTCTAGTATTACCTGTAATAATCTCCTTCCTCATTATTAACACCTGATCACGACACCCATCATATGCAGCAACATTCCCAAGCTTTACTGGAAGGAGCCTTCTGAGCCGATTCTCTCTACTGATCTTTAACGTGGGTTTGAGCACGGCATTTTGAGGCCCCTGTGATCCACCCAGAAGCTAAGGTCAAAGCCTTCTAGACTGGCTTGGACAAGTTAAACATGAGCTGTGATCATGCAGACAAGTTGCTCACAATTAGTCCTGGGAAGTCAGAATGTATTTCTAGTCTAGGAGGGAATTTTTTCTCTCCCTCTCCCCTCTCCCCCCTCCCCTCCCCTCTTTCTCTTTTCTTTTCTTTTTTTTTTTGGAGACAGAGTCTTTGTTGTCCTGGCTAGAGTACAGTGGTATCATCACAGCTCATTGCAGTCTTCCTGCCTCAATCTCCTGAGTAGCTAGGACTAAGGCATTCGTCACCACACTTGGCTAATTTTTTAAAATTTTTTGTACAGACAGGGTCTTGCCATGTTGCTCAGGCTGGTCTCAAACTCCCTGCCTTGGCCTCCCAAAGTGCTAGGATTACAGTGTGAGAGCCACTGCACCTGGTCTGTTTTTATAGGTTGAAAAAAGATAAAAGAAAAAAAAATCCAACCAACTCAATCCACTTTCTGGCAATGCAGAAGTAACAGGAGAAATGGTACACATTTCACCATGAATCACTGGCTCATACCTAGGCTGGGTGTTCTAGGCAGCCAACCTTGAGCCTGTTCCCAGGAAGAAGTCCTTTAGAGACTCCACGCCCAAGTCACCCTTCCACATGGAGATGACCATGGCACCTACTACGTGTGTGCTCTTCTCAAGAACTTCGTGGATCTCAAGAACTTCGTGGAATAAGGGGCTACCTGCCCGTGACTCTAACTCTGACTCAGACCTGCACTAGGAGCAGTTACCCTGGCAGTGCCAACAACCCCTTCAGGGTAGGGCTTGAATGGACAAATATATAAGAGAATCACAGCCCTGAATAACATCAGGGCCTAGTAGGGCAGGGACAGATAGCAGAAGTACTCTGAGGGGAGCTGATGCTATGTGAATATGGGAACAGATGCACAAGTGAGAAAACTATTCCCGTCTGGCTCAGCTCAGGCTCAGGTGGAACTAAGTAATCAATTATATATTTTTCAACTCAAAAATAAGGAGATTTCCAAGGATTGGTGCCATCTGCCAATTAACTTCACAGATTATGCCTATTAGTGGTTGAGAAAAACAAGTGGCTCTTAGATCCAAGCCGTCTTTAGATTAGGGACATTAAAGAAGCTTAGGCTTGGAACAGACACACTCTAGGCAGAGCTGAGCAGATAATTTCATAGCTGGCACCAAGGGAGCAGAAAATTGCATTTCTTTCATTCTGCAGCAGATAAGCAAGAGTGTGGACCAGACCTCAAACATGAGGCTAGGACAGTGAGCAAGCCCTGGGCCCTCACTGCTCAGCCAGGACCTGTCCCTCCCACCAGAACAGCCCCAGGCTGCAAAGGCATTTGTCACATTCAGTTTTCAGAGATGTGGTAACACTGACAAGCATGCCCCCAAGAGAGGTGAAGACTCATGAAAAGCAGATGGTTTCCTTCTTCCCACTCTTAAAACAGTCAAAATGTAGCAATCATTGCACTTATACTGTTGCACACCACCCACCCACACCCACTCACACCCACACCCCGTGTGGTCTGGTACTGGCTCAAGAACGGGAAATAAAAAGGACAAAAAGACCCTCCAATCTCTCTATAAACTCCTCTACAGCTGGATCAGCGCTATTATGGGCAAGAGCAGGGTTCATTCCTCAAATGATTACAAGTCAAGAGGCACCCAGGATACTGCACATTCACTACTCCATTTAAGACATTTAATTACGCCATGGTTCGTATTTTGTAACACATGATTATGAAGACATTAGAAGTTAAAAAAGCCAATGGCTGAAAAATGCTTATCATTATTTGATATAGTTAAAATATGATCAAAGTGGGTTTACTTGGACAGAATCTGATGTGTTAAACACAGTCCAATGAAAGCCAGCAGCCTCTTTAGCTGAGGTGTGTACCCACAGGCCTCACACGCAAAACAGACACACGCACATTGGCTTCCTGAAGAGACAGCCCAAAGTCCAGAACTCCACAACCCACTCAGGGCAGATGATAGTTGTGAGAGTGAAGCGAGTGGAGGCTGCAGAGGGAAAAGTTTGCCAAGGCCCTGGCCATGCTACCTGTCGGAGGGAGTCGGAGGAGGGAGAAGCAGGGCGGGAGGAACGGAGGCTAAGAGAAAGCTCCCACTGGTCGACAAAAAATCGACGAGGAGGTTCAGGCTCTGGCTATAAAATACAAGATGGAGAAAAAAAAATCAAAGGAAAGGTTAAAAGTCACATACTGACCCAAATATAAGCATGAACAGCTCATTCACGGCTTCCATTTTGCTTTTAACTTGCCCTTCCCTAATGCTTACAGCAGAGTGTGCTCTGGAATAGAGACCTGCAGCTGTGAGCCACCCAACAAAGCCTCACCTGGTCTTGCTTGGTATTCTTACTCCAGTGACCCTCTAAAGTGGGTAACGCTGCCAGCCAGGAGGCGGGAAGCACATTGGTATCCTGCTAACACACACACTCTCTGTGCTCTGCAGAGAGCCCTCTCCCTGGCCTGAGCCAGGATTTCTCCCGGGCAAACAGACTGTACCACTGCCCCATCACTCCTTTTGTCTCACAAGTAGCAGGCGGTAGAGACAGCAAATCTAGAGCAAAGCGTGTGTCTTCTACATAAAGGCCGGGAATGTGGCATCTCTTCCCTCTACTGCTAGTGATCAGAGCAGCTCTGCTTTCCAAGGAGCCAGCTGAATCCCAAGCAATGATCAGTAGAAAAGACCTGAACTCCCAAGTCCTCTACAGGCTGCACACAGCACATGTAGCAAAAGCAGGCTACAGTCTTCCTCAGTGGTGGTCCCATGCAGCCGGGCACTCTCCAGTCCCAGAGAGCAAGGAGGCTGAAAGCTTTGGCAAGCAGTAACCACTTAGTTTCCCACCAGGTTCAGAGTGAACTATCTTTAGGGCGGCAGGGACAGAGTTATAGTCACGGCACTAAGAAGCCCTCTGCTCTTCCAGCTCCAAGCAGATCCATCACCACCCCTACTCAGCTGCTCTCCCTTCTCAGCTCTGTGGCATGTCAACATGAAGTGGTGTTACCTGGTGCCTCTCGAGCCTCTGCTCCAGACGCTCGGCCAGCCCACTGGCCCTGAGCTCAGCCCTTGGGGAGCAGTCAGCAACACAGGCCCCAGGGAGAGCTGGGGAAGATCTCTGTAGAAGAGTACCACCCACCAAAAGGAAGCAAGAGAGAAGACTGGGCATCCCCCTGGGTTGACAGAGCAGTCAGAGCTAATGGGAGAAGTGGGGGACTGGGGACAAGGCGGGGCGTAGAGAGCAAGCATGTGCACATGCAGGGCCATGGAGTAGTGGAGGGAGGGTCCTGGAAAGCAACATAAACAACGTCCCTCAAAAGTATCCAGCCCTGCACCAAGGAATCCAGAAACCAGCTTGTAGGGAAAAAGTAAGAAAATCCCTGCAATCCTTATTGCCTCCTAAGCTCAAAGCCCTACCCTTCCCCTCTGCACTGCAGCCCTAGACTTCAAATTGTTTCTCCATGCCAATGTCTCCTTCTATTCCACATACTTCCCTCCCTTCTTCTTTTAGGAATTGTTTTATTTAAAATCATCAGCACCTCATTAAATATGCATTCCCCAAAATGTAGAGCACTACCCTGCTCAATGAAAATGCTTACCGCCCCTTTTAAGAGGGATACAGCCTAAGGAGAAGGGAGGAAGAGGCCAGGCACATTCTGCACCATGGGAAAGAGCAGCCCCGACAAGGGGGAGCACAGTGAAGCAGGGTCCCACCCTCCACCTCCACCCCGTTCTCTCCTCCCTGACCCAGCACCCGACCCTGGCAGCACAAGGACTGCCTGTTGCTAGCTTGGTCACGGGGCACAGGAAGACAGTGCTATGACTAGTTTCCTAATGGGTCTGATGAGTGACCTAATTTACTGCTTGCCCATAAATGTATTTCTCAGACAGCAAAGGCAGAAGAGGAGGTAAAAATAAAGGCTTATGTGAGATTAACAACTAGGATATAATTTCTTACCCTAGCTGCAGGCTATCCCCACTCTGAGACCTTCTTTAAAGGTAGGAATACCAACAACAAAAGTTTCATAAAATAAAGAGCCTCTTTAATTGTGCATCTCTGCCATTTATCAAATTATATGATGGCTAGTTACAATTAGTAATTTCCCCCCTTAGTTGTTCAGAAGACTAGCTAAAGCTTTTCATTATATACCCCCATCCTGTCATCACATTCCTTCCCTTCAATTTCTTCATACATGAAAAATCCCCACACTGGTAAGAGCTTTGGCTCTCTTAGGATTTCTACATCAAGATCTGTGACTGTCAAATGCCACCTGCTTATTGACCTAGACCCATCTCCTAAGAAGCTGTACCAGGCAGTCCAGTGCTCTTCTACCACTGCGTATTTTGGGGGTAGAGGTAGTACAGTCTTGGAATAGGAAAGGTGGGCAGAGATGGGAAGTCATGAAGCCCTTTATAATAGCACACACACTTATAATAACACATCCACCTGAATGCTGGGCAGATGATGCTCTATAGTGAACGCTACTTGCAGAGGTCAACATTGCTAGCAAAAAGAATTCTGGTTCTTGGCTGGGTGACAAGAACGTGCAAAAAGCAAGGGGAAAGGGGCTATCCCCCAGGCCCCTTTCCCTCTGCACCCCTCCACCCTCTCACGCGTGCCCCATCTGCTTGGCTCTCAGCATCCCATGCCATGGGTTCATGCTCTTTTACCCTCTCATGACGGGGACTCTGCTTGTCATGGTTGTCAGCATCAAGATCCCTGTATGTCTGTTGGCAACAAAGTAGAAACTTAAGCTCCATCCAAATGCTCTATGTGGACCTACTAAGCGACAGCGAAAAATTCAGGGCCAGAAATTCAGAGTTCATTTCAACACATACCCCTGCCCTACTGACCCCCACCCCACATAACCATAATCTCGTATATGTCAAACCCCATGACCCAAGGAAAGCTGTCTGCACAGCCAATCCGCCCACCTGGTCAGCTCATAAAGAAAGAACTATGGTTAGTACAAAGGTGGAATGAACATACTTCTTTCACACAGTGGCATAAGATGAGAGGTGTTAAATGGAAGGTTTAGAAAAAGAGTCAGGTTAAAATGGTAAAGCTTTCCACAGCAAGACACTAGAAAGGAAAGGTGGGGAGATGGAAACTGGTAGAATAAATGACCATTACAACAGTCCAGAGGAAACTGCAGGCTGGGGAGTGGTCCCTGAACAGGAACACAGGAGCAAAGCATAACTTATTAAAGGGAGAAGTGGACAAAGACTGGGAGTGTCTTGAGCTGACAGACAGGAATATGTAGGTGAGAGATGAAATCCATATGCACACAGCCGCCTTGCTCATCTGATGAAACCATTAACATGGCAGTCACAGGAATGAGGAAGACCATTCTCATCACTCTTCAGAGAACTAAGGGTTCACCTTACAGCCATGTATGGCTGGAAAAACTGATCCAAAGCTTCTGGTGTGGCTACTCTTATCTACTGTCTCTGTAGACAGGATGAGGCAAGAGCACGGGCTCCAGGGTCACATGACCCAGTATCAAGTCTGGCTCCATTACTTGCTGTGTGGCCTCGTACAAACCACTTGGCTTCTCTGCCCTATGCCTCAGTCTCCTCATCTGTAAAATGGAGATAATAATAGTACCTGCCTCCCAGTGTTGTGAGAATTGGTTGTGATGATACATGAAAATACATGAAAAGAACTTAGATTACTGCCTGGGTCATAGTAGATGCTCCTGTTTGTTAGCTCTTATTTAGAGGCCAGGCATAGCGCACTACTAAGCCTACCATGGCTCAGTTCTTAGACCCAGGGACACAGGGTGGGCCTTTAAAATCAGATATGTTACTAGTAGCCACCTTTTAAAAAGGCCACCTTAGTTGAGAAAATGTCTTTCTATAGCTCTTGCCCTTGAAATTATTAATAGCATTTTATTTTAGAGGAATATACTACAAAAGTCAACCAAAGCCATTCTATAAATATACTTTATATAAATGTGCCTGCCACAAATGGACACTTGCTGTCCTCATTACCCACATCTGTGGTGGACCACTCTAAAAGCAGTTCTTGAATGATCTGCTTGGAGGGTGAGTGGGGTGAACGGGGAGGGGCTGGATGGGCAAAGGGGCAGGGTGCTCAGAACCAGAAGGGCCACTCATGTAGTGAAGCCCCATAAGAGCTCCCAAATGCCAGTGTTAACCACACCACTTTGGGCAGCAAGAGAAAAATGGCCAGCCTTACATGGGGTTATAGAAAAATGTGTTGCCCTTAGAGCTTCTGGGCCTTAGATCTGTGACAAGTATAGTGTAAATTATAGTTTAACTTTTAGTTTGAGACTGCATAGTGCTTCTGTTACACATGGTTTCCACAGATGGTCTTTCTTTTTATTTATTTTTTAACAGTTATCATTGAAGAGACTAAATGCTGATTTGGTATCCACACTAGCCATCTGCACAGGCAGGCAGGAAGATGCAGATGAGGACAATAGAGCATGCGGAGAAGATCACCTGCTGGCTGCCAGGTGCCCGACAGGGAGGTGGAGTAGGAAGAGGAGAGAGCGTGATCACTTTTTTGGGGCAGGTCCGAGAACGCTCCTTTTCCCGTCGCTTTTACACCAACAGACACAAACAGAGAGAACATTGTTGAAACAGTGGCCATGTTTCCTCCCAGAAGGTGGGTTCTGGGAGGACTGAAGGGCATTTCCAAAGTGCCCCAACAGGCCCACTTCCTTGCCCCACTATCCTCAACAGCAAACCCCTGTGTTGCCAAAGAGGGTGGCCTGTCAGTTTCCTGGCCTCCAGGTAGGACTGTACCTTCTGTTAGGCACAGATGCATAGGTCATCTATGTTGCTGGTTAGAACTTGCAGTGTAGTACTTTCCAGATGCCAGGGATCAAGGGTTTCACCAGGGAGGTTGGGGGACAGAAGAAATGGGCTTGATTATGAGTGGAGCAAAAGGGTTAACAAGCTAACCACCATGAGGGGACACAGAGGCTCCCTCCCACGGCTTGGTCACATGTGTCCCCAAAGCAGCATAGCAGCATTGCTCTCTTCTCAGCCCTGCACACACACTCAAAAGGTTCTGGAAAACCACCAAGGAAATATAAGAAAGTACAGGAAACAGGACAGAAAAATTAAACATCTTTCCTTAATGGAATGCCATATACATGTTCATGGCTTATCTTCATTCTTCCCCCTGTCCCTTGTACACCATTCCTTGGGAGTCTGCCTCTGATTCGGAGAGCCCTTCTGTACTACAGAAATAATTCCATGTTCCTAGGTCTCTCTGATCCCTTCCGGGAGAATTCTCACTCCCGGATGGCTGTGTGGAGCAGGTGCAGGTAAGGCCCAGGGAAGGAGGCTGTGGAAGCCATGAGGCCTGGGGAAACAGCTCTGCTGCTTCTTCCCAACTCACATGACAATCTACTTCCAAAGCAAGGCTGGTTAATGCACTGTTGGCCTTCAGGACTCATTTCTGAGATCAAAAGGCAAAAAAGTGGGGAAGGGAAGAGCCACAGTGTTGACAAAGGAAGGTAAAAAGAAAAGTCATTGGCAGGCAGAGTAATTCATTTCCCTTCTCCACACTGTGACCTAAGCTGAAGCTGGTCATTGTGCCATCTCTGCCACCACTGCCGTGCTTGCCACACCCTCCCGTCCCTGTCTGAACCACTTCAAGAGGAGCACAAAGTGAGTCACAGTGAGGTGTTGCCAGCCGGCCCCCACTCCTGATGGGAGACACAGGGGCCAGCCATCAGGGTATGTCAAAACAGGGCCCTGGGCATCACTGGAGTTCCTCTGTCCCCAAGTTTCTGAAGCACCTGGCAGTGCAACTCCAATTCTCTTTCAGGGGATAGATTTAGAAGGCAAAGATTCATGATTTAGTGCTAAGAAAACATTCTGTGTGAATATTGTACATTTTACTTGGACGTAAGAACTGTGAGTCAGGGTTCACAGTGTTATCTCCCTGCAGCTGCCTAAGCTCACAATTCCTGACTTTATATAACCTAAAGTACCTGAGGACCTCATAGGATGAACATCATAGGATGTTCACTGTGGTTTCTCACCCACCAAGCCTCATTCATCCACCTACCCACCTAACTGCCATCTCTGGGGCCCATTTCGTAGACATAGAACCTGTATTTGACTTCAAGGTTCTATGCTGCTGCCCCTCAGCCTGCCAGTCTTTTGCTCTACTAACTGTGATCATGATCACCCAGATGACAAGCTGCCTTGGCTGGGACTAACAACATTTTCCAGGGAGTTAGAGGCTACCAGACACTTAAACAGGAGAAACACAGCAGTCCCATGAACACCAAGCCCCTGGAACCCTTTCAGTATAGCATAATCAGATGAGAAGCCAATGTGTGAGTCGTCACCAGGACAGAGGCCTCAGGTTCGCTAGCTCCTCAGGACACACCTGCTACCCAAAAGTCCCCAGCAAGCCCCGCGAAAAGCTGCTCCAGGCACATGCCACCCTGGAACATCTGTTCACTCACTAGAGTGTATTACTCCTCACCTCCCTTCTCTGCTGCTCCTATCTCAGGCAACCTTTATGAACATCATAGGAGTCTAGAATTTTTGTAATCTAGTTTAGAGTTCACTTTCCCTTTCAACAGATACTCAACTAAAGATCACCTTTCTAATCATACCTTCCACCTAGACTTCAAGGCAAAGGGTAAAAAAATAAAACCCAAGTAAATTTCTGAAGAATTTTTTTCAGAAGACTTCCTCCAAGCCTAGGGAAAGGGGAAGCTTGGCTTCTGTTGTGAATTTGGACACTGCTCACAAAGTCTTCATGGGTCCTGCTTTTAATGTGGTAAATTATTATTAATTTTTTTAAGAGACAGGGTTTTGCTCTGTTGCCCAGGCTAGAGTGCATAGGCCAGATCATACCTTGCTACAGCCTCGAAATCCTGGGCTCAAATGATCCTCCTGCCTCAGCCTCCCATGTACCTGGAACTTTAGACATATTATCACCGTGCTCGGCTAATTTTTTTTATTTTTTTGTAGAGACGGGGTCTTGCTATGTTGCCCAGGCTGGTCTCGAACTCTTGGACTTAAGCAGTCCACCTACCTCAGCCTCCCAAAGTGCTGGGATAACAGGCATGAACCACCATGGCCAGACTAATGTGGCATATTATTAAAAGAATAGTTAGAAAGTAACATTTCCCCTGAATATAATTTCAATAAAATTCAACTTGCCACTCCTTAGCACGTCCTGGCAGATGACACTTTATGGTACAAGAGGCTGGCACAACCGACTGTAAAAGATGCTGATGGAATCAAGGATCAACTCATCCGACTGCTCAGCATCATGTAAGTCCTCATGATACAAACCATGACACAGCCTACCCAGGTTCCACCCCCCACAGCAGGGACTTGCTCAAATGTGACATGGGAGAAAACACAGTAGCGGCCTCCGCTCCCTCTGACTGGTTTTCTATCATACCAGGTGCCATCATCTTCCCTATTCAGTATTACCTAGGATAAGCAGTTTTCCAGGAGATCTTGCAAAGGTTTTAGTGAAAATTCCCCAAAAGAGAATTTTAAATGTAGAACACCAAGAAAATGTCCATGAACACCTTTGTCCAGGATTTGAAACAAATAAAAATCATAGTTCAAGACTATTTTCTTGGACAACATTTTTCTATTTAATGTGAAAGGTTCTGCTGTCCCAACTCTCAGCCTTGACCGAGTCAGGATTCTCCCTCCAATGGTCACGAGGAGACTGCTAGCAAAAAGGCAGCTTGAGAAAAACGTGACAACAGCAAAACCCCGGGGGGCTGAGGTACCAGAACGACTTACCACATAGCTTAAGCTAGTTCCAAGCCAAATTAGCAATCCACTCTTTAAATGGTTTCTCAAATCCCAAGGAGTAAATTAAATCATTGAATCCAATCAGCACTGTCTGTTACATGTCTTCCCAGAGTCACTATTTAAATGAGCACAGAGACCTCCTGCCCTGTGAGCCAGGGTTCTAGCATTCAGGCCTCAGCACTGCCTGGCTCAGGAGGAGGAAAGGGGTGGGAAGGCCTAGGCAGGCACCTGGCAGCTCCTTTACCTGTTTCCACCGGGGGTTGGGAGCAGGGCGACCCTGCTCAGGCAGGCAGCAGGACGGCTGGCTGGCCCCACGCACTTGTGTCGGCTGTGACACACGGGCCAAGTGAGGGCAGGGACAGGACATGGAGACAAAACAGAATAAAATAGGTCAACGTGGGAGAAGACACCAAAAGGTACTCATGGAAGACAGACACACATCTGTGAACTGTGGGGGAGGGAGGCAGAATCAACTCTTACAGAGTCCCACAAATGAAAAAAAACAGGCTCCCCTCTAAACCAAAAGCAAATGCCA
>VBSM01003218.1:4166559-4196897 GCA_008086735.1 Cheirogaleus medius | reverse complement strand
CACGCAAAGCCCTCCCCCCCACCCACAGTCCACAGGAATGCTGAGTAAGGAGGAGAGAGAGGGGAGGGGAGAGGGGAGAGGGAGAGAGAGAGAGAATGCAGAGAGCGACCTGGCCTCCAGCTGCTCTCCCTCAGTCATCAAGGAGTTTTACAAGAAACTTTCAGTGTGAATTTCAAAGCAGCCTCTCTTCTTGTATGAAGTCTGAGTGACTTTTTAGACACCCCCTAACAAAGACACCTCAGGTCGAATGCTCCTGCCTAGAACCTCACACAGGACTTGCGGGAGTCCCATTTAGCCAGAAAATTCATATTTCTAGCAGTATCCCAGGAAAATAATCTGCAACACACAAAAGAAGCTTTATTGCAAGAATGTTTATCTCTGTATTTTATCAAGAAATATGAGACAACTAAAACATCCAACACTAGTGCAACAGTTAAGAAAAGCATGGTACCGCACATTTCAAAAGAGGCTTGCAAAGAGTTTGGAACAAAATGGGAATATGCCTAAAGATAAATGAAAAAAGCAGAAGAGAAAGTGTATGTTAAGAATGACCTGAACTATAAAAACAAGAAAGAACTTTAAAAAAAAGACAAGAAATAAGCAAAATATTAACAGAATTGTAAGTGCCTTAATTACCTTTATTACACTTTTCAGCATTTTCCTTCATAAGCATGTACTTCTTTTATAATTTAAATATGTCTGTGAATATATACATATGAGCAGATATATAGATACAGACATACATGTTTTAGACCCCTCTGATAATTTTTGTCACAGACACATCAGAATGCTGAGGACAAAGCAGCCCTGTGTAGACAAGCTTCTGAAACTCTCTTCACTGCCCTGGTCAGACAAGGGGAAAGCCAGACATCAGTCGTGAGCCCATGAACCCTGGGGGCCGTGACAAAGCCCATCTCACTTGACTCTAAAGACTGCTCCTTCCTGTGTGACCTGACCGAATGTGGACAGGTGAGGTGTGAGATGGGGTTTACCTGTCTCCGTATGCCGGTGGACTGTGCAGGTGCATTCTCTTCAAATTTGGCCAGCAGCTGTGTCGCCATGTATTTCACTTTGTTCTGGTTCCCAATAGCAACATCCATCCTCCTGTCCGTCAGAGTGCTCACCAGTGTCGGTCTTTCTCCTCTGTTGACCCGGGGAGCGTCCTCCTGAAGAACACCAAGCACCCAAGAATCAGCTCTGTTATAGGAGGCTCCAAATGCTCTTCCCTCAAAGAAGAAGTGTGGTCAGGCCCTGGCACAGTGGCTGGCAGTTTTGCTTTAGGGCGAGCTCAGCAGCTTTCTTCAAGGTTCTAATGTACACATGGAGTCAGCAAGACTCTGGTAAACATGGAGGTATACAGAGGTATAAAGAGGTCTCAGACTTGTGCTGGTATTGTCATATCCCAGGAGAACCATTATCCTTTGCCAAATGTGGGATTCCAAAGAGACAAGAAGGTCTGAGTGCACATGTGTGTTATGTTCTCTGAATGCTTTCTAGAAAATTAAAGGCAAAAGCCCAGAGAAAAAACATCTGGCCACAGAAATTCTCATAAAGGAGAAATATGAAGAGATCTAGCAATACCAATGTGGAAATTAAGGATTTAAACCAAAAGGGCACAATTCAGTATTATTATCATCATTCTAACAAACTCCAGATGAATCTCACCTCCTCTGACTGACTGGTCTTTCTCCTCTTTCCAGCACCATCCAAGTCCTTTTCCTTTTTGTCCTATACCAAGAGAGGAGGGAAACTGCGTTATTCTAGTCACCATACCTTTCCATTAGCTTTGTAACCAGTAAAGGATTGCTCCACATACCTTGGGAGAACGCTTCCGAGAGATGGTCTGCCCAAGTTTGCTTAGGAAGGAGATGGGGGATTTGGTGCTGGCTATCAAGACTGCTTTCTCCTCGGCATTCAGGTCCAGGGTGTCTGTGAACAGAAATCAGCGATGTTCAAGGACAGCCCTGGAGGGTGCCAGAGTCCTGACCAGAACTACTCTCCCTTGCAGGTGGCTCGCAGAATCTCCGAAAGCTCCCAAGGTTCATCGGCTATGACAAAGCACGTGGATCTCAGTAGGGAACTCCGCAGAAGAAACCACACTTGGGTCTACACGGGGAACCTTCTCTTTTCCATCCACATAAACGAAAACAATTCTTTCCCCCCAATCTACTTCAGTTATAAAAACCTGTGCTTTTACTTTTCACAAACTGGAATCTGCACGGGATCATTAGTTACAGCAGAGTGTTGAAGCCTCACCTTTGTGATAAAAACTTCAGGACAGAGAGGGAGAGAGAAATCAGGAGGTAACTCAGAGTCTTCAGTTTTGGTACATGCAGATGCCATGCTCCGAGCTGCACACAAAGGGGCTCTCCCAGAATGGGCATAGTAATGTTAGAGTTGTGGATTTCTGTTTTAAGAACGGCACATCTAATCAGGAATAGCCACAGATGCCTATAAGGGTACACAAGCTGGAAGGCACTGGAGGGTGGTACCATAAATTTTGTGGATTCCAATGTTTTACTATTAACAAAATTTTAAAAATAGTAATTACTAATAAATTGCTAACGTTTATTAAGTGCTTCCATTTGCCAAACACTCTTCTTAGCACATCACAATGTAATTATATGTATCATCCCCATTTTACATACGGGGAAACTGAGGAACAGGGAAATTTAGTAACTTGCCTAAGGTTGAATAAGTGGAAGTACTGGGATATAAACCTAGGTCAGACACCATAGTCAATACTCTTAGGCATTATGCTACATTTACTCCAAGGGACAATTAATGACAATAGGAGTATTTTTCATGACACTCTGACAGGCAGCAAGCTAAGGGAAAATCTGCGGGAAACACTAAGAGGTAAAGAGGAGAAACAGAAGCCAGAGGAGTCATGGTTACAGAAGGAAGGAGGAGAATAAGCCAAGGGAGGCTCACGGTGGCGGGTGCTGAGAAGAAAAAGGATATCGTTCCACAGTGATGAACAACGCAGGAAAGCCAAATGCATGAGAGATGAGAGATGAGAAAAGAACAGAGTTGGTGACTCTTCCTGACTGTGGAGAACAGCTTCAGTAAAGTGGCACACAGGGAAGCCAGGTTACAAAGTGTTACTAAGTTTAGGCCCTGAGGAAGTGGAAGCCACAAGCACAAACCACTTTTTCAAAAAGGCTGGTTCTGAGAGAAAGGGTATGAAAAGGCGGTAGCGTCAAGGAAAAAGATATGGGGCAGGAATGACTTTTGCATAGTTAACGGATTCAGTGAGAAAGATCTGGTAAAGAATGAGAGGTGGAGAACGTATTATTAGAGAAGGCAAAATAATGGAGCAAAGTTCCAGAGGTTTCCCATGATGGCCAACCAGTAAAAACAGTCAGCTTGTGTGTGTTTGGTGGCACTTATGAAGAACACAGCGGGAAGAAAGGAAAAGCTAGGTCACAACACAACAGGCCACAGGGGCTTTTGCACCAGCACTGCCCAGGCCTTACCGCTGGAGGGGAGCGAGTCCTTGAACATCTCATAGAATTGGGTCAGGTACATCACCATGGACAGCTTGTCGGGCTCCCCCACGGAGGCCATTTCTTTGCCTGTCATGATGGGAGAAATGCCCAGTTCCTTCTCAGCAATATCAAAGGCCAGTTGGTTATTCTTCTCTACATTTTGCTCATCCAAAGAATCAAAATCTCTGAGAACAGGACGAGAAAAATATATCAAGATGGGTAGACTATCCCCAAAGCAGAGAAGACAGTATCATGGAGTCATCATCACTTTTCAGTCTTTTGGCTAAAATCTAGGGGGCAGTGCATTACTGAAATCTGACCACGAACCTGTTTATCTCATCTCTTCTCTTTCCTTTTACTAAGGAAATGCAGAGCATCCTCAAGAAAAAAATGATTAAACATCTACCCAATAAAAGAAAAAAGAGGGGAAAAGTTGAAAAACTACTTTCATTTTTCCAGTAACACAAACTTCTTACCAAAATATAAGCTCAGGAATTGGAAGTATCTTTAGTATATATTCTCTTGTACCTTGTGTGTGGTACATATTAAGCTTATGTCAAATAATGACAAATATCCTATTTGGATCAGACTGCTCCTGAAGACCTAGGATTATCACCCGCCATGGCTGCTGGACCTGACAAGCTGTTAATGTACTTAATCAGCTCTTATAAATATTATTCAGCCTTCTTGGGGGGAAATTTCAAAACCTTCCTCAAAAGATTTTTCCATTGCTAAATTTCCTGCGTTTTCCCAAGTATTTAGATTAATAAACATGTCCTACTGGGTTATTTCTTGCTACTCAGAGTAAGAACTGATAGCATTGTTCTTTAGGTGATTTCAAGGTAACCTGGCAGTCCTTATTTTGTGTTAATCTACTAACCTCATAGCATTTTTTTAAAATTGCTTTTCTCTGTAGGTTAAGCCTATTAAACTATGGAGACTCATCCTAAATGAAGTCATTACAGTCTAAACAGTGCCAATTACCTCCCCACTGCTTTCTGTTCTGTTATGAGTTCATTCCCCTAGACCAGGTGTCCTCAAACTATGGCCCGCGGGCCACATGTGGCCCGCTGAGGACATTTATCCGGCCCGCTGGGTGTTTTTGCCGCCGCTGCCTGTCCTGCTTAGGAGCAGACTTGTCCTGGGCCCACAGTGCGCACTCTCCAACGGTCTGAGAGACAGTGAACTGGCCCCCTATTTAAAAAGTTTGAGGACCCCTGCCCTAGACCTTCTCTAGGCAGCCTGGTCTAACAGGACACCCCCTCTTGCCTCCACACTTGCCCTCCATCCAATCTGCACCCTCAACTACCACTGCCTGCATCCACTTTTTCTTGCCTTGCCTTTGGAATATGTTGATTCACCTGGCCCCATCCTCTAAAGCACTTCAGTGTCACTGAGCACAATCTTTCTCAAGCTGCTCTACCTCCCCCAACCCCCTTCCTTTGGTGGGAGTGACAAGCCCCTGCTTTCATTTACCTTTTACCAACTCTAGATGAGCTAAGGGACATGAGCACAGGAGGTCATTTACCGTCACTCAAGCACATCAGAAATCTCCATTGTTCATCCACACTGTGCAAGGCTGTTTTTATTAGCTCTTGTCTCATTAGCTTATGACCATCATAAAAACAGGGACTATGTCTTTTAGGATTCCTTAAGCAATCATTTAAAAAAAAACAGACACTAGGCCCTTAAGTGGACCTAATGATAAAAACGACAAGCAGCCAAAATAACTCAACATGCTTCGCTTCTGTTTCTGAATATTTTTGTTTGGCTTCCATGGTAACAAATGCTGATGGGGGAAATCTGAGGGCACTGGTCCCTGCAGCTGGCCTGGGGTCCTCCTAGTATACTGATTCTGTAGACAGGTGACTAGGGAATGGCCAAAAGAGATGTTACTGGTATAGGTGGGTAACATGATGAGAGTTTCATGGATCTGACAGTGCGTGTTTGCAAAAAGTACAATCTTTAACTAATGCCAGTGAACCATCATAAATAGGGGAAGTATTCATTGTTTGTTATTTTGTTGGTAGTGACATATTTGCCTTGAGCTAGCCAAATGTTCTAGCCAGGTTTCCCTTGTGACCGAGAGAGTTTGAGAGACAGCTGGCTGAAACGAAGAGTTCAACTCAGGGCCAATAAACAGTTTTCCTTTGTGTGAAGCTAATAGGCCCAGGTTGGTGTTAAAACCAGTTTTTAACTTACGAGTGCCGTGATTTTAAAAATTCACCTGATCATTCCTGGGTTGAGCTATATGATGCATGACATAGAGTGTTTATAAATATAACTAAATCAAAATCACTGCCTTATTCTAGGAGAAAGGACACAATTTGGCTACTTGATAGCAGGGTACTCTGAGATCTTTGGGGAATATAAAATAAAACACAAAGTTTGGTCAGGACTTACATTAGATCAGGACGGTATCTGTGGATAATTGCACAAAGGGCCAAGCCACTCTTCCAAGACATGGTGAGATCTGTTACATTTACCCCTGCATAGCCATCCGTCTGCCTCTGACACCAACCCAGCAGTTTGCTTGAACGAGCTACAGACTCTGAAACAACAATAATCATTATTGGAAGTGTGGTAACCACCGGATATAGGATCCTCTCTTCAGTACATATATCCAGCGTGAAAAATTACTGATGGTAGGGACAAAATAGTTATCACTAGATCTCAAAAGAAAACAGTGAGGAATAAGGTTATGTAGCTGGTATCATGATAGTGCTATTATTGACAGACAAGAAACTACCAATTTATCCAGACTCTAAGGTCAATGTTCACTCCCCTAACAGACTGATAAATCACACCCGGGGTGGTCTAGACCTGACCATGCCAAAGCCCAGTGTCCTTGTGGCACTCATGGATGCTGACTTAGATGGAAGAGCACCACCTACTGAGTGATCACCCTCACTTGCAACAGTTCTAGCATTTCCCTGGAGAGTTCCTTGGCAAGCGGCTAAGGAAGGCTTTTCCCGGCAAAGTAACAGATAAGAAAAGGTTCCATTCTATCTAGCAGCACATTCAACCAAAAGTAAACAAAGTCTTGCTCTTACACTTTCCAAGGTAGCAAGCAATTTGCCAAGTGAAGAAATTCTGTAGAGTTACATTGACAAAGCTGGGAACCCCAGACAATCCCTCAGCCCAAGTTTGGTACTTTGTATTATAAATTATCACATCTTAAAAAACTGAATAGGCAAACACATGTTTTACAGTTCTTTGATATCTCTTCTAAAACCCTTATAGCCTTTATAACAATCCTTTTTTAAAATTACATCAGAAGATCTCTGATATGGAGCATTTAAGAGAATCTGTGAACTCCTATTAGTGTCCAAGAAAGTCTGTTCCCTTACCTAAAGCAGCTGAAAATACTTAGCTTTGTACTAAGTCATTTAGTGATTTGTGAACATAAGATAAAAAGTGTATATCATAAAAATCCTGTTTAAGTCTTTCACAGTGAAAACGTATCCTGAAACTACAGATAGAACCACTTCTAGTGCCATCTCTTGGCTCAGAAATTAACTTTATTCAGATGCCTCCAAAATCTGTATATCCAACCATCCAATATGTATTGGACAACTTCAGTATTCCAGGTTCTAAAATAAGAATATTGAATAAAGATACTCTCTGTTTTCAAGGAAATGATGTCCCAGTGGAAAAATATGAAAATGTTTCCAACTGCCTGTTGGTCCTCATATCTACCCTGATATACCAAAAACATGTCAAATTCAAAATGCCCAAAACAGAACTCAAACCTTCTCTCACACCTTCTCAGCCCTCCCCTGCCTTGTCTGCACTGATGCCACACCATCCACAAACACCTGCCTCTTGCCTCACAGCTGCCCATGCCTATGGCTCCTTAATATTCTCTCACATAATTATCAATGCCGATGACCACCCCAATATGCCAAGCACTGTAATAAGCACTCCCGACAGTCAAAGAACCCTCACGATCACACCCCCATTTCACAGACAAGGAAACCCCAATTCAGAGATGTTAATCATCTCTTCAAGGCCATACACTTCACAAATGGCAAAGCTTGGACTGGGACCCAGTTGCATCTGGCCCCACAGTCCGAGTTCTTCTCCACCCACTTCTCCCTTCTCCATCCCCAGATTTAGGATTTTCCCACCTTTATCCTGACCACCGCAATATATTTCTAACGCATCTCCCTGCCTCTGGCACTTCCCTTCTCCAGTCTTCTTACATACAACTGATCAGGTGTGCTCATTCACTCTGCTTTCACAACATCTTCAGTACACACAACATATGGAGTGGGCTTCATCTTCATCATTGAATCCTGGCAGCCACAGGACCCAGCTAAAATGCCACCAATTCTTCTGTAAAGTCTTCCCCCAAAACCTTAGCTCTCATGTTCTTCCCCTCTCTCTCCCCACCCTTTCCAGCATGTGTATTTGCTTTATTTCTACATTGTCGTAACACCTTAGACCAAGGTAATTCTTTGTTGTGGGGACCTGCCTTGTGTACTGTAGGAAGTTTAGCAGCATCCCTGGCTTCTACCCACTAGATGCCAGTAGCACCTGCCCCCAATTGTGACAATCAAAAATGTCCCCAGACACTGCCAAATGTCCTCTGGAAGGCAAAATCACCCCTGGTTGACAGCCACTGTCTTAGATAGTACTATGCACACATAACGGTTCAATAAATGAGTACAGACTTCTCTGAATAGGTTACCTACATTTCAAAAGGCCATTGCCAGCACTCACCATTGCGAGTCAGCTTTGGAGTAGTTTGGGAATTCACCAGGTTCTCCATTTCCAGATGAATATCTTTTGTTTCTCCAGTATCATATAAATGGCGCACCTGGCAGAAAGTTACAAAGTCAAACATGATGAAAATCAAACATCAAGTAATAAATTCCCACCTAAAAGCAGAATTGGTAAGATGAAAGATTGGGAAGTAAGTTGGGCAAAGTTTAGAGAGAAGTTACCGTGATGCCTTTAAATTCTTTATGGAATGAGGTGGGGTTATAGAGAAACATATGCATATTAACTGTAAGAAGTTGTGCTAAAACTTAGCTACTTGGCCACAGAAGTCCCTCTGAGAGTCTCTACTGGATCATTAAGCTGCCCGTTAACAGCAGGTTTTACGGACAACTTAAGAACTTATCACATTTAGAAGACCTAAAGGTGTAAACTTCAAGTAGAAGGTGAATTAAAAATTACACTAGAACACAGGCAAATATATCAATGGGCTGCTTTCTAACAATTGTTCTAGTTTTTGGGATTATTGTGCTTTGTAAGATGTCATCCTCATTGCAGTACTGAGGTTTAGGGATCCTGAGAAGCAACTCAGTAGTACAAAAAAAATCAACCGATAGTACTAACAGTATCTTTTACTTTCAATAGTGTTTTATCTTTCAAAGTTCTTTCACATGAGCAATCCCACTTGCCCTCACAATGGTCCTGTGAGTAGACAGGGATTATTATCCCCATTTTTCAGGCAAAGAAATTGAGGTTCAGAGAAAGTGAAATGACCTGTCCAAGTCACAGGTGATTAGCGGCTATAATGAAAGTGGAAGTCATATCTCCTGACTACTGGACAAGTCTTCTTTCCCCTACAATATGCAATTTGAATCAGGAGGTATGGGATTAAAGTCCTGGATCCACCATTTTTGATCATGTTTGATCTTCTGCAAGTCAATCAACAACTTAGCTGTTAGTTGTTCTAACATCTAATCTTAGCTGTTCAATCTGTTGATGGAAAATAACCTGAAAATAATACCTCTACCAATTCAAAAAGAGATCTACTTGGATTACTAAAAAAGTGTCCTGTATATGTTTGGTATTAATAGTTTTATACATTTCAATATATCAGAGTTTTGATCAGTCCTGAGAATGGGCCCAGATGCAGATAAACTGACTAGAAGGCTCTTACCTGGCTTGGCCGGAGAAAGTTGACGTTAATATTGGGATACCTAGTGACAGGGTCGATGCTGTATTGGCTGAAGTTTTTACTCACATTCTCAGGGGTGGTCTGGGGTAGCAACCTATAAATACTTTCCCTGCAATAATATACAAAAATATACTCAGAGCAGTGACAAGCACCATAAACATCTCCCTCTCCTTTTGTAGTATTTCTGTTTTTTGACAGTCTACCAAATTGTCTAAAGTCTACAACAAATCCTCACCCTTGACCACTTTCCTCAACCAGGCCTTGCTTCCCATCCCCACCACCCACTTCATCCCAAGGGCACTGACTGCTAAGAGTCAAGTAGAAGGACAGGTACAATGCTATGAGCAGTAACGAATGCCTCTTATCTAAAAGGCAACTAGCTTACTGTTTTGTTTTTTTCAAGTAAGCCAAGATTTAAGTTTTAAGAAAATCACAGATAAAAAAAGAACTTGCCACCACATTTTGCTAGAATGGCTTAAATAACAGACTTTGAATGATAAAATGATATCAACTACCAATTTCATCCAGGAAATCTTGTCTCTCTAGTTTTTCTGGTCGAGGCATTAGTTCTTTAACATCCAGCAAATCCTAGGATTTTTATCTCACTTGCAAAAATCTGCTTCAAAACATCTTACATTTAGGGTTTGAGAAACGTTTATAAGCAGTTTGGTGTTTCCTTTGACTTCAAAACCACTTTTAATTTCTTCTCCATCAGTAATAAATTTAATTTGGGAATGGATAAGAAAAGAGCAGTAGATTAATCTTTAGGTTTCTATGATTTTATGAAATAATATCTTGCCTTTCCTCTCTTAAACATGAAAACATCTTTAATTAAGAAAAGAGAGAGGGCTGGGTGCAGTGGCTCACACCTGTAATCCTAGCACTCTGGGAGGCCAAAGTGGGAGGAGTTCAAGACTAGCCTAAACAAGAGTGAGACCGTCTCTACCAAAGAGAAAGGAAAAAAAACCCAGCCAGGCATTGTGGCTGGTGCCTGTAGTCCCAGCTACCAGGGAGGCTGAGGCAGAAGGATCACTTTAAGCCCAGGAGTTGGAGGTTGCAGTGAGCTACAATGATGCCACTGCACTCTACCCAGGGCTACAAAAGGAGAGGCTGTCTCAACAAAAACAAACAAGGCAACTGAACACCCTTCCTCATAGCCCCCCACCACTTAAAAACTTAAAAATTCAAAAAAAAAAAAAGAAAGAAGAGAGAGAAGGAAGAGCTTGAACCACTCCTTCACCAGTTTTCTCGTGGAAGGGACTCAGGGTTACTTTCCATTACCTCTCTGCCAGCACTTCCAAGGGGTTTGTTCCTAGTGACCAACTTCGTACCATCCAGGCAGAGTCCATAGCAGCTAGAAAGCCCCGAGCTATTCCTGTTCCCATTGGCCAGAAAGGCTATGAAGGAGATATAAAACAAAGAATTAAAATAAATTACCTTTTAAAACAAGAAAACTAAACTAAGGAACAAAGAGAGTGCGCTGTTGAGAGTAGTGTTTGACAACTGTTCAGATAATGAACTTCTCTACCTCCCAAATTGGTAGTGGGACAAAAGACAAAAGCTGCAGAACTTCCATCCATACTTACTAGTCTAGGCTCCCAGCAGCCTGTGACCCTTCCCTATTTCCTTGTGTAACTCCTATGGGGAACTGGCCTGTGCTGCACAACCCAGGATGCCCAGATTCACTCCTAATTATTACTGCCTCCAGCATAAGTGCTGCCATCATTAGCACTCACCTCTAGGAGGCTGTCCCCAACCAGGGCTACTAACAACTGGTGTCCATTCTGCTCCCGCACCAGGGCGGCGTTCTCGGAGGCATACATACAAGTGAAGTCAAACATGGCCACATCGGGCTGCCCATAGTGATTGATGGCAAAATCCAGAGATGGCAGCTGCTGCTGGGTGGAGAAGTCTGCCGCCTCCCTGGCGTAGTTGAGTAGAGCCTCTTGGTCCACATTGTCTCGGGAAAGCAAGAGCTCTGTGTCGGCATAGTCCTGTCTCCAGAGAGAGAAGAGGCTTGCAATGGAAAAGCCCCGGCAGGGACCACGAGCTCAGCCAGCCAGAACCATGCTACCCATGGCAGACAGAACCGCTGTCGCAGCTTTTCCTTTCCCTAAAGTGATTTCACATTCCAAAACCAAATCAATCTTTCACACAATTTAAAAAGAAAAGGGGGAGATGGGACTCTTAAAGGGAGCACAGTTTTTGCCATCTAAAAACACATTCCTAGCTCTTCCATTTCCTTAGAGCAAATTGCTTCTCCTTTGATCCTGTCCAATTCGCCTCACAGAATTGTTCTGAATATCAAATAAAAGAATTTATGGGATGGTACTCTGTGAACTGAAAGAGCATTTTATCATTTGGTATTGCCGGCAATCATCATCTTTTGAGTGGTAAATGGCTTTTGGCAAACAGGACCGTGTGACACGCTCTGCCTTGCATAGTACATGAGACCTGGAGGGAGAACCCAGAAACCTTAGTGCCAAAGGACACAGAGGTGGAAGCAACAGTCCAGGAGGCTGGGAAAACATACTGAATGTGGAACAGAGGTTTTCAAAATAATACATAAGATTCTGAAAGGCTCTATAGAAATCCACCAACAAAGAAGAACAATGATGAGAGAAAAAGGGTTTTCCACATAAAGGACTGAAAAACTCCTTTGCTGTTTTGGAGGTTCCTGGCACACTGAGCCAAGTCTTTTTTTTTTTTTTTATTGCGACAGAGTCTCACTCTGTTGCCCAGGCTAGAGTGCCATGGCGTCAGCCTAGCTCACAGCAACCTCAAACTCCTGAGCTCAAGCGATCCTTCTGCCTCAGCCTCCCGAGTAGTTGGGACTACAGGCATGCACCACCATGCCCGGCTAATTTTTTCTATATACTTTTAATTGCCCAATTAATTTTCTTTCTAATTTTAGTAGAGACAGGGTCTCGCTCTTGCTCAGGCTGGTCTCGAACTCCTGACTTTGAGCAATCCGACAGCCTTGGCCTCCCAGAATGCTAAAATTACAGGCGTGAGCCAAGTCTTTATTCTCTTAAAGTGGGGTCTATGATTTTTAAGTGCCCCTCATGTACTTTCAACCACCACTACAAGATGTTAAAAGTCAAAATACAAACACTCAAGTTGGTCCTGGAAATACTGTTTGTTCAACATTGAGCAAGCGGCCACAATGGGTTTAGTATTTAGCAGTACACACAGAAGACTCGGCCCCTGCCCTCTAAAAAAAAGTAAATAAAAAGGAATAGTAAATCAGGTTTTGGCATTCTTGATTGTCCCTACCTAATTTCTACTGATAGCCACAGTTCTGTTTTGATGGTAGATTCAGATCTTAACTTAGTCCCATGGCATACAAACCACTTCACTGGCTGTTTCGTACAGACAGCAATGTAACCCCAACAGAGCCCCAGATAATCAACAGACCAATTCTATGGGGCATCCAACCAAACACATCTTGCTTATGCTCTTGGCAGCACGGACTATACAAACTGCTTTGTCCTGGTTGTCCCTGTACACACAAGACTGCTGTGCTGAGAAGCAGTCACAGGGCTCTGGGTGGAAAGGGGGCTTAGTGTGGCAGGCACGTGCTTGTCACTTGCTCCCCATCCTACCCTAGACAAGGCAGTAGTGTCACTCAGACCAAAGTGACTTGATTCGTCATCATCCTGCAAAGACAAAGGACTCCCTGAAGCTCAGCTATGAGTCTCTGTTGGGAACTCCACAGGCCCGAATCAGCACGTCTGGTGACACTTTGCTTCTACCCTTCTTGTCACATGGGGATAGTAATTCTCATATTTAGACCAATGAGACCAAATAAGACTTTAACAAACTCTTTAAGGAACCATCCATCCTGTGATTCTCTGATTTCATGTTTCAGGATCATCATCTCAGGATTCGTCATGCAACTGTCACCTGGAATAATGGCTCAGCTGGACATGGCTAAGGATGGACATTAAGCCCTTGGTGTTCGATCACAGAGACCTAAATACACCCTGATCCAGTCAGTGTTGCCTGGAACTCTGATACCATGACTATAGTAACACCAAAACCACTGGCAGGCTCCCACAAACACCAATTATTGCTTCTGGGTCAAACCTCCCTCCCCTCTATCACTCTCACTAAAAGGTAACCTATTAACCAACCAATAACTGGTCATGTATGGAATTCGCTAGAACCACAAACAAATCACCTAAAATTAGATTGAATATTTATGCATAAAATGCTATCTGAGACTTGCTTCGAAACAGTTCAGTGGCAGGAGGAGCAGTGGGCTGGGGCACTACTGACACAACACTGGTCATATGTTGCTAACTATTAAAGCTGGATGATGGGCACATGAAGGTTCATTATAATGTTTTCCCTACTCTTATTTACATTTGAATTTATCCATAACAAAAGTTGTTAAAGTTCAACTGAAAACATCAAGGGTTACCAGGAGATGTGTTCAGGGCTCACTTTCATTCCCTTGCAGGAAAAACCCATCAGACAATAAAATTCTTTCTCTTATTAACTAGTTCAACAAAAGGGAGATTTGAAGGAAATCCATTGCTCACATGCAGTATCACCCCTTTGTCCAGTAAACTCTGCTTTTTGGCTGTCATAACGAAATAGTGCGTGTCATCTTTGTAGTAGACGATGTTCTCCAAATCAATACCTGGGACCAGAAAACAAACGTGTGCACGTAAGAGTTTGCTGAGAAAAAGGTGTATAAGGCGGCCAGAAAGGTTGTACATGAGATAGGGGTTGTAAAACTCCAGCCAGGGAAATATGTCTATGCCCAGATTCTCACTTCCTGCATAATCAGTTCATGAAAATACGGGGAGCTTTGTTTCTCTTTGTACTGCTCTATAATTCACTTGACACTGCAAATTATCCCCAAAACAATGTGTAAACAGAACTATAAAAATGGGGAAAAAAACCCAAAACAAATCAAAAAGGGGCTAACCTCTACAGGAAGGTCTGGGTTAGTTATCAGGTCAAACCTCTTTAATAGTCATCAAGGAAACTGGAGGAATCTCTTAGATTCTTAAGGATAGACAACTCGATGCCTACAAGTAGAGAGTAAACTACTGACTTTTTAATTCAATTAATCTAAAAAATAGATGTGGTGGAAAGAAATCAAGTTCTAGAAAACAGAATGAAGGCACATTTAGCAAAATATCTAAGTTAATCTATTCAAAAGCTATCACACAACAATCTCATTCCTGTCTGGCACATGCTTTGCTTTCAAGCTCTAACTGGAACCCAGAAAGACACACTTAATACCTAAAGTGAGGTTCTCAATCAAACCAGGGAACTACCAGGCATCGCCATGCTGCATCGAGCACCGCAGTATAGGATATGGCATTGGGGAAGATTGGTAAAGGCAGAATTGAACATTTTATAATAAAACAAATAAGATAAAACCCAGAGTAGCCCAGTCATTGTGATGTGGGTTAAGAATACTGGAGTAGGAAACAAGTTCTATGGGAAGCCTCATGCTAAGAACAGGGTGTGGGGAGTGAAGAGAGAGTGGGGGGCGGGGTTTGACAACACAGTAATGACACCAAGGGCCACCCACCCACCAACTCCCAAGAGGAAAGTGATGAGTGGTTATTTAAATTTTTATCCTTATTGCTCTGGAAGCATCTAGACCAACCTGTGGCTTCCCTCAGTTCCTGGAAAAATTTTTGGTTGAATATGAAAGCCACACCACTGATCTCTTCCACTTTGGCTTCTGCTGTTGTATTTCGGTTAATAAAATTTGCTGTGATGGCAATGGCCAGTTTGCCACGGAATTCTTTCCGACGAAATCCTGGAGGGAAAGAAACTCTCAGAGGTGGCAACAGTTACCTAGAGAGGAAGGCAGATCACTTCAAATGAAAGGGGGTGCTGAGGAAGACGTTAGGGAAAATGGGGGATGAGAATCAATGGAAACATTTTAGGGCAGGTCTCCTTTATCTGAAAATAAGGTATCTGCCTACCAAACATGACAATTATGGAAAGAAGTCAAAGTCTCCTACACCATTTGCAAACAATTTGAAACATAACTGACCAGAATATTACTCTGTATTAGGGATTCCATTTAAAAGGGGGGAGGGCACCCACTTATTAATACATATATCGAACCCTGCAGTGTCAAGCACTCTAAGTATGGCTCATCTCCTAGTGCCCTAACACAAGCGCCCTGTGAGAAGCAGCCCGAGGATAGGCTGGCTAGAAGGCAGGCCTGCCATTCAGTTAGAGTAGGCAGCACACACACAGATTCTCAGGAGCATGGATGATGGTGACACAAACTCTCATCTGGGGTGGGACAGAGCCAGCCTTCACTCTGCTACAAACCGGCAAAGGAGCATAAATCAGTACCTTCCAAGGTGTTCCTACGGCCATCCCCACCGATGATCACTTCAAATTCATACTCTGACACAGGATGAGTTTTGGGATGCACCAGTGCCCGCCAACCTATCCCTGTGGACCAAAGCCAAAAGAGAAGTCATCACCCAGACCACATTTACACATCCAAGAGTACCTCTAGATACCCAGGCATAGAGACTGCACAAAACCCTGAGACAAAAACACTACGTGTAAAAGCACTGAGGACAAACCACAGAAAGAAAGAAGCTTAAAGGGGGCTCACTAGGGACCTTCCCCACCACACTAGTGCTTGCAATGTCCAATACTGTGTCTAAGGCCTCCTCAGTAAGCCAAGTCCTCAAGGGCGCAGGCTGTACAAAGGCAGATGCCTCCCTTAGCTAGTTCTAAAAACATTCCGTAGGTACATCTAGTTTTCTTCCTTTCCTCACCCTTCAATGCCCTTTATGCCTCCTTCACTTGATCAATCCAACTTACGTTCATTCTCTTGGTCCTCAGGAGGCTGTACAAGTCCTTGGAACTCCACATTGACATGGATTTCAATGCCTAGGATCAAGGCTACTTTCAACAGTATTAGCTGGAGCTGACGGATACCTGGGCAAACACGAAGATTACATTGGGGGGGTGCACAGAGAAGGGGGTGCCTGTCATTAGCCACTGCTCAGGTTTCCAGCCTTCCACCTATGCATCCTTCATTCAGATTCTCAAAGCCTTTTGTGACAGGAAACATTTCCCAAGCCGTGCAATATATCTGCAGTCCCCAACCCCCAGGTCATGGACCAGTACCAGTCTGTGGCCTGTTAGGAACCAGGCCACACAGCAGGAGGTAAGCACGTGAGACTTCATCTGTATGCTCCCCATCACCTACATCACTGCCTGAGCTCCGCCTCCTGTCAGACCAGCAGCAGCACTAGACTCTCATAGGAGCACGAACCCTACTGTAAACCGCACATACAAGGGATCTAAGTTGTACGCTTCTTATGAGAATCTAATGCCTGATGATCTGAGGTGGAGCTGAGTCAGTGATGCGAGCACTGGAGAGCAGCTGCAAATACATATTATCATTAGCAGAGAGGTCTGACTGTACAATAAATGTAATGTGCTGGAACCATCCCAAAACCATCCCCTCCGCGCCCCACAGTCCATGGAAAAGCTGTCCTCCACGAAACTGGTCCCTGGTGCCAAAGAGGTTGGGGACAGCTGCTCCCGCGCTGTAACTTCTTTCTTCCTTTTTTTTTTAAGGGCAGATATAATCTGGTGGAAGAAATGTTCTAGAGAGACATACAGGCCACTCCCACCTCTTGGGTGAGGTGTTCTGACAATCAACAGCCCTGAGACAACATGGGGTTGTGGCCAACAGGAGACGCTCTGTTCCATGTTCCCCTTACCCCGAGCCATCATAATAGTAGCAGCATCTACAATCCTGACAGGACATGGCATTTACCATAGGAGACAGAAGATGCGCACCACAGATGTGCTTTCAGTCGGACGCAAAGCTGCTGCACCACTTCCTAAGACACCCACAGCCCTCTCCCATCCCATGCCCTCACAGACCTTCACAATCTTAGCAGGTGAGGGAGATCACAACCCAGCTGTATCCACTTATCATCCCCTTCCCACGACTGGTCTACAGCTCTGGAAACTGAGGCCCAGAATAACAGCAAATCTTGCTCATTATTATAGTAAGATTTATTTATTTATTCAGTGTCCAATGAGTGCCTGTCAGGTGCCAGACATGAAAGCAACTTCAGGTACACAGAGATAAGAATCTAGTCCCAGAACTAAGACCCTCTCAGATCCCAGATAAATCCTGCCACACAGAAGGCAGAAAAATCCACTGAATTAATGACGCTTGGTCTTAAGACCAAACTTACCTGTGGCCCATGACTAATCTGCTAGGAGCACAAGCAAATCCTCCTCTTGTTCATTTGGTCATTTTCCCCAGCTCACTACATCCACCACCCTTCTGAGTCACACTACCAAAGACTCATTAAATCCTGTGCTAGCACATATTTTATTTTTGCAGACAACTGTGGGTTCCAAGATGCTTTACAAATTACAGGCTGACAGATGGGCAATGCTCTCTCTGCCAGAGGAATGTGGCGGCTGTTGGCCAGTGTTTGATAAACTGGCACCACTGCTTCATACAGCACAAGGCTCAGTGGTTGAATACATTTATAGGACACATCTGTAGGAGCTCAGAAGAAAGGTTCCTTGATAAGGCTTTCTTGGAATCATTAATGATAATCAATAAAAAAGACTTCAACTTCCTAACACAGACACTGTCTTTTCTGAATTGCTTTTCAGATAGGCCACTTACAGTCAAACAAACAGCACTGACTGCATTAACTTGTATCTATACCCTATGGGATCTCAGAAGAGCACAGGCCTAAGCTGAGCTTGGTGATGACAAGAGTACAGCAAGAGCTGTTCTTGCTGTAGACCTCACAAGAACCACCTAACCAAAGGAATCCCATTATTGACTTGCCATTCATGACCAAGCTAGGACTCTGCTGCTTCTCTAAGTGTGGCTTTCCCAGGACTGGGTTCCACAGCACTTTGTTCTTATAGTAGCAGAGCGTATATCAGATCACATTACAGAGAGCTGCACACCTGCATACTTCTTCCACTGGACTAAAGAACTACAGAGGGTCCAGGCTCAAGTTGGATGTCTGTTTCCCAACACCTGGCCCCAGTATGCATCCTGAGCACTAAGTGCTCAGCAAGAGTCCAACACCTAATTTAGAAATCTTTGAGCCAAACTCTACATTTCATAAGAGACACACTTGTGGTTAAGAGTCCTAAATTATAGAACCACTGCATGGCAGGTATTTTTACTCCAAGCAGAGTGTGCTTACTACCAGACAAATACTACTGAGATTATAACAAATTGGGCTGAGTATGAATTCCTTAGATAATCTACCTGTCTCTTTCTACTGAACAAGTGGGCAGGGCTACGGGTGGAAGTCTGCAGGAGAACTGGTTTTACTTACTAATATGGTCAATGGCTCCAGCACAAAACTTGCCATAAAACTTCTTGGCACCCAGACCTCGCAGATCATGTATGGTGAATGGCCAAAGATGCAAGACATTGTTGCGGGAGAAGGCATCTCGTTTCTCAATAACGACCACCTTGGCTCCCAGTAAGGATAAGTCAATGGCTGTGCGGAGACCACAGGGGCCAGCTCCAATGATGAGACACTGAAAAAAAAGACAGCTGTTTTCAGGGCAAAGGCAGCACCTCTTGAGAAACATTTCTAGAGAAGTTTCATGATCTTATAACCATCATTCCCTAAAGCTCCCAAATAGGGCTATTCTATCCACTTCCAAGAAACCACCCATCTGGGTCATAGCAGAGGACCTGCAACGGCTTGAGAAACAAGTTAATGATTGCTGTGGATAGAGAAGATCTGAATTGTCAGTGCTAGACACAAATTCAGCACATATTCACCTTGGACTGCCTGTAAGCCCCATAGATCTGCAACATATTTAAATGGGTCATCATTTCAACTAACAATGTGAAAATCACATCTAATCTTGTATCAACAGGAGGGGACCTTTGAGAAGATTTCTAAGCCATGCAGATTTCTATCTAAGGAGACAAAGATTATTGATACACAGTCCAGGCAATCTTAGAGTCCTGGAATAGTTCTACCACTCAAGGGAACTTTCAAGAGCCAAAGTTTTATGTGCTGAAAAGAGTTCCAAAATCCCCATTTCTAGACTGAAAGTCCAGGGAAATGATCATGAAAATCCACACTCTAGAGAGGTACTTAGGGTGAGACTGGACACTTATCTTAACTAGTTTGTACTATATGTGTAGAAGGAATACATGCAATTTTTGGCTTTGCATTTCTTTTGTTCTTAATAAAAGTCCAGCACTCACTCATAAAAGTCATGCCTTCAAATTTCTTGGATTTTGTAGAAGAAAATGCAAATCCACTGGCAGTGGTCTCTAGGTATCCACAAAGGGCAAATTAAAAGCTCATAAAAGGACATAATAAAATAGCCATGAAGTCATTTGCAAATTTGTGTCCCTGCTAGCTTTTTCTGGGGAAGAAAGTAAGAAATGTATTTTTCCTTCTCCACTTCCTCACATCTCCCCCTGCACAGGTGAGTGCACATCCTAGGTCTTTACCTAGGCTTACCTATTTCATGGAAATCCTATTTCTCTACATTATGACGAAAACAACAGAAATACTTCAGCTCACAAAGACTTTGCTTATGAATCCAAACAGACTTTGGAACATGGATGGGAAGAAGTCTGAAGCTTGTGGCAAATTCTCAAGTTAGCAAATACTATGCCTTACCAGTTACTGAGTATGGAATGATGACTTGGTAAAGACAGCATGCCAAGAACCAGTAAGACATGTTCAGATAGGATGCTAACAGGGCTTAGCTATGTCCTTACTATGTGACCTACATCCTCCTAACAATGTGATGTTCAAAAGAAAGCATCAGCAAAATAAAATATTCCTATGCCTCTTGACTTCACGGTTGTTCTTTTTTTGTTGTTTTTTGAGACAGAGTTTCGCTCTGTTGCCCAGGCTAGTGTGAGTGTCATGGCGTCAGCATAGCTCACAGCAACCTCAAACTCCTGGGCTCAAGCGATCCTCCAGCCTCAGCCTCCCAAGTAGGTGGGACTACAGGCGCGAGCCACCATGCCCAGCTAGCTTTTTGTTTCTATTTTTAGTTGACTGGCTTATCTTTTTTGTTTTTTTTCTATTTTTAGTAGAGATGGGGTCTTGCTCTTGCTCAGGCTGGTCTTGAACTCCTGAGCCCAAGCAATCCTCCTGCCTTGGCCTCTCAGAGTGCTAGGATTACAAGTGTGAGCCACTGCACCAGGCCAGGGTTGTTCTTAAATAGTTGAAACTTTGAATGTTCAACATGTAAATGCATGAAATATGCTTAGAATAGGGTCTGGAACATGGGAGTCAAATAAATATAGGTAACAGGTTTCAACAGTTTCAACAAGGTAGAAGCCTGACTTCCTATGCTAGGCTGTGGCTAGACTCTGCTGGTTCTCTCCCAGTCTATCCCTACTCAATCCTTCTCTTTGGCATCTGGTTAAATCTTCACATCAGTGACTCTAGGGCCCGACAGTAGCCAAATCCTTACCTTCGTGTTAGTGCATGCTTTTCCCTTTTTGTAGTCTTTGTGACTGCCCCGTTTATCCAACTTTGCCCAGAGGGCTTTGGCTTTCCAGTAGTTAAGCTTGGACTTGAGCTTGTGATAGAAGGAGCGGTAGTCCTTAGGCTTCAATTCCAGGTGGTCACAGAGCTCTTGGAAGGCCTTGAGGGTTCCCTTGCAGGTGGTAGCCTGGACAAATCGGTCAAAGAGGACATGAGCTTGGTTCATCGTCTCATGTTTTCTCTCCTCCATGCTGCCTGCCCTCAGCACCCCACAGAGGGGGCTGTGGGATGGCCGTGGATCCACCTGACACTGTCACGTTAATCTAACAAAAAGAGAGAAAGAAAAAGAAATGGTCCACATTGCTGTCTCTACAGACATTTTCTAGGAGACATACTCTTTTTCAAAGCAGAGTTCCCAAGTGTTAACACTCATTCATTCAACAAGTGTATATTGCACATCTGCGATATTCCAGGCTCTCTCCAAGACACTGGGGATGGAGAGATGATAACATAGCTCTTGCTTTCAAGGATCTTACTGTCTAGTGGATGAGACAGACACGCAAGTAGAATGTTTCAATGTCCTATACTAAGTGCCACTAAAGAAAGAGGCACAGGGTCCGGGGAACACAGAGTAAGAGTATCTAAATCATAGGGAGGTGAGGTCCCCACTGAAGATGAGCCTCTGAGAGGCTACAGCTGAGTCTTTCAGGATAAACGTTGGCCAGGCAGAGAAAAAGTGAGGACACAAGAAAGCAAAACAGGCAGGCCTGTGAGTGACTCGTGCAGATCAAAGAGTCACTAACAGATCTCCAGGTTTCCAGCTTAGGCCGCTGAGTAAACAGTGACGCCAGGCTGGCCGTGGATTAAAGGTAGAAGAGGGCGCAGAGGGAGCTCCCTTTCCATCTGTTCCGCTTGAGATCCCCAAGGAGAGGTGCTCACTAGGCAGTTGGGCATGAAGAGTGGCTGGGGATGCAGACCCAGATTTGGAGTCACTGGTACACAGGTAATGGATGAACCTGTGAAAAGCAGGTAAGATCAACAAGGCAAGTCCATGGGGAGAAAAGAGCCATGGGCTCTGAATGAGATCTGGGAAGCATCAACCTAGAAAGGGGCTGAAGAGAAGACGAGCGCCCTAAAAAAGATTTGAGGAAGAGTGGAGAGAGGTCTGAAGAGAACCAAGGGTGGCGTCATTGAAGTCTAAGAAGCAGAAAGTTCAGAAATGCTAAAGACAGCAGGGATTTAAAGAACTCAAAAAGTCCTATGTGCCACCCTGAGTAAGAGTGAGACCCCATCTCTACAAAAAATAGAAAGAAATTAGCTGGACAACTAAAAATATACAGAAAAAATTAGCCGAGCATGGTGGCACAGGCCTGTAGTCCCAGCTACTCAGGAGGCTGAGGCGGCAGGATTCCTTGAGCCCAGGAGTTTGAGGTTGCTGTGAGCTAGGCTGACGCCACAGCACTCGAGCATGGGCAACAGAGCGAGACTCTGTCTCAAAAAAAGTCCTATGTACAGTACAGTGTGATTTTATAGCCATTCCATTTTGCCCACAATCATATTTGACAATAACAATCATGGCTGTACCTTCTACTTACCAAAAATATCCACACTCCCACCATCCTGTATGTCTGCTAGACAGAGGCTTGAAGATGGAGATGGTACCTTACATGCTCCTTCATCCGTCCACCCCCTTGGTCCTGCTCCATTTTGGTACCATATTCTATGACCATCACTACTGAACTATCACTGGGAAGTAGGAGGCAAAGGGCCAGAGAGCAGAACTAAGTCACAGGAGAACGGACAGCAGGTCAGAGCAGTGGGACGAGCACAGCTATGTCACTGAGCCCACATGTGCCAGACCTTGGCTGCCTGATCCTGCTTAGTCACTTTGTCTCACGAGGCCTCAATTGTCCCTTGTGTAAGATGAGGAGGTTAGACCGATGATCTCTAAAACTCTCTTCCAGTCCTGAAGTCCTCTGAGTCTAGTGCTGAGAAAATCATGGCCACAGCACTCACACCTGGTGCTCTAGGCAGTTCATCACAGGCACACTGCCAGCTTACCACTAGTGTGAACACGGCTGGCTTGGGGGCTTTGCAATTGGGGGTGGCAGCACATAGAGGAAGTTGTTGATGCACTGTGTTCACAAGGGGTGTAGAAGCAAGATGTGACCCACTGTCCAGTGCACCAACCCAAGGGGGATGGGAGCCACATTCCAGAATGACATGAAAGAGCCCCAGGGCTCTGTCCTGAAGCTCTCACTCTGGGCAAGTCAATGAGCAACAGAATCCCCCTGTGTGACACAGAAATAATATTCTGCTTCTCTCCACACCTCAGCATGATACTATAAGATCCAACCAAACCAACTGGAGATGCATCTTATGTTTCATAAGAGAAAGTAATAACTAAATACAAGGCGCTGCCATTTCAGATACAACACTCTTCATGTACTCTTCGGATGAGCCGAAGATGGTAATTCTCTACCTGAAACACCCTGACTTGGCTTCTCACCTCAAATATATCACTTACTGAACAACCCCTCCCAGCTCTGAATATTAAAAACTGTACTGCTGGCCGGGCGCAGTGGCTCACTCCTGTAATCCTAGCACTCTGGGAGCCCGAGGCTGGTGGATCGCTCAAGGTCAGGAGTTCAAAACCAGCCTGAGCAAGAGCGAGACCCCGTCTCTACTAAAAATAGAAAGAAATTAATTGACCAACTAAAAATATATATACAAAAAATTAGCCGGGCATGGTGGCACATGCCTGTAGTCCCAGCTACTTGGGAGGCTGAGGCAGTAGGATCGCTTGAGCCCAGGAGATTGAGGTTGCTGTGAGCTAGGCTGATGCCATGGCACTCACTCTAACCTGGGCAACACAGTGAGACATTGTCTCTAAAAACAAAACAAAACAAAACTGCTAATAAACACAGCTTGTCCCAATATCCACATAGCCAAGAGTCCAGCACTAAATGGAATTAACTGGAACTAACATTCAATTTCTCCTAAGTTTTATTCTAGGTAGCAGCAAGCAGTGAGAGAAATATTTTAAAGTTCCTAAAGAGAGCCCATTCTTTTTTTTACAAGCCAAGGCTTATCTCAGAAAGGATAAATTAGCCAAAATGGCAGGTGGCTTATAAGGGTGGGAAAGGCCAGATGTGCTTATCCAAAGGAAGAAGTAACAACAGTGACAGGTAACAACCAATGACTAAAAACAAAGATCCCAGAGCATCTGCTATACCAGGGGCCTTCTCTGCCTCTTGCCTTCTTGGTGGGGATTTCATCAGCTTTATTTGCTCTTTGGCAAGTAAATGGCATTGTGCAATCCTGACCCTGCCTACTCTACTTGTGTTACTAACCAATCTTAACTCCACCAGAGTCACAGTGTTTGGCAAGCTTTGAATACACCTGGTCTGATCTATCTCTACCTCATGTCAAGGAAGAAAATGGCTTTTCTTTGTTCCTAAACAGCAGCCACCTTCCACTCCTCGCCAGGATTCAGAGCACTCAGAACCACAATGTTCCTGCTGAAACCAACACATTAAAGGTCCCGCAACATATACTTCCAAAAGCCTTTCTTTCCCCTGTCATAATGCCTGCCTTGTGCTCACACCTCCCCTAAAAGAGAGTCTTAGGCATTTACTTCCAAAGAAGGGTTCTGCCATGTGGCCTAACATCCCCTTGGCTGGTTGTAGCCTACTCTGTTTGAAATAAATATTCACTTTCAAAGAGCTGCCAACCACCACCAGATATTTCCAAATCAAACTCCACCATAGATGAACACCTTCATTAATAACTGCCCCCAATCCTTCTGCTGCTGTAAAATACTTTCAAATTAACAGGTTTCAGCCGCACCTCCCACAGAGCTTCAGAGCGCCTGTTTCCCCGCATCAGGCAAGTATTAAGTACCCTGTCTAAGGGATTTCGACCCGCAGGGCACTAATGACAACAGATAAATAGAGGTAGGTTGGTTCCTGGAACAATGCGACAGGCACCCAAGGTAAGACTACACAAGATTAATTCCCTTGGGCTGCCTCACTTTTCCTACTCTGCAAGCCAAATGACCACATCTCCTGCACTCTGACAGCTGGGAAGAATGGCAGGAGGAGAGCCATTCCTGTTACCACCTCCGTTTCCCTCATTCCTGAAGGTCAAAGCCAGATCATGCTCCTCCTGGCCTCTCCTGGACCACTCCTGTGTACACTTCATCCCAGTGTCCTGGGACAATCAGCATTCATAATCACAGGAACCTAGAGACCAGGAAACCTGGCAGGAAGGTGCCAGAAATCCTGGGGAATGAAAAGCCAAAGTATGGAAGGAAGGGGTAACGGAAGTGAGGGGCCTGAGGAAGGAAGAGGAAGAGGAGGTGAGGCCGGGTTTCCAGGCATCTGTGCAGTCTCTGCCAGCTGACAACATCCTGCATGTTTTGTCCTGTGGCAGCTGACTGCTGACTCAGAAGCACATTCCTTGGCTGTGGAGGACAGCACTGCAGAGACAGCCTATGAAATGCATGTAGGAGCAGGGTTTATGTTTCTATTTACAATAGTCAAAGGTTGTTACTGACTCCTGGCTGGTTATGAGAACACTCATATCTAGCTCTCAGAATAGGTGCGTGGTTGGTTGTGGAGGGGTTAGGGAAGAGAATTATCTTTAAAAATAGAAAAAGGAAAGAGAAACAAAACAATGAAATAAGAATTACATTCCACAATTATGGGACCAGAGTGAAACTTAGTAAATTTTCTCCCCAGCCACTGCATCATTAATATACCAGCAGATGTGCAAATCTCTGAATCTTAAAAAGGAATCTGAAATGCTCCCTTCCCTAACCCATTCAGTCAGAGAGGTATGTCTTGTCCAAGTAGTCTTGGAAGTAGGTGTATAGGAATGCTTGTTTTGGAACGCCATCAGGAGGAAACTGTGGTGAAAACACACTTCAGATTATTGAGATTCCCTCAGGTTTTGCTTCAGAAACAAGGACCAAAATTGCCAACATGCCTCACACTCCTGACCTGCCTTTCTGCAACACGGGTGACAGGCTGCTGTGCCATGGGTGAGGACCCTGGGCCTGCACCGTGGAGACAGCGAGTTGACTCGGAAGACACCATCTTAAACAAGATTCCCCGTAGTCTCTGACTCTGCTTCCCAGCTCCTTGTCTTTCACAGCTCTTAGATGAGGTTCTGGGGACCTAGGAAGCAAGCTCAAAATACAATAAGGAAAGCTGTCTTCCTTATGCATTCTTTATTTTCAACTTCTAAAATTATGGTAAAAAACACATATAAAATTTCCCATCTTAATCTTTTTTAAGTGAACAGTGCAGTGGTATTAAATACAGTCACGCTGTTGTGCAACCACCACCATCCATCCATCTTCAGCGCTCTTTTCATCTTGTAAAACTCTGTATGCATTAAACAGTAACTCCCTGTTCTCCCCTCCCACCAGCCCCTGATAACCACTATTCTGCTTTCCGATTCTAAGATTTCCAATACTCTTAAGTATTTCATATAAGTAAGATTTTATAGAATTTGCCTTTCTGTGACTGGCTTATTTCCCTTAGCATAATGTCCTCAAGGTTCCTCCACGGAGTAGCATATTGTAGAATTTCCTTCTTTTTTAAGGTTTGACAGTATGTATAGACCACATTTGACTTATCAGTTCAACTCTTGATGGATACTTCAGTTGCTTCCATGTTTTAGCTGTTATGAATAATGCTGCTATGAACATGGACGTACATCTCTCTTGGAGACCTTGCTTTCAATTCCTTTGGGGATTAGGATTAGAATTAGGATTGCTAGATCATAAGGTAGTTCTATTTTTAATTTTCTGAGAAACCTCCACATAGACTTCCACAGTGGCTGTACCATTTTACATTCCCATCAGCAGTGTACAAGGGTTCCAGTTTCTCCACATCCTCGCCAACACTTATTATTTTCTTCTAGTATATTTTCTTATTATTTTTTGATAATAGCCATCCTACTGGACTAGGTGTGAGGCAGTATCTCATTATCGTTTTGATTTGCATTTCCCTAATGATTAGAGATATTCAGCATCTTTTCACATACCTATTTGGCCATTTGTATACCAACTTTGGAGAAATGTCTATTAAAGGTTTTTTTCCATTCTTTAACTGGGATGTTCATCTTCTTGTTGTTGAATTTTAGGAGTTCTCTATACATTCTGGATATTAATCCCTTAATAGATATATAATCTGCAAATGCTTTCTCCCATTCTGTGTGTCGCTTTTTTACTGTTGATAGTGTTTTTTGATGCACAAAAGCTTAAAATTTTCATGAAGTCTAATTTGTCTATTTTTTCTTTTGTTGCCTGTCTGGTGTCATAGCCAAGAAATCATTGCCAAATGATTGGCAATGTTGTGAAACTTTTCTCCTATGTTTTCTTCTAAGAGTTTTATAGTGTTTTAGGTCTTACATTTAGCTCTTTCTTCCATTTTGAGTTAATTTTTGTATATGGGGAGAGAAAGGGGTCAAATCTCTATTGCATGTGGATATCCAGTTGCCCCACTATGATTTGTTGAAAAGACTGTCTTTTCCCCTTCCCCAATGGTCTTAACACCCTTGTCAAAAATCATTTGACCATATTTGACTATTCTATTCTGTCAGTTTGTCTGTCTTTATGCTGGTACCACATTATTTGATTATTGTAGCTTTGTAGAAAGTGTTGAAATCAGGACGTGTGAGTCCTCTAGTTTTGTTCTTTTTTTTCTTTCTTTCTTTCTTTTTCAGACAGAGTCTCATTCTGTTTCCCCAGGTAGAGTGCAGTGGTATCATTGTCACTCACTACAACCTCAAACTCCTGGGCTCAAGTGATCCTCCTGCCTCAGCCCATCAAGTAGCTGGGAATACAGGTGCCCACCACCAGGCCCAGCTAATTTTTTCTATTTTTGGTAGAGACAGGGTCTCACTCTTAGCTGAGGCTGGTCTTGAACTCCTGACCTCGAGCAATCCTCCTGCCTTGGCCTCCCAAAGTGTTAGGATTACAGGTGTAAGATTGTTTTGGCTATTTGGCTATCAAGGGGTTCCTTGAGATTCCATATGAATTTTAGGATGGGTTTTTCCATTTCTGTAAAAATAGTCATGGTATTTTGATAGGAAATGCACTGAATCTGCAAATTGTTTTAGGTAATATTGACACCTTAACAATATTAAGCCTTCCGCCAGGCGTGGTGGCTCACGCCTGTAATCCTAGCACTCTGGGAGGCCGAGGCGGGCGGATCGCTCAAGGTCAGGAGTTCAAAATCAGCCTGAGCAAGAGCGAGACCCCCGTCTCTACTAAAAATAGAAAGAAATTAATTGACCAACTAAAAATATATACAGAAAAAATTAGCCGGGCATGGTGGCACATGCCTGTAGTCCTAGCTACTTGGGAGGCTGAGGCAGTAGGATCGCTTGAGCCCAGGAGATTGAGGTTGCTGTGAGCTAGGCTGATGCCACGGCACTCACTCTAGCCTGGGCAACAAAGTGAGACTCTGTCTCAAAAAAAATAAATAAATAAAATAAAATAAAAATATTAAGCCTTCCAATCCATTAATATGGATGTGTTCTCATTTAAAAGTTTTCTTTAATTTCTTTCAGTAATGTTTTTTAGTTTTCATTGTACAAGTCCTTTGTTTCCTTGGTAAATTCCTAAGTATTTTATTCTTTTTGATGCTATTGTAAATAGAACTATTTTCATAATTTCTTTTTCAGATTGTTCACTATTAGCATATAGAGATGAAACTGATTTTTGTATGTTGACTTCATATCCTGCTACTTTGCTGAATTTCACGTATTAATTCAAACAGGATTTTTGGGGGAATCTAGGATTTTCTACATACAAGATCATATCACCTATGAACAGAGATAATCTTACTTCTTCCTTTCTAATTTGGATGCCTTTTATTTCTTTTTCTTGCCTAATTGCTCTGGCTAAAACTTCCAGTACTATATTGAATAGAAATAGTGAAAGTGGACATCATTGTCTCGTTCCTAATCTTAGAGGAAAAGCTTTCAGTCTTTTACCACTGAGTATGATATTTGCCATGGGTTTTTCATACATAGCTTTTACCATATTGAGGTAGTTTCCTTCTATTCCTAGTTTGTTGGGTGTTCTTATCATCAAAGGGTGTTGAATACTTATGTATTCTTGTTTCTGCACGTATTTCCTCCTCAGATTTTTTATGACTTCCCATTCCATTTAGCATCAAAGTGACACTGGGCAAGATGGAGAGGAAACAGGAAACCAGTACCTATCCCCAGCTCTGTGCCCACTTCCCTGCTTCCATGGACCTGCCCTTTATAGTAGTACTCCTCATCCGTACCTGCCATTCTGTAAGGATATTATTTAATGTCTCTCTCTTCCACTAACTACTGTAAGCTTCCTTAGGGCAGGGACGAGGTCTCTGCAGCTACATCCTGACCTGTAATATAAACAAACTATGTTTCTGTGGAGCTGATGAAGGGAAGATGGAGCCAAGTAGCTCTATACTTGAAGAACAGGTCCTGTGGAAAAGCAGTAGCCTAGGCCTGCATGGCTGCAGAAGGTGAAGAACTAGGTAAATGTAACAGAGAGATTTCTAATGTACTACCAACATATAGTATCTAAGAACACAACGGGCAGCGTGGGCAGATATTGATAGTCTAAGAAGAGCAACCAGCAAAACCTTTTACCATGAATCTTCATTATTCTTGGCTGTGGAGCATCCCTCCCTAGAGGTATCTGGGAAGAGCCTAGACTAGATGATCTCTGGGTTCTCTTCCACATCTCTAATTCTGAAAGACAGTGGTATGGCCCTAACCCCTATGTTATATCTTCTCTAACCTTTTATTTCTATTCCTTGCAAGCAACCTATTTCTTCATGAAAACCAAGTTAAGAACTATGCAACTGAAAAGTGCAACCTATGAACTATGCAGCCTATACAACTGAGAAAAGAAGTGGGTCAGACATGAACTGACCTCTGCCTTGTGGTTCTGTTGCCCCAAACACACATTAAAATGTCCGAATCAGAACCAAGCACCCAATGAACACAATCACTGATGCTGATGCCAATGTCTGCCCCAAATAACCCACAAAAACAAGTAATGAAAAAGAATAAAGGCTCAATGTCTTATAAATCATTTTCTCATGTGTAAAATGAAAATAATACTGACAGAATCACAGGGTTTTGTAGGAATTAAGATAATAAGTGTAAAATGTTAAGCAGTGCTAAACAATCCCTCCAGAATCCCAGGAACAGAGCATGGCCCAATCAATGGCAGTGCTGTTATCATCTAGCAGTTTATAAATACAGTTTATTACTCTCTTCCCTCTCCATTCCATCTGTTCTAGAAAGTGTGGTGATGGTAGGAGGGGCTAAAAGAGTAAGATCTGTGTCTTAAGTTCCTGCCAAACTTAAATGTTAAAACAAGAAAGCTAGGGGCGGAGCAAGATGGCGGACGAGAAACACCGCCAGATAGAGCGTCTCTGC